>JAZKJV010000712.1:0-535582 GCA_037367405.1 Ottelia alismoides | reverse complement strand
TTGTACATTTCGAGGTTGCTCCACAAATTGACTCACTCGACTCACTGCAAATGCAATATCTGGTCTCGTGATTGTAACATAAAAGGAGTTTTCCAACCATCTCTCTGTATCTTCTCTTATCTACTTCCATATGTATCATCATCATATAGCTTCATACTAGGATCCATAGGAGTAAGTGGGAAGGTCGACATCCAATCATGCCCGTCTCTGCAAGCATATCTGTAACATACTTTCTTTGGGTCATCACAAGACCCTGTGCATTACTAGCAAATTCCAACCCCAAGAAAATACCTCAGGGTGCCCAGATCCTTAGTCCACAAATTGACTGCCCAGAAATTCTTTCGCCATCTTGATTCACTGTTCATCATCTCCTGTAACAACTATATCATCAACATACACCATGATAGCAACTGTACCTCTAGGCGTCTTCTGCACAAATAAAGATGGTATGCATTTGACCTCTTGAATCCTGTTGTTCAATCAGATATGAAAGCTTTTGGAACCACGCTCTAGGACTCTGTTTAAGGCCATATATTGCCTTATGGAGTCTACAAACCTATTGACACTCCCCTCAACAGCAAACCTCGAAGGCTGATGCATATAGGACATCTTCTTGTAGATCTCCATACAAAAATGCATTTTTCACGTCAAGCTGGAATAAAGGGCAATCACGTGCTACAACAACTGAAAGAAGGACACGTAAAGTGGAATGTCGAGCAACCGGAGAAACGTGTCCAAGTCACGGAGCCTTGCTTTGTAACGATCAAGACTCCCATCTGCATGGTATTTAACAGTAAACACCCACGTGCAGCAACAACAGACGCTCCTGGAGGAGAAGAAACAAGGGTCCATGTTCTACGGGACTGCAACGCGACCATTTCTTCTTCCATAGCAAGACGCCATTTTGCTATCTTGCAATGCATCCTGATAAGTCTGTGGAACTTCTACAGCAGATAGAGCAACTGCAAATCTTTGGAAATCGCCTGTAAGACGATGAAAGGAAACTTGGGAGGCAAATGGGTAGGATGCACAAGTACGCCTCTGCTTCCTAATAGCGATAGCACGTCCAAGTTTTCATGAACATCATCCTGCTGCGATCCCTGTATCAATAGATCTATAAACTCATCGTTAGAAATCATGTTTATCAGATTTAACCTGGGGCCTGCTGGATGATGAACAATGACCATGAGCAGAAGAGGACCGACGAGTATAGTATTTTTATAAAGGGGGGAACAACAGTCACCGGAGGTGGTGAAGGTATGACAGGAGGTGATGAGGGAGGTGCAGTAGAAGGTAATTGACTCATAGGAGGAGGTGGCATGTAGACCTCAGTATCAGAATGGGAAGTAGTCATCCTGTCACATGTAAGGAGAGAAAAACATCACAGATTCAAAGAATGTGACATCAGCGCTAACAATAGTATTTTCGACGCAACGGATCAAAGCAACGATATCTCTTCTGTGTCCTGGAGTATCCCACAAATACACATTTGACATCCCTGGGAGAGAGCTTATCAAGACCTGGCACCAACTGATGGACAAACACAACACAACCAAAAACACGAGGTGTAAGAGAGAAAGACTCCTTCTCAGGAAGGCTATAGAGAAAGGAGTTTTCTCATCCAAGACAGACGAGGGCATGCGATTTACTAGGTAGCAAGCAGTGAGAACCACATCACCCCAAAATGAGTGTTCGCATACTGACCTAATCCAGACCCAGGTCCTCCCAAATAGGCGTTGTCACCTGGCACCGGAAGAAAAGATGTTCTATTGTCTCTATTTCGATCCCACACAGGAGGCTTCTGTCTGAAACCGTCCCAAGCAGCCTAGCACAACGGTTATGCGTCATCAACGTCTTTTCTGAAAAGCCACAGGAAAAAGCCAATTTTCTCGGGGAGGCCATGGTCCCAGAAGAAACTACAGTCCCTCAGTAGCTCGGTTGAATGTGAAGGAGGAGGCCTGCAAATAGTCATATAAGCCTTTTCTAACTGAGAAAACACTCCCACGCCACACCCAGTGGTCCCATTCTCCTGAAGGGCTGTCAAAAACCCTCAAGGAGTCAAGTAGGAGGAATTCCTTTAAACACTGGTCGAAATATTAGATCTGAACAACATCCATTTGCCATCGGCTCAACATGAAGCAACGTGCACCTCCGGATCCGCAGCCAAAGCAAACAATCGAGCTGGTGCTTCATCTATACTATTCTGTTGCAAGGTATAAGAATTGACGGTCTGATGCACAATACCATAAGATTAGAGAAATTGGGTAGGATGTACAACACCATAAGATTAGAGAAATTGGGTAGGATAGTAAGTACAAAAAATTGAGAGCATGGTAAGATCTTATAAACTTTACAGCATAAAATAAATTCTTGATCTCAATTGTAAACTATTTTTATGAATTAATTTTATTGAGGACGTGTCCTCATATGTGCGTACATGCTAGAAATATAATGATCACACGGAGAAAAGGCGGAAGCAGAATAATCTAAAAATAGAACAACATATACCAATATCTTGCGACAAACATTATGATCTTCCATGGGAGGATTAAGTATATGGAAGTTGATTGGCAAGATACACGAGAAATGATTTAGAAAGGGTCATCCATACAAGTTATATTTCTCATATGAACAAATAACTGATAACTTCACACAAGCACTTCTCAGAAAGTATTTCAGTGATGCAGTTACAAGCTGAGCATGATTGGTTATGCTCTAGCTTAAGGGGAAGTGTTAAGAATAAGATGGTGAGTTCGTTGTGGATTATCCAAACCTATTTCCTTCCTTGTTATGCACTAAATTTCCTTCCCAAGTAGGGGTGTGGCGTGTGGGTATAATTTACCCATAGCTTATTATATAAATCTGACATGAGCCTTGTGAATCATCTCATTACATAATAGTTGTTTTATAGCGAATTAATTTTTTCACATATTCTTAACCATTACTATTGGTATTATTTCATATTATTTTACTTTTTTTTATTGTTGTTGCTGTTATTGTGGAATGTAATACTTCGTTGTTTGTTCATTGAGCCCAAGGGTTCTCTTATATAGAAGAGAAACTCTCATGGGTAAATTACATACTAAGGACAAAGAAATAAGTAAACTACAAAATAGTAGCATAATATAAAATTCTAACATAAATTTCTTAGTACTTCCCCCCAAGCTGGTGCATAGATATCTATCAGGATCAGCTTGGAGCAGCATCTCTGAAAGGGTCCTCGGGCTAGAGCCTAGGTGAACATGTCTGTTTTCTGCTCACTTGAGCTAACATGAGATGTAGAAATGAGACCCTTTTGGATCATGTCTCAAGTGTAGTGACAATCTACTTCGACATGTTTGGTTCTCTCATGGAAGGATGGATTGTTGTCAATAAATAGTGCATTCTGGTTGTTGCATTGGAGGTGCATAAGAAGAGACACCTCAATAGCTAAGTCAGTCAGAACAGATCCGACTCACGTCATTTCTGTATTCCCTTGTGCCATAGCTTTGCATTCTGATTTTGTACTGGATCTGGTGACAACTTTCTGCTTCTTGCTTTTCCATGATACCAATGAGTTCCCTACGAACACAACGAAACCAGAATTAGACTTCCTATCCTTAGGGCATCAGGCATAATCTACATCCGCTTAAGCTGTAACATCAAGAGATCTGCCTCTGCTAAATAAAAGATCAATACCAGGTAAGGTCTTCAGATACCTATGGACTGCATCCATATATGCCTATTTAGGCTACTCCATGAACTGACTCACTTTGCTCATTGCAAAGGATATGTAGAAATAGTTAGTAGTGTTATTATCTCTTTATGTAGTTTGTCGTTATTTCTTTATTTTCTATAGACCTCTCTGTAATTTACCCTTTAGGTCTCTCCCTATATAAGAGAGCCTAGGGTTTTCTGAATAAACAACGAAGTCTTTTTTCCCAACATGGTATCAGAGCCGCCCTAGGGCTCTTCCACCTCCCGCCGCCCCTTCCCCACCCGCCTCCCTCTTCTCGGAATCGCCGCTCTCTCTCCAGCGGTAGCCCTCAATCGCCGCCGCCATCTCCTTCTCCATCTCCAGCGGCAGCCTTCCATCGCCGTGGTTGGATCCCAGCATCTAGCGGTCTCCGCCAATAGCCCCTGCCAGCCGCCGAGGAGGATCCCAGCCCCCAGCGGCCTCCGCCAAGAGGCGGCATCTCCATCTGCTGTCCGCGAACGGCCTCCGGGTGCGTGAACAGCAACACGCGCAAGGTCTTCTAGCGGCTCCTAGCCGCTGAAAGGGCTATCAGCCTCTTGTTTGGCGTGCCCTAGTTTCTTCCACATCCGTTCTATGGATTTGAGTGCGTAACGTCTACATACGCACTCAAATCCGATGCAGTTTTTGTAGACATCCAGCATCACGTTTACATATCCTAGTTCTTCTCCAAGCAGTAGTATGTCAGAATCAAAAGTTGATATGGCCTCCACCGGCGCATTCAAAGGTCCTGCGCCAATAGTCAAGATGGACGGGTCTAACTATGAGCTCTGGGCTATGCAGTTCATGAGCCTCATGAAGTCGAATGGTAAGAAACATATTCTTACCGAGGATGAGCCCGCGGAGAAGACTGGGATCTATGCCTCATGGGAGGCTGATGATTCCTATGCAAAGGTCTGGTTGTCTGGCACCTTAACGACGGAGATTGCCAACGACGTCCTCCATCAGCCCACTGCTAAGGCAATGTGGGACATTCTTGCCGCCACATATTCGCAAGTGCGAAATGAGACGAAGATGTTGCAGCTTCAGCACGACATATTCACAATGAAGCAGAGCGGCATACCTCTCCATTCTCTTTATACATCCCTAAGAGGGATGTTCGAGAAATTATACAGTATCATCCCTCTGACTGCAACTCCTGAGCAGCAGAAGGCGTTTCGAAACGCCACCATGGTTGGTGTTCTACTTGCGGCCCTTGGCCCTGAGTACGATGCAGCTCGATCTCAGATTCTCGCTGATGCAGTTATTCCTCCAGTTGAGGATGTTTACAGACGGCTTAGCCGCATTCCGGTCTCCTCCAGCTCTTCTACTCCACCTCCTTCAGCGATGGCAGTCTCGCGTGGGAGAGGTGGACCACCATTTGGCCGTGGTCGTGGACGTGGCCGTGGACCCCAGGGGAGGGGTGGTCGATTTAGTCAGACATGCTCCTATTGTCACCGTACAGGACACTCGGAGGAGACATGCTATTCGAAGCATGGATTTCCAGCATCGGCACGTGTTGCAGAGCACTCCCAGTCTCCACTGACTTCTACTGCAGATAGTCGATTTGACGAACTTGTGGCCCGTCTCCGTGATATTATGCCACATGCTTCTGGTGATTCGTCTGGTGGCTCCTCAGATATTGCTGCCTCTGCCTCTGCAAGTTCATCCGCAGCCGCGAGCTCCTCAGGTAGATCTACTACATCTCATGATATATCTGACTGGATTATTGATTCCGGAGCCACACATCATCTCTGTCGGGATAGAGGTAGATTGCAGGCCTACAGGGACATTCCTCCCGGCCGATCCGTACAGATAGTAGATGGTACCCATTTGCCCCTTGTTGGACAGGGGGAGGTTTCTCTATCCTCCACTTTGCAATTACAGAATGTTCTGCATGCTCCTGAGTTCTCCATGAATTTGCTATCTATTAGTCAGATTACGAAGGATTTGAATTGTCGTGCCATCTTTGACCCGTCTTCTCTCATTTTTCAGGACATACTCACGGGCAAGGTGATTGGCTGTGGCTCTGAGCAGAATGGTTTATATCGACTGGTTCGGGATTCCTATGCTGGCGTCTCCTCTCTTTCTGCTGGACCAGTCTCTCCGTATATTTGGCATCTCCGGTTTGGTCATCTTCCACTTCAGAAAATGCGTCATCTTCTGCCCCAGATCTCTCCTAGTTCGTCATTTCGATGTGAAGCGTGTCAGTTAGGAAAGCATCACATGTCGAGCTTTCCAAGTCGTCCGAGTCGGAGCAGTAGCTCCATTTTTGAGTTGTTACATATAGATATATGGGGTCCGAGTCGTGTTCCCGATCATCAGGGACACATGTTTTATCTTGTGGTAGTGGATGATTTCTCGCGTGTGTCATGGGTCTTTCTTTTGAAAAATAAATCTGAAGCAGGAAATGTGATTAAGAATTTGCTTAATGAAGTACACAATGTTTTCTCTTCCTCTGTCAAATATGTTCGGACGGATAATGCCCTTGAATTTTGTACACGCTCACTTTCACAATTCCTCTCATCAAAGGGTATTATTCACCAAACCACTTGTGCATATACCTCACAACAAAATGGTGTGGCGGAAAGAAAGCATCGCCATCTCTTGGATATTACTCGAACATTGTTGATTTAGAGTTGTGCTCCTATTTCATTCTGGGGCGATGCTGTTCTTACTGCCTGTTATCTGGTCAACCAGATGCCATCTTCAGTCCTTGGTGAGAAGATACCTATCTCCCTTATTTTTCCAGACAAGGAGTTATTTTCTTTGACTCCGCGTGTCTTTGGTACTGTGTGTTTCGTGCATCGTCTATCTCCTGGGCTTGACAAGCTCTCTCCTAGAGCAGTCAAGTGCGTCTTTGTTGGCTACTCCAGGACTCAGAAGGGTTACCGGTGTTATGATCCTGCAACTAAGAGATACTTCGTGAGTGCTGATGTCACTTTCTTTGAGTCTGTCATGTATTTTTCTCCTGCAGGTGACAGAATGGTACAATCCACTACCACTGATGACATTTATGTTCCTCCACCACCTACAGTGAGTACACCTGGGTCTCCTGTGCCCGTCTCCACGCCAGTATCACCTCCACCGCCTCCACCTCCACCCAATCCATGGCCTATCATATCACCGTTATCGAAATTCTATACGCGCCGGTCAGGTCCTGCTCAGACCACACAACAGCCGATCATCCCGCCTCAGGTATGTTCAGATGGCATTACTACTGACGGGTCAGGTTTGATACATGTGCAGGATCCTTCAGTACAGGCAGATGCTAGCCCATCTTGCACAGCAGATGATGATCTTGATGTTCCGATTGCTATTCGGAAACCGAAGCGGCAATGTGCCGCTTATCCGTTTGCTTCACAGGTTTCTTTTCACCGTCTCACAGGTGATTTTCAGAGATTTGCCACAGCTTTGTCTTCCGTGGATATACCACGGACATACCAGGAAGCTTTGCAGAATGAATGCTGGCGATTGGCAATGGAAGAAAAAATGAGGGCCCTGCAGTCTCGTGGCACATGGTCTTTGGTCCCTGCACCTTCTGATGCATCCGTTGTGAGCTGCAAATGGGTCTTTACAGTCAAATACCATGCAGATGGAACCTTGGATAGGTACAAAGCACGCTTGGTCGCTCGTGGGTTTACGCAAACCTACGGTGTGGACTACATGGATACATTCTCTCCAGTGGCGAGACATTCTACCCTTCGTATTCTCTTATCTGTTGCTGTGGTCCGTGATTGGAATATATCTCAACTAGATATCAAGAATGCATTTCTGTATGGAGACTTGCAGGAGGAAGTCTACATGCAGCAGCCACCTGGGTTTACTGCTGAGGGGGAGAAGCAGATGGTCTGTAGACTTCACAAAGCGATATATGGCCTCAAACAGAGCCCTAGAGCATGGTTCCAGAAGTTGTCCAACCTGATTGAGCAACAAGGATTCAAGAGGTCAAATGCCGATCACTCATTGTTTGTTCAGAAGTCATCGGCAGGTACGGTTGTTATTATGGTCTATGTGGATGATATTCTTGTCACAGGAGATGATGCACAGGGCATAGAAAAGGCGAAGGCATTCCTTGGCCGTCAGTTTGTTACAAAAGATCTTGGGACCCTGAGATACTTTCTGGGGTTAGAATTTGCAAGGAATGCACAGGGTTTGGTAATGACCCAACGGAAGTATATTACAGACTTCCTGACTGAGACTGGCATGGATGGTTGCAAACCATCAAGTATTCCTATGGATCCCAGTGTAAGGCTGTATGATGATGATACTGATGAAGTAGATAAGAGGAGATATAGAGAGATGGTGGGCAAACTCCTCTACATCACCATAACTCGCCCAGACATTCAATTTGCAGTTAGCAGGGTGAGTCAATTTATGGAGCAGCCGAGACAGGTTCACATGGATGCTATACACATGATACTGAGGTATCTAAAGTCTTCTCCAGGTTCAGGGCTGCTATTCAGAAAGGGCACGGACTTATCTGTCTCAGCATGTGCAGATGCAGATTATGCAGGATGTCCTAAGGACCGAAAATCAACCTCAGGGTTTGCAGTGTTTGTTGGAGGCTCTTTGGTTTCTTGGAAAAGCAAGAAACAAACTGTTGTGGCAAGGTCCAGTGCCGAATCCGAGTATAGGGCCATGTCTCAAGCCAGTACGGAAATGATGTGGGTTCGCTCAGTACTAGAAGATCTACATGTAGCTGTACCTCTACCTATGAAGCTTCAGTGTGACAATCAGGCAGCATTGTTCATTGCCAACAATCCAACTTTTCATGAAAGGACCAAGCATATTGAAGTTGACTGCCATTATACTAGGGACTTGATCCAAAGAGGATTGATATCTACTGCACATGTGAGCTCAGGAGATCAGACTGCAGATGTATTTACCAAGCCACTGCTCAGAGGACCATTTCAGAGATGTTCATCCAAGCTGAGCATGATAGATATCTATGCTCCACCTTGAGGGGGAGTGTAGAAATAGTTAGTAGTGTTATTATCTCTTTATGTAGTTTGTCGTTATTTCTTTATTTTCTATAGACCTCTCTGTAATTTACCCTTTAGGTCTCTCCCTATATAAGAGAGCCTAGGGTTTTCTGAATAAACAACGAAGTCTTTTTTCCCAACAGGATATGTATGGCTTGGTGATGGTAACATATAGAAGCTTCCCAACAAGCTCCTTGTATCTCCTCTTGTCTACTTCTTCAGTGCCATCATGATATAGCTTCATACTCGGGTCTATAGCAGTAGTGGTTGGTTTACAATCTACCATACTCGTCTCTGAGAGAAGATCTGTAACATACTTCCTGTTATTCATCACAAAACCTCGTTGGTTTTTGACAAATTCCAGTCCAACGAAGTAGCATAGACTGCTAGTCCAAGAAAATCCTTAGCTGCTTGAACTCCCTGTGCATTATCCCCTGTAATAATGATATCATCAACATGCACAGTACGCTTCGAGGGCCTCTGAATAAACAAGGGGCGATTTACAATTGATCTCATGAACCCCTTCTACTCTATCATGTCCGAGAGCTTAGCTTAAGGCCATAGATTACCTTATAAAGTCTGCACACCTTCTGACACCCCCCTCAGCAACAAACCTAGGTGGCTGCTGCATGTAAACTTCCTCTTCTAGATCACCATAGAGGAAAACATTCATTCACATGAGCTGATACAGAGGTCAATCCTGAGTGTCAACAACAAAGAAAAGAACTCGGAGTGTGAAGTATCGGGATACATGAGAGAAGTTGTCTTGATAGTCCACTCCATAGGTTTGGATGAACCTACGAGCCACAAGCCGTGCCTTGTAGCAATTAATACTACCATCTGCTCGTACTTCACAGTGAACACCCACTTGCATCCTACAATAGACACATCTGCAAGAGTTGTAACAATACTTCACGTACCCTGAGACTATACAACGACCATCTTCTCTTCCATGGTTAGATGCCATTGGCTCACCTTAAGAGCTTCTTGATATGTATGTGGGATTTCAATACCAGATAATCCTACAACAAATTGCCTGAAATCTGGTAAAAATCATTCTAGACACATATGACCTGCGAGAAGGTATCGAGCGCAGGAACGTTTGCCTTTCCACAAGGCAATAGACCACCTCAGATCACTCTCGTCTGGTGGTTTTGGTGCAACTTGTATGTCTGCGTGCTCATCATGAGATTGACCCTGTACATTATGCAGCCACTAGTTTCATCAATCAAAATCAAGTTTTCAGAATTTACCTGAGGCATGCTGGATGCTAGGGAAGGCATTGGAGTTTGGAGGACATGCTTGAGCTACATAAGTAGGTTGGGTTGTAAGAACAACTACATCTTCAAACTCAGAGGGACTCAACCTGTTACATGGAGGAGAGCAGTATATGATGGATTCAAATAAGGTAACATAAGCACTGACATAATATTGTCATTTTACATGATCTAAACACCGACAACCCTCTTATTTATGAGAGTACCCAAAGAACATACATTTGATGGCTCGAGGAGCGAGCTTGTCATGACCATGATGCAAGATATGGACAAATGCCATGCAATCAAATACTCGTGCCGTAAGAGAGAACATGTCCTTATCTGGAAAAGCAAGGGAGAAAGGTACCTTTTCACCCATAATGGTTGAGGGCATTGATTTTTAAGATAGCATGTTGTCATCACAACATAACATCACCCTATGTGAACCCCGACTCTATATGAGGAGAGTCCTGGTGATATCTAGAATATGACGGTGTTTGTGTCCAGCAACACCGTTCTGTTGAGAAGTATATGGACAAGATGATGAAAAATACCGCATGAGCTGAAAAAATGAGACAATTTTGTACAAAACTCAAGCGCATTATCGGGACAAATGTATTTTGTTGACGTAGAAAAGATGTTTTTTATTTGAACCACAAAATCAAGGTTGCAGAAAGCGGTAGTTGGTACTAGGTCGACAAGGTCATTAACTGAGAATTAATCGACAGTCAGATGACTAATCAGCTAATCAGATTTAGTCGGTCATTTGTCGATTTTGAATTTTTTTAATTTTTTTAAATATATAAATTATTTTTACATATATTTTTATATATTAACATAGATTCGTACATTTTCTATACTATCATAATGAAACAAAAGAAGTAATTGACTTTAAATATAACATCAAGCACATTAGTATAAGTTTGCTTTTAAAAAACAGAAACTGAAAAAAACTCAATGTAAAAGTCGATCGATTAGTCAAGGTAACCGACTAATGGTCGATGTAAGATAAAAATAGGTTAATGTGTTTATTCCATAGAACCCTAGGCTCTCTTATATAGAGTAGGCCCGTGGGTAAATTACATAAGAGGTTAACATAAAAAAGAAAAATATAATAATCGATACATCAACTTCATAATATTGTCTACACTCCCCCTCAAGATGGAGCATAGATGTCAATCATGCTCAGCTTGGAAGAGCATCTCTGGAGTGGTCCTCTGAGTAATGTCTTGGTGAAGATATCCTTAGTCTGATCCTCTGAACTCACATGTGACGTAGAAATCAGACCCTTCTGGATCATATCTCTCGTGTAGTGGCAATCTACCTCAATATGTTTTGTTCTTTTATGGAATGCTGGATTATTTGCAATGAATAAAGAGGCTTGATTATCGCACTGTAGCAGCATGGGTAAATGCACATCTATGTGCAAGTCTACTAGTACAGCTCGAACCCATATCATCTCTGTGCTTGCTTGTGCCATGGCCTTGTATTCAGATTCAACACTAGATCTAGCCACTACAGTTTGTTTCTTACTTTTCCAACAAACGAGGGAGCTACCCACAAAAACTGCAAAGCCTGAAGTAGACTTGCGATCCTTAGGACACCCTACATAATCTGCATCTGCACATGCCGAAATAGATAGATCCATGTCCTTTCTAAATAGCAATCCTGAGCCTGGAGAAGACTTTAAATACCTTAGTATCACATATGTGGCATCCATATGTATCTGTCTTGGTTGTTCCATGAATTGGCTCACTCGACTCACTGCAAAGGCAATATCAGATCGAGTTCTAGTAATGTAAAGAAGCTTACCCACCATCTCTCTATATCTTCTCTTGTCGACCTCTTCAGTATCGTTGTCATATAGCTTCATGCTTGGATCCATAGGAGTGCTCGAAGGCCTACATCCAACCATGTCTATTTCAACCAGCAAGTCTGTAATATATTTCCTTTGGGTCATTACAAGACCCTGTGCATTCCTTGCAAACTCCAGCCCTAGAAAATATCTCAGGGTACCAAGGTTCTTTGTGACAAACTGACTGCCCAAAAAAGATTTTGCCATCTCTATTCCCTGAGCATCATCTCCTGTGACAAGGATATCATCAACATATACCATGATTACAACAATACCTCTAGTAGTTCTCTAAATGAACGAGTGATCCACATTTGATCTTTTGAACCCCTGTCGTTCAATAAGATGTGAAAGCTTCTTGAACCACACCCTTGGGCTCTGCTTAAGCCATATATCGCCTTGTGAAGTCGACACACCATATGGTTCTCCCCCCTCAGCAGCGAAACCCGGTGGCTGTTGCATATAGACTTCTTCCTGCAGATCACCGTACAAGAAAGCATTCTTGACATCAAGCTGAGATATCGACCAATCATGTACCACAACAACAGATAGAAGAATGCGAAGAGTAGAGTGACGAGCCACTGGAGAGAACGTATCCATATAGTCCATACCATATGTCTGAGTAAATCCTCTTGCTATCAGTCTCGCCTTGTACCTGTCAAGCCTCCCATCTGCATGATACTTTACTGTGAACATCCATTTGCAGCTCACAATAGAGATGCCTGAAGGAGCAGGAACCAGGCTCCAAGTACCCCGTGATCGTAAAGCAGCCATTTCTTCTTCCATAGCCAAACGCCAACAGTCAATTTGGAGTGCATCCTGATAAGTCCGTGGAATGTCCACGGAAGCCAAAGCCACATCAAATCTTTGGAAGTCCCCTGTGAGACGATGAAAGGAGACCTGTGAAGCCAGGGGATATGACGTGCAAGATCGTTTCTGTTTCCGAAGGGCAATAGGTACATTAAGAGTATCATCCACTGTGCTCGGTGGTGCACATGCTTGCTCCAAAGAAGAATCCTGCAAAGGCACACTATCCGATCCATCTCTAGTAGGAACATCTGAACATACCTGAGGCGTGATGGATGATTAACGACGTCTTGAGCAGGACCAGACCGGCGTGTGTAGAATTTGGGAAATGGTATGATAGGTGGTTGTGGTGGAGGTGGTGGTGGTAACGGTGATGGCTTAGTTGTGGGTGTGACAACTGGTACAGGGATGGACAGAGGACTCACAGTAGGAGGAAGAGGAACATAGACCGCATCATCGGATATGGAGGGTGTCAAGCTGTTTCCTGCAGGAGAAAAGTACATCCCAGACTCAAAAAATGTAACATCAGCACTGACGAAATACTTCATATTTAAAGGATCATAACAACGATAAACCTTCTGAGTTCGGGAGTAACATACAAAGACACACTTGACAGCTCTGAGTGAAAGTTTGTCAAGTCCAGGAGACAGATGATGAACAAAAGCAACAGCTCCAAAAACACGAGTGAGAGAGAACAATTCCTTCTCTGGGAAAATAATGGAGAGAGGAATTTTCTCACCAAGGACCGATGATGGCATACAATTAACAAGGTAACATGCCGTAATACAGCATCCCCCCCAGAAAGAGATAGGTGCACAACTCTGTATGAGCAGGGTACGAGTGATATCAAGTAGATGACGATGTTTTCGTTCTGCCACTCCATTCTGTTGAGATGTGTAAGCACAGATGGTTTGATGAATGGTATCTTTAGACGAGAAAAAATGAGAGAGCAAGCGAGTGCAAAACTCCAAGGCATTATCCGTACGCACATATTTGACATGGGAAGAAAAGACATTTTTCATCTCAATCATAAGATCGCGAATAACATCCCTTGGTTCAGATTTATTTTTCAATAAAAAGACCCAAGACACACGAGAAAAAATCATCGACCACTACAAGATAGAACCTGTCCCTGATGATCGGGAACACGACTCGGACCCCAAATATCAATATGAAGTAATTCAAACGGGGAACTACTGCTCCGACACTGACGACGAGGAAAGCTAGCTCTGTGATGCTTTCCCAACTGACAAGCTTCACAACGAAACGACGAACTGGAAGGAATCTGAGGCAAGAGATGACACATCTTCTGTAGCGGGAGGTGATCAAAATGCAGATGCCAGATATAGGGAGAACCGGATCCGGATGAGTAAGAAGAGACACCAGCATATGAATTCCGGACCAGATGATAGAGACCATCCTGCTCATAACCACATCCAATCACCCTGCCCGTTAGTATGTCCTGAAAAATAAGAGAAGAAGGGTCAAATATAGCGCGACAATGCAAATCCTTCGTAATCTGACTAATAGACAACAAATTCATGGAGAACTCAGGAGCACATAGCACATTCTGCAAACGCATGGATGGTGACAAGGTAATCTCCCCCTGTTCAACGAAGGGGGAACGGGTTCCATCAGCAATAATCACCGATCGCCCAAGTGGAATAGTCTTGTATGACTTAAGTCTATCTCTGTCGCGACAGAGATGGTGTGTTGCGCCGGAGTCCATAATCTAATCGGATATATTATGAGAAGATGCAAAGGCAGAAGCGCTACCTGAAGTACTAGCAGAGGTAGAAGAATTGACCATTGCTGAAGCGGCAATGTTTGAACCACCGCCCTGAGAATCTGCAGATGTGTGAGGCATAATATCGCGCAAACGTGCCACAAGCTCCTCAAACCTGTGATCTGGAGTAGAAACCGATGGAGAACTAACATGCTCAGCTACCCACGCTGAAGCAGGAAACCCGTGCCTAAAATAGCATGTCTCCTCAGAGTGCCTTGTTCGGTGGCAGAACGAACATGGCTGGCGAAAACGACCTCCCCGACCACGAGGTCCACGACCACAGAATGAAGACTGGCCACCTTTCCCTCGGGATGTAGCCATCGCCGAAGGAGGTGGAGTAGAAGAACTGGAGGAGATAGAGATGCGACTCAGCCTTCTGTAGACATCCTCCATAGGAGGAATAGTAGCATCGGCAAGTATCTGTGATCTGGCCGCGTCGTATTCAAGGTCAAGTGCCGCAAGTAGTACCCCGACCATGGTTGCATTCTTGAAAGTCTTCTGCTACTCGGGAGTCCGCGTGAGAGGAATAGTGCTGTAAAGTTTCTCGAACATCCCCCTCAGTGACGTATACAATGAATGTAGGGGCTGACCATTCTGCTTCATCGTGAATATATCATGTTGTAGCTGTAACATCTTCGTCTCATTGCGAACCTGCGAGTTGGTGGCATCAAGTATGTCCCACATTGCCTTAGCGGTGGGCTGATGGAGAACATCATTGGCAATCTCCATAGATAACGTGCCAGACAACCAGACCTTGGCATAAGAGTCATCAGCCTCCCACGAGGCATAGATCCCAGTCTTCTCCACCGGTTCGTCTTCCGTAAGAATGTGCTTCTTACCACTGGACTTCATGAGGCTCATAAACTTCATCGCCCAGAGCTCATAGTTTGCCCCATCCATTTTGACAATTGGCGCATGACCTTTGAAAACGCCGATGGAGGGCATATCAACCTTGTTATCGGACATGGCGACAGAGATGAAGAACTAGGATACGTAGACCAACAAATGATTGTCTACATCAACTGAGTTGGATTTGAGTGCACATGTAGACCCTATGAACTCAAATCCATCGACAAAGAGGCCGGCGAGAGAAGAGGCGCCGACGGGAAAAAGGGGCCACCGGCGAGGGTTGCACGGCAGGAGGTGGCGGCGCTAGGTGGCCCTGCGGGAGGGCTGGAGGGGCGGCGTAGGGTTGCCGGGCGGCTGGGAGTGGCAGCAGGGGTTGGGGGGGGGAGGCGGTAGGGGTTTAGGGTTAGGGTTTTGTCATGGCTCTGATACCATGTGAGATGAAAATAGGATAATGTGTTTATTCCATAGAACCCTAAGCTTTCTTATATAGGGTAGGCCCGTGGGTAAATTACATAAGAGGTTAACATAAAAAGGAAAAATATAATAATCAATACATCAACTTCATAATATTCTCTACAGTCGACTAGGCCGAGTCGAGTCAGCTACCCTTCGACTCAACCAGTCGGGCCGACTAGTCGGCTTGATCGACCGACTTTTACAAGCTCGCATAAAATTTTGAATCAATGTACTAGCCTCATACTTATGCTTTAACAGAAAAATCCTAGATAGTATGGAAAAATCATCAATACAAATCAAATAGTACATGTTTCCCTGATAATCAAGTACACGACTCGGACCCCACATATCCGGATGAAATAACTCAAACAAACTCTGACTACTACGACCTTGACGACTTGAAAAGCTGGACTGCCGATGCTTTCCAAGTAGACACAGTTCACACTAGAAACTAGACTTGATAGAGATGCCATGTATGAGATGACAAATCTTCAGCAATAGTAGGTGACCGGATCTGAGATGCCACTTGCAAGAGGAAATTGACTTTGCAGAAAGAGAAGTGGCACTGGCATAAGAAGACTGAGTCTAACATTTACAACCCTCCTTATTCTTGACCACATACAGTCACCCTACCGGTGAGTATATCCTGAAAAACAAGGGAACTAGGGTCAAATATAACATGACAATGCAAGTCTTTTGTAATCTGACTGATAGACAATAATTCATGGAGAAGGCATGCGCATGAAGAACATTCTGTAGACGTATGGAGGGAGTCAAATGAACCTCCCCCTGTCCAGTAATCGGAGAATGAGTTCCATCAACAATTACCACTGATCTACCTGGTTTTGCTGGACTATGAGTACTAAATTGCAAGTGATCTCTGCATAGATGATGTGATGCTCCAAAATCCATTATCCATTCTGAAGGATCTGATCTAGAGCAACCAATAAATGCATGAGTAATACCTGAGGTACTAGTAGAGGTAAAAACTACAATATCTGATGGACTGATACTAGAAGATCCAACGAATGGAGGCACGATCTCTCTTAGATGCGGAACGAAGTCATCGTAATGATGATCAATGAGATCAGGAGCAGTCTGAATCTGCTCAGCAACTTGGGTTGATGGTGGGAAACCATGATTGGAGTAGCACGCGTCCTTTGAATGACTTACATGATAACAGTATGAACATGGATGACATGGGCATGAATCACCTCTGCCATGTGTACCTGGTCCTATGAAGGGGAAATTGACTCTGCAGAAAGAGAAGTGGCACTGACATAAGAAGACTGAGTCAACATTTACAACCCTCCTTATTCATGGCCACATACAGTCACCCTACCCGTGAGTATATCCTGAAAAACAAGGGAACTAGGGTCAAATATAACATGACAATGCAAATCTTTTGTAATCTGACTGATAGACAGTAATTCATGGAGAAGGCATGCGCATGAAGAACGCTATGCAGACGTATGGAGGGAGTCAAATGAACCTCCCCCTGTCCAGTAATCGGAGAATGAGTTCTATCAGCAATTTCCACTCATCTACCTGGTTGTGCTGGACTATAAGTACTAAATTGCAAGCGATCTCTGCATAGATGATGCGACGCTCCAAAATCCATTGTCCATTCTGAAGGATCTGATCTAGAGCGACCAATAAATGCATGAGTAATACCTGAGGTACTAATAGAGGTAAAAACTGCAATATCTGATGGACTGATACTAGAAGATCCAACGAATGGTGGCACGATCTCTCTTAGATGTGGAATGAAGTCATCGTAATGATGATCAATGAGATCAGGAGCAGTCTGAATCTGCTCAGCAACATGAGTTGATGATGGGAAACCATGATTGGAGTAGCACGTGTCCTTTGAATGGCCTACATGATGACAATATGAACATGGCTAACATGAGCATGAATCGCCTCTGCCATGTGTACCTCGCCCTATGAAAGGAGATGAACCGCCTCTACCTCGTGATGCAACCATATCCGATGATGTTTGAGAAGGCATGGCAAAGGGCATACTCAATCGGCTCAACCTGTGGTACGCTTCCTCCATAGGAGGTATGGTAGCATTGGTGAGAAGTTGAGAGCGTTGAATCATATTCTAGGTTAGGGGCAACTAGAAACATCCTTGTTATGACAAAATCTTTGTAGGCCTTATTATGCTTTGGTGAGGTTGTCAGGAATATGTAGCTATGGAGTTGCTTAAACATACCCCTCATAGATGTATACATGACGTGAAGAAGATGATCACCCTCTTTGGTCGTGAAGATATCATGATAAGTTTGCAATATCTTCGACTCATTATTCGCTTGAGAGTATGTTCCTGCAAGGATATCCCACATCGCCTTTGCTGTGGATTGAGTTAGGACATCATTAGCTATCTCAACAGAGACTATACTAAATAGCCACACCTTCGCATATGCATCATCAACCTCCTATGAGGAGTTGGTCTCAGTCTTGTCCACCGGCTCATCCTGCGTTAGAATATGCTTCTTAACTTGGCTTTGCAATATATTCATGAACTACATCGCTCACAACTCGTAGTTTATACCGTCCATCTTGACAATAGTTACTGGACCCTTGACACATGTAGATGGTGCATCAACTCTGCTTGCTTTCTGACATCATGAACAAATAACCGGACTTTAGACATATCGTAAAGCATCTACACGAACATGAAACATGTTGGTTGATGGTGTAGACTCATACCACACCAACTTAAACATGTCGGTGCTACGGGACTAAAAACAATCTGAAATCAGGCCAAAACTACCCTCCAGGGACTGCTGGACGGCACTTGACAGGGGTGGGGCTGCACAGGATGTCACTGATTGGCGTCGGAGTGGCGCTGGGTTGCAGACAGCGCCTACAGCTGGCTGGGCGGCACCCTACAACACGGCCAGACGGCGCTGGGCTGTGCCTGCCGTGCCTGGGAGGTGCTCTGGGGCTCGGCCTGGCAGTGGTGCCTGTGGGGCCTGCTGCAGCGGTGGACTTACGTGGGGCTGTGCCTCGAGACACTGCCTGTCGGCGGCACACCGATCCAAAGGGGGGCAGCGATGGCGCTGTGGCAAAGAGGTAGGGTCAGGAGGTGGGAACCAGATCTCCGGTCTAAGGTTGTTGCTCTGATACCGTGCGGAATGTAATACTCCGTTATTTATTCATTGAGCCCAAGGATTCTCCTGTATAGGAGAGAGAAACCCTAACGAGTAAATTACATAAAACTTTTCAGTTACCATGCATTTAACCTTATTTTATGGTTTTAGATTTGTATGGCCGTTGGCATATATTGAATGCAAGGCTTGATAATCTTCCATTGTTTGGCTTTGAGCTCATACCTTATTCCATCGTTGCTGTAGGCACACACTGGTTAACCAGAGCGAAAATTGTGAACCTCAATTTTTATCAGTATCATAGGGCGAGTTATTGACAGATTACTAATGAAAAGCGAATGCAGGTGGGCTTCTGTACATCATCCGCCCTCCACGGTCCAACAAAAACAAGTATTTATCAGATTAAAGTATCCTAAATCCCAACTTCAGTGGAGAAAATTACCATCATGGGCAGGGGTTGTATCTGCGGCTAGTTTGAAAGCAGAGATTTCTTCAGGCGAATTGTCAGAGGGCCGAGATGAGACAACGGATAAACCTGATTCGCGAATGCTGAGCGCAGAAGAGGTGGTATTCTAAAATCATTGCTTAATTATAGAGTATGTTTATTAAAATATTACTTAATGTAAGTGGCATCTATTGTTGAAGTTCATCATCTAGCACTGCACTACCTTATCATCATTTTTAATATTATTTCCACGGAATCCCAGCAGTTTGTATTTTGGTTGTCAATTTACATAGAAAAATGGAATATTTGGATTTCTGGCAACGGATATTATGTGAAAAACCGAATTTTGATATAAACATTATATGGTCCTTTCGTTTCAAATAGGAGACAGCAGATGGTTATGATTGAAAATCTACTAAAAGTACTTCATACTTGATGAGATGTTGATAATAATTTTTGGATTTTAAAATCTATCAAATATAAAATGAGGTGATGGAAAGCTGGAGTGGAAGGAGATGGAGGGTGAGTGAAAAATGTGTGGGGTCCACCATCTTGGTGAGCATTCAATGGAGGTCTGTAATCAGAGAGAGACATGCCATGCCAATCACATCCTAACCCACTCTTGAAGGCATCTTTATAGCAGGGCCCTCTTCACTACAAGGGGGAAGGATGTCCATATGCTTCTATTGTGGGGGTTTGAGGGGGGTGTGGAGATGTTGGAAGAAAAGAATGAGATAATTATTTCAAAGAACCTTAGGCTCTCTTATATAGAGAATGCCTATGGGTAAATTACATAAGATGGACCAAGGAAAATAAATATAACAGAAAAAGACAAACTCTAGAAATATCTCTACACTCCCCCTCAAGATGTAGCATAGATGTCAATCATGCTCAGCTTGGAAGAACACTTCTGGAATGACCCTCTGAGAAATGGCTTGGTAAAGATGTCTGTAGTCTGATCTCCTGAATTGACATTGGAAGTAGAAATCAAGCCCTTTTGAATCATATCTCAGGTATAGTGGCAATCTACCTCAATATGCTTTGTTCTTTCATGAAATACATGATTATTAGCAATAAATAATGCTGCTTGATTGTCACATTGTAATTGCATGGGTAAAGGTACATCTATATGCAGATCTTCTAACACAGGTCGAACCCACATCATCTTTGTACTTGCCTGTGCCATGGTCCTGTACTCAGATTCAACACTAGATCTAGCAACCACTGTCTGTTTCTTGCTTTTCCAAGAAATCAAAGAACTGCCAACAAACATTGCAAAACCCGAAGTAGACTTCCGATCCTTAGGGCATCCTGCATAATCCGCATCAGCACATGCAGAAACAGAAATATTTGTTTCTTTCCTTAACAAAAGTCCTGCACCCGGAGACGACTTTAGATATCTCAATATCATATATATGACGTCCATATGTACTTGTATAGGCTGTTCCATGAACTGACTCACATGACTTACTACAAAAGCAATATCAGGTCTGGTGATAGTAATATAGAGAAGCTTTCCCACTATCTCTCTATATTTTCTCCTGTCAACCTCCTCTGTATCATCTTCATATAACTTCATGTTAGGATTCATGGGAGTAGTTGAGGATCGACAACCGATCGTGCCCGTCTCAACAAGCATGTCTGTTATATACTTCCTTTGGGTCATCACAAGATCCTGCACATTCCTAGCAAATTCCAACCCTCAGAAAATATCGTAGGATACCAAGATTCTTAGTCACAAAATGATGGCTTAGAAACGCTTTTGCCATCTTTATCCCCTGCATATCATCTCCCATAACAAGTATATCATCAACATATACCATGATAACGACAGTTCCTCTTGGAGTCTTCTGGACGAACAAAGAATGATCAACATTTGATCTTTTGAACCCTTGCTTCTGAATTAGGCCTGAAAGCTTCTGAAACCACACCGCGGGCTTTGTTTAAGATCATATATGGCCTTGTGAAGTCTATACACCATCTGACACCCTTCCTCAACAGAAAACCCCGAAGGCTGCTGTATGTAGACTTCTTCCTGTAGATCCCCGTACAAAAAGGGATTCTTAACATCAAGCTGAAACAAGGGCCAATCACGTACCACAACAACTGAAAGGACACATAGAGTGGAATGACGTGCAATTAGAGAAAATGTGTCCATATATTCTTGGCCATAGGTTTGAGTGAACCCACGTGCCACTAGCCTTGCTTTGTAACGATCAAGGTTGCCATCTGCATGATATTTGACAATAAATACCCATTTACAACTGACAATAGAAGTTCCAGGGGGAGCAATAACCAAGCTCCATGTACCACGATACCACAGAGCAGTCATTTCCTCCTCCATGGCTAAACGCCAACAACTCTCCTTCAAGGCATCTTGATAATTCCATGGTATCTCCACAGTAGATAAGGCCACAACCAACCTCTGAAAATCACCAGTGAGGTGATGGAATGAAACCTATGAAGCAAGCAAATAGGATGCACAAGTTCGCTTCAGCTTTCGGAAGGCAATAGGTACCATGGTTTTAAAAGATGGGAGGCAGATCGAGGTGGTTTCTCGTAAACGAGGCAAGGCATAAGCCTCGAAGCGTTCGAGGCGTAAGCCTCAGTTTTTAAGTTAAAAACTATACAAATCTAGAACTTTGTAGAAAAATGCTAGAAATAAGAATGCTTTAAAGTCCCCAACATGAAAGTTACAACATTAGTTAACGAAATAAGAAAGTTTTTAGTGGCCAATTGTCAAAATTGATGAATAATATTTTTATCTCAGTCCAAAATTGATCTTAAATTGTATTTGGGAGTCTGGGACTAACAAGGTAAGGCTATGTGGTTCTCTTTTGGCATTTACATCAGACCTAGCTGTCAACCTAACGCTAACTTCGTGTATCCTGATCGCCATAAATAGATTTACTTGATCATAGCCTATTAAATTTCTATTGTGATTCATAAAACTGATGTGTCTTGCCTGCCCCATTAGGTATATGCGATTTGTATACACATACTGACACAGTTAACTTTAAAGAGCAGGCTGATTTGCCCTTCAATTCCATTTAAAGCTGATTTTGCTCCCTGTAGTAAGTTGATCCAATTTTATTCGCAGTTTGGTGATGGAAATTGCATTATATCAACTTAGTTGGCTGTAGTACAAACAAACATTAGCAGATTTTGAGACTTTAAGCTACTGTCTACTCTTATTTCATAGACAGAGGAGCTTATTCCATGCAACTCAAGCCTCAAAATCACTTCCTTTCCCGATACTTCAAGGTCTCAATTTTCCAGATGAGGCGTACGCCTCACAAGCGCCTCACCGCCTCGACAACGCCTTACCGCCTCGATAACGCCTCAATGCCTGGAGGTGTAAGTTGCCAAATTAACATACGCCTTATGCGCCTCGAGGCGGTTTTTGTTGAAAAAAGCCTCGAGGCGTACACCTCAACGCCTTGAGGCACGTTTTTTAAAATCATGATAAGTACATCTAAATCATCAGCAACACTCCCCGGTATGCTATTCTCCTGCAAAGATCCTTGCACTTGCACATTTTCAGTCCCATCGTTAGTAATATCACTTGGACAAATCCGGAGCATGGTGGATGAATGACGACTTCTGCGAGCAGGGACATAACAATGAGTATAAAATTTCGGTAAAGTGGCATATGTGGTTGTGGAGGAGGCGGTGGTGGTGGTGATGGTGGTTGTAGAGCAGTAGGAGTTGGTATGGGAACAAACGGATGCAGAGGAGGAGGTGGCACATAAATCTCATCATCAGTAGTAGAGGAAGTCAATCTGTCACCTATAGGCGAGAAATACATCACAGACTCAAAGAAGGTGACATTGACACTGACATAATATTTCTCGTTCACAAGATCATAGCATCTGTAACCCTTCCGAGTACGAGAGTACCCAACAAACACACAGTTGACAACCCTAGGTGAGAGATTGTCAAGTCCCAGAGAGAGTTGATGAACGAAAGCAACATAACCAAAGACACGAGAAGTTAGGGAGAACAATTCCTTGTCAGGAAAGACTACTGAAGGAGGAACTTTCTCACCTAAGACAGAGGATGGCATACGATTCACTAGATAACACACCATAAGGACAACATCAAATGGGAGCACAACTCTGGCTAAGTAAAGTTCGAGTGATATCAAAAAATGATGATGTTTTCTCTCTGCAATGCCATTTTTTTAGACGTGTAAGCACAAGTTGTTTGATGGATAATGCCGCGAGATAAAAACTGTGAAAGAGTACGAGTGCAAAACTCCAAGGCATTATCCGTATGCACAATTTTAACAGTAGAAGAAAAAACATTCTGAACTTCATTTATAAGATTTTTGATTACATCTCCTGGTTCAGATTTATTCTTCAACAAAAACACTTATGACAATCTAGAAAAATCATCAACCACAAATAGGTAAAACCTGTGTCCTTGGTGATCAGGAACACGACTCAGACCCCAAATGTCAACATGCAATAATTCGAAAGGGGAGCTACTGCTTCGAGACTGATGACTAGGGAAAGTAGATTTGTGATACTTTCCCAACTAATACGCTTCACACTGAAAAGAAGATCTCGATGAAATCTGGGGTAAGATATGACACAACTTTTGAAAAGGGAGTTGACCAAAGCGTAGATGCCAAATAAAAGGAGAGACTGTTCCACTAGACTGAGATGAGACACCGGCATAGGGAATTCAGACCAACCGATAGAGACTGTCCTGCTCATGGCCACAACCAATCAACCTGCCCGTAAGAATGTACTGAAAAAGAAGAAACGATGGGTTAAAAATAGCACAATAGTGCAAATCCTTCGTAATCTGATTGATTCATAGTAAATTCATTGAAAAATCTGGAGCATGCAAGACATTCTGTAGACGCAAAGAAGGTGTCAAACTGATCTCCCCCGTCCAATGATGGGGGAATGAGTCCCATCCTCTATCACGACAGATCGCCCTGGCGGAACCTCCCTGTACGATGTAAGTTTATCTTTATCTCGATAAAGATGATGTATTGCATCAGAGTCCATAATCCATTCTGAAACATTAGGACCATGACAGGAAGTAAAGGCATAAGCACTACCTGATGTGCTAGCAGGGGCTGACGTACTGGCAGAAGCTGAAGCTGCTATGTCTGAGTGACCTCTTGGAGAGTCAGTAGAGGCATGAGGCATGATATCATAGAGTCTGGCAACAAGATCCTCAAACCGCTAGTCTGAAGTAGATGACTGTGTAGACGCTGCGTGCTCGGCTACATAGGCCGATGCGGGAAAACCATGCTTAGAATAGCATGTATCCTCCGTATGACCAGGGTGATGACAGAAGGTGCATGGCTGACGGAATCGGCTACCTCGACGACGCGGTCCATGTCTATGGAAAGAAGAAAAAGAGGCTCCTCTACCTCTGGAAGTCGCCATCGTCGAAGGGGGTGGAGTACTAGCAGTAGAGGGACCAGTAATTCTACTAAGCCTGCGATACACTTCCTTCATTGGAGGAATAGTAGCATCAACAAGGATCTGCGAGCGAGCCGTATCATATTCAGGGTCAAGTGCCGCTAGTAAGACCCCTACCATTGTAACATTTCGGAACGTCTTCTGTTGCTCAAGAGTCGTCGTAAGAGGAATGATGCTGTAGAGCTTCTCAAACATCCCTCGCAAAGATGTATATAATGAATGCAGAGGCTGGTCATTCTGCTTGACTGTAAATATATCATGCTGAAGTTGGAGAATCTTGGTCTCATTTCTTATTTGCGAGTATGTCGCGCCAAGGATGTCCCACATCGCCTTAGCAGTAGAGGAGATGCTCAGTCTTCTCTACCTGTGATATGCCTCTTCTATAGGTGATATAGTAGCATCTATCAGTAACTGAGTACAGGCTTAGTCATACTTAGAGCTAAGGGCTGTCTGAAAAATACTCGTTATAATAGAATCGCGATGGGTTTTGTGTTGCTCTGGTGAGGTTGTCAGATGATGCAGCGCAGGACGACCAATTGGGGCCCAATTAATGATTTTCGTCTGTTGAAATTTAGTAATTAAGGTTTAATTTTCGTTCATTAATTAAAGTCGATTAATTTTACGTTTTATTGAGTCCGTTGCAATTTTATTTTAAATAAAAAGATCGCATGTGATCTCAAATCAAATTAGTTAGTCAATTATATTTAACAGTTAATCGGTTAGAGATATTTACAGTCCAAATTAGGATAAATTGGGATTTGAATTCTGATTTTCTTTCTATTTTTGTGATCCCACCCCACCTATATAGGGGATGATAGTCCCTTTTTAAAGACATTTCAAGTTGAAATCAAATTGAGATTTATCTCATCTCTCTCCATTTCCCTTCTCCCTCCACACGATCTCTGCGATTCTCTTCCTCAATGCCCTCGCATCCGGCGAGATTTCTCTCCTCTCCCCTCTGAGTTCTTCTCCACCAAATATTTTCCACCATCAAAAATAATTTTCCAGCGTTGCAAATTTTTGATTTATATCAATTGGTATCATAGCATGGCATCGAAATCGTCTTCACGTCGTCTTCACGATTTGACAATCTGTACCAATGTTCATGTAGTCACACAATGAAAGACTATTATTCGTCGGAATGTAAACAACGAGCCAATGAAGCCTACAATAAGGAGTTAATGTCGATATTGCTCGAATTCCGATTGAATCTACAAGATTTGGTTGCTGATTTTCAGTCCCTGAGTGCTGCCAGATCGAATCCTCCCGTCATCGAAGATGCTGTCCTGATTTTCGAGGAAGAAAAACAAGAAAAAACAATCGTCAAGGGCATTCCGCTTGCTATTCATGAAGATCATGAGGCTTCAACTCTTCCCTCGATGTTACAGGTCTGCCATCACTCCACCCCAATTCCCCTATCAACTCTGTCATGCCCCATACAACCCCTTTCCGCCACCAAAACCGCCCCACCCCCTTCCCTACAAACCCTCTCCGCTGACCCAACACCCAACCTAGCCCCACCGCCGCTGCCTGACCCCCCCTCGCCTCTACCCTTCCCCTTTCTATCCAACGCTTCCCCCTTCACCTCTCCCCTGCGACATCACCACCTCCCCACCCGCGTCAACATTACCGCCATCTACTCCCTGACTCCACCCGCCACATCTCTTTCCCCTCCTTCCCCAACCTTCGCTGCTCATACCACAACCAACCATAAGAAAACTCGTCTGTGGTATCGGTAGCAATAGAGTAGCACTAGGTAGCGCCTGGGTAGATTGGGTAGCACTTGGACGGTGTTAGGCGACACCTGGTAATGCATGTGTGAGGTTAGCATCGGGTAACGTTATGGTAGGCATAGGGAACCCACCGAGACCTTACACAGGACCCCTAGACGAGGAAGAAGAGTCCATACAAGGCTCAAGGAGGACAAAGGCTTGTGGTGGCGGTTGGTTTTTGGTAGCCCCATTGTACGACCGTTGCTTTGATACCATGCGGAGAGAGAGATGAGAAAATGCATTAAGTTATCTATTCATGATGCCCTAGGGTTCTCTTATATGAAGGATAAACCTATTGGGCAAATTACATAGTATAGACAAACAGAAAAGAGAATACTTAAAAGGATATAAGATAGATAATATCTCAACAAGAGTGCATTTAGGTTCTTATGCTATCTTCATTGAATCATTGTAATCATCCCCCCACTTTAGAAGCTTATACATGCTCTTCCATAAGTTATCTACTACGATTTGAGTTTCAGGATTCTCAACTTAAGAAGCACAATTACAACTCTTGCTCAAAGCGTGATAACATCATCTCAAGTAGTTCATTCGAGCTTCAACATTTGGACCTCGAGGGTCCTAGTTGTGTTCTTGGTAATCAGGGATATTGTTTTTACTTTAACATTTTGGATGATTTCCCCACAATTTTTAGATTTTGTGATAAACATAAAGTACAAAGTTTGAGATGCGCGTATTTTTATTAAAGAAGTTAAAAATCCATTGTTTGCTTCTATACAAATTGTACGTTATGATAATGCTTTTATGTACTTGTTAGGTTTCAGATTTCGTGAAATTTCGTAGGAATTTCGGTTTCGACATGGGATTGAAATTTCGAGCGAAATGGTGAATGGGGGCCTTTTCAAGTCATTCCTTTACAAATGCTGGTCGACCGAAATATTGTGTCGACATGGTGTCAATACGATAGCTGATACCGATATTTAAACCGTTGTACTTCTTTACATGTATGACTGCATGGTTGTGTGTCATTCACTAGAGATCTTGTTTCACACAAGTGAATGAAGTGTCTAACTAGAAGAGTAGCATAAATTTGTTTCCTCGCAGACTTCTTATGCAAACGATTTGATAATACAATAACTTTAGGATGCAGATGTGTGATGACATCCTGTACCCTATTAACCACATGTCCTCTTTAATTTTTTACACATAGATTTCTTATTCCACTTTATAACAAGGACTTGTTTCTTGTTCCTCCAAAAGTTTTTGACATGTTGCTTTTTTTACAACTTGGGAAAGATAGGTAAAACTTAGCACATACAACCACAAAGTGTGTTATTACTGAGTACTTCAGGAATTCGAAAGGTTGTAGATGTTTTGTCCCAATTCATCTAAGGTACATTCTCTTGGTCGATGTCCCCATTATTTAAGTACATTTTTTCCATTGGGTCTCAGGTTCATTGATCTAAATTTGATGGTGATGTTTACCTTCCTCTGCATACCCTGGAGGATACTCATATTGTCAAGCCTTGCAAATTTGACGTGGCAATTGATATATGTTGAGATATTAGTTATCTTTCTTGTCTTTTATGTATTATTTATTTCCCTTGTCTTCTTTATATAATTTTCCCAATAGTTTACTCTCCTATATAAGAGAACCCTAGAGCTTCTTGAATAAACAATTTCATTCTTTTCTCTCCACGTGGTATCAGAGCGACAATCCTAGATCGGAGTTCGAATATCCATCCATGTCCTAGCCCTCACCCTTCAGCCTCCACGCGCGCACAACTTCTCTAATGTTGTCGCAGGGTTGCTTTGCCGCCAGGACTCCACCCCCCGGGGGCTACTGAAGCACCGTCGAGACCCCCTAACGTTGCCGCAGGGCTGCAATAGTTCCACTTGGACTCCCCAACGCCATCGCAGCAAGCTGATGGGTCTTACAGTGCTGCTGCAGGGCCACTGCAGCAGCCTTTTGCAGCATCTCTCGACCCCACTGGGTCTCTCTCAGTCTCTCTAGGCCTTGTACGGTCCCTAATAGCCTCTTGCAACCCTTCCCGACTTCGTACGGCCACTTTGTTTCCTATCCAACGCCGACCAGCAGTCTGAATCTGTCTGATTTTGTGCAGAAAACACGATTTCAGACCTTTATATCATGTTTTTCTGCCCTAGTGCGAATCGGAGATCAAAGAAGATGGTTCTATGAGTCTACACGTACAATCGATCCTCCATATGATTGTGTAGACTCGATCAAATCGGTCTACTCCCCTAGTCGATTCAGTTTTCGACCATTTTTCAATCATGTCAGAAAGCAAGGGTGATATCTTTTCTTCATCTGGTACCTTCAAGGGCCTGACTCACATCGTAAAGATCGATGGGACCAACTATGATTTGTGGTCCATGCAGTTTCTAACCCTCATGCAATGCAACAATAAGCACATTCTGACAAAACCCGAGCCGGCAGTGCTTCACGGAAGCAAGATGATGCGAATGCACGTATTTGTCTCTCTAGGACCCTCACCACAGAGATAACCAATGATATTGTGAACCAGCCCACTTTCAATGTGTTGTAGGATATTCTAGCTTCCACTTATGCCCAAGCAAAGAACGAGACCAAGATTCTTCAACTGACATATACCTGGCAAAGCTGAATGATCGTCCATTACAAATGTTCTACTCCTTGCTTCGTGGCGTGTAGGAGAAGCTTCACCACTTCATGCCGATTATGACATCCACAGAGCAATAGATGACATACAAGAACTCCACGATGGTTGGAGTCCTCTTGGTTGCACTTAACCTAGAATACGAGGTAGCACGAGCACAACTCCTTACTGGGGTGACCATACCTCATATGGAGGAGGCTTACAGTCGTCTCAACATGCTTCTTATTCCACATGTTGCCACTACACAACCTTCCTTAGTGATGGCTGCTTCTCGCAGCAGAGGATGTTCTACTCAGTTCAGAGAGTGTAGTCTCCGTGACAGAGGTGGTGGATGTCACAGTGGTCCCTGCACCTACTGTTGTCGTCTCGGATACTTTGAGGACACATTTTATCAGTAGCATGGATATCCCGCATCTGCTCGCGCGACGGAGCATATGAAGCCTTCAAATACTGCAACCTCTCAAGCAGATTCACGCCTTGATGACATTGTCTCTCGCATACATTACTTCCTTGGATTGGAGTTTGCCAGGAACTAACGAGGTCTTGTGTTGACCTAGAGGAAGTACGTTACAGATTTTCTCTCTGATACATGCATGGTAGATTGTAGGCCTGCCACTACTCCCTTGGACCTGGGCATGAAGCTTTATGATGATGATACTGAGGAGGTCAACAAGAGGAGGTATATGGAGCTTGTTGGGAAGCTTCTTTATATGACTATTACTATGGCAGATATATCCTTTGCAGTGAGCAAAGTGAGTCATTTTAAGAAGCATCCTAGACTGACATATATGAATGCCGTCCATACGATTATGAGGTATCTGAATACCTCTCCTGACATTGGTCTTCTATTTAACAGAGGTACATCTTTTGCAGTTACAACATGTGCAAATGCATATTATGTGGGGTATCCCACGGATAGGAAGTCTATTTCTGACTTTGCAGTGTTTATAGGAAGTTCCTTGGTATCATGGAAGAGAAAGAAGCAGACTGTGGTCGCCAGATCTAGTGCAGAATTAGAATACAGAGCCATGACGCAAGCTGATGCAGAGATGACGTAGGTCAAATCTGTTCTTACTGACCTGACTGTTGAGGTGCCTCTTTCCATACACCTCTAATATAACAACCAAGCTACTCTCATCATTGCAAATGAACCAGCCTTCCATGACAGGACTAAGATTATTGAGGTGGACTGTCACTACACTCGTGACATGGTACACAAGGTCTCATCTCCACTACTCATGTCAGCTCTGGAGACCAGACAATAGATGTACTTACCAAGGCCCTAGCCAAAGGGCCTTATTAGTGATGTTGCTCCAAGCTGAGCATGATAGATATCTACGCTCCAGCTTGAGAGGGAATGTTGAGATATTAATTATCTTTGATGTTTTTTATGTATTCTTTATTTATTTTATCTTCTTTATGTAATTTGCCCAACATGTTACTCTTCTATATAAGAGAATCCTAGGGGTTCTTGAATATATAATTTCATTCTTTTCTTCCACAATATGAATATGTAATAGACGAGACACATGCTCCTATTTCGATTCATCGCCTAAGGATCTCATTGAGCTAATTCCTTCTCATTTCACCACTGATTATGTTTTTAAGAGTGCTGATTCTCTTATCTGCCATCACTATCCTACAAAGATTTTAAGAGTTCCCTGAAAATGCTTGGGGGAGGGAGGCCATGCCAATAAAGATGGTTGCTTTGGTTTCCTGGAGTAATTGAACTCTGGCTGATACTCCAGTTATCTCAACCAATGACAGATGCAAATGGGTTTTCACAGTCTATCACATTGCAAAAGGCTCAATTAAGAGACACAATGCACACCTTGGCTTCTGTGACACCTGCTCCCGCGGATCCGAGATACCCGTTTACATAACACTCGTTGTATCATGTTCGCTAGAGATCACATTAGGTTAGTGAAATTCAGGGGAAAATTTTTCTCGTTTAGTTTTCGAATGACATTCACATTTAACTAAAAAGCCACAGAACAACAATATGTCACCAATTATGTTGCATAATTTCCGTAGCATTTAACATGTAACAATAAGAAACTGCATAATGTACATGCATCCCAAATTGTAGAAGAAGATAAAGAAAAACATTTGTAATATACTGAACAAAAACCTTAACATGTGTACCTGACAATAAGAACTGCGGAAGCTAAGACTCTTTTCTCCCTATTGTATGGATTGCAGGCAACAATAACTAGCTCAATGAAAACCAAGCTCAACTACAACCAATTCAACTGTTACCAAGCTCCCATGTAGCCAACTCAATTGTAATTCGTCTCAACTTTATCCAAACTCATTTATGATTTATTCCAAGCTCAATTTAAACTCCTCCAAAGTCAATTGTAACTGATTCAGATGTAGCCATAAAGGATTCAGATATAGCCATCGCCAAGCCTATTGGCGGAATGGTAACCAAAAACTCAAGCGGTGAGGTAGTCTCCTAAGAGACCCTTCTGTCTCGCCCTTATATTGGAAGTGCGGTCCAATAGAGGGATAGGTCTACTCCACAACTATGCCACTGAGATGGGTAAGAGAGACTCTCCGGAAAAGTCGTTCTAGAAAAAAATCGGCCCGACCGGTACAGGCAAACGAGCTCGAAAAACTAAAATCGAGGGCCCTCCAGCCTAGGCACCCTAAAGAACAAGGGTTAGCGGAACTGGTCTTCAAAAGAAAACCCGTGGATCCCAAAGAGGCGTACGAATCGCGAGCACTCGTGAAAAACCGAGAAAAAGACTGGGATTCTAGACCCGTGCACTAAGCGGCCGTTGCCCTACCCTAACTGGGCTTCCTATATCCCGCCCAGCTGAGGGTCATCGCACCCTCGCAAAGCCAGGTGTAAGGGTCACCATGACTGGCACTCTTAATTACCAATCATCACTGAATAACTATTGATGACTTGATTCATCATCCTTTCTCGATCTTTGTGGTGGTTGACTGTACAGATCTAGGTCTTTTGTCAATAACTCAGTCAATAGTGATTTATAGTCTGTAGAATATTCCCAAACAATTAAATTCATGAAGATGATCGATCTTTGTGGTCATAGTTTATCATTTCTAATTTTTTTAGATCATTAGATATTCATTGGATCTGGTTTGATTCGATGTAGAAATTCCATTTTTCTTATTTAACTCATAATTTAGTGGCATGATTATTGATCTAAATCTTATAGGTCACTTGTATGAAAATACCTCAATATTCTTCATTTTTTGGATCATGAGATTAGAAGCTTGTTTATTAGATATGCATTATAGAATTTATTGGCGATCTGTTATTTGAGTTGATTTCATGCAAGACAACTAACTTCATTATTTTTAATTAATGATATTTAGATGGTAGATTATATTGATGAATTAATTTATGAGGATTATTGATCATAATGATCTCTCGAAATCACTTATTGAATTGAAAAGAGAATGACATTAATATCTCTAATTGAATTTAGAATATCTTCTTTAATTTACAAGATCAATGTCCTAATTATTGATCTGAATTCTATTATTTGATTCATGCACAAATCCCTAGATCTTTTCATCTTCCGAAGCATGAATTTTGTAGCCTAATCAGTGGTCTGATTAAGATCAAATTTAGATAAGATCCCATTTTCCCATCTTTTCAAACAGAATCTTGTAGCCTAAACATTTGTCTAAAATCTGAATTTACTTCATATAAAATCCTTTTAGGCATAATTGTATCTGAATATCCCAATTTTTCATTTTTTAAGATCATGAAATATGAAATATATTCATAAATCTGAATTTATCTTGAATACCAATTTTCTAATATCTAAAGCTTTATTTTATATTTATTTTAATGATATGACTTATAACTAATCATATGTAAAAGTACCCTCCCAATTACCCATTTTCAAGTCATGAACTCCAATGCATACCATATCTAAACAGAAATTGATTTAATTTCACACAATTCATCTCCAATTTCTCCTTATTCAACCATACAAAATCTGAAGCAATTATAGGCTTGAATTTTAGGTCTTAATTGCGTGCTAGACATCACAAATTTGTTTTTTTTCTACTTAAGATAAAAGGCTATTTAGTGGTCGGAATTGAGACATAATATCATCCTAATTCATCCGCAATCTTCCATAATTCATGCATGAAAAATATAGTTATTGTTATATGATTTCAGACTTAAATACATGCGCTTTACCTCTTAATTTTTCATATTTTTCATCATGAGATTAATGTATAAGTAGTGGACTGTTTTTAGCGCAAAAATATGTCATTTTCCCCAAAATTTCCATTTTTCAATGCTAAAAACTTTTGCTAATTAATGTTCTGAACTTCGGTTAATTTGCATGCTAAACTCAAATTTTTATCCACAAAAATTTAAGAAATCTAGAGCATATATATTGGTTGTAAAGTTTTGATGAATTCCATGTAAAACTTCACATTCTCATCTTATTGTAGAGGTAATTTAAGAGATTGAATCATGCATGGAAGACGACAAGAGGAGGGAAAAAGATTGTACCTTTGATCCTCAAAGCTTGGAGGGTATTTGTGGCTTGATTTAACATGCAACCGTAGCTAAAATATCTGGTGGACAGCAGCATAAAAAGGAAAAAAACTGAATTAGAGGCTCCACAATTAACTTTCATGAGAGCAAAGAAGAGAGAGATTTGTAACTTTGAATATCTCCAATTTGGAGATCCAAACTTGCATGCAACAGCCTCTTCTTGACAGGAGCTTCAGTTCATTCGGACACAGATGTTACAGCTTCAAAAGTTACATTTAAACCTAGTGTGCACACTACTTTGAGACTTTTAATCATGTGGTTTGCTTGGCGTTTATATGATATTTGTTATCTATTACGATGCAGGTCTGGCTTCTAGTATTGTGATTTTAGTTTCTGTTGCAAAATATGAAACCTTGAATAACAAATCTCCGGCAGCACCTTTAAACTTCTGATATCAGGTTTACATCAGTGAGCTTCTAGAAGGTTTCCCACGAGGGAAAACGATAACAAATCTCCGGCAGCACCTTTAAACTTCTGATATCATGTTTACATCAGTGAGCTTCTAGAAGGTTTCCCAAGAGGGAAACGATAACAAATCTCCGGCAACACCTTTAAACTTCTGATATCATGTTACATCAGTGAGCTTCTAGAAGGTTTCCCAAGAGGGAAAACGATATACATCTAACTTCTAAAGTGTTCATTATTATCTCCATGATTGCTCTGATCATATTTGAACTTTCTGGAATGTTTTAAAGGATTTTTAAATTTGTGGCTTCAGTTTCCTAGTCCATGTGTATTGCTTCTAGATCAAATAATCCATTTCCATAAAAAAATTATGGCATAGAAGTAATATTTAACTAATCTTTTCTTGCATCTTATTTACTCATCTTAGTGGCGAGTCCCATTTTCTGGGACCTCACCCATTTTATTAAAAAAACCTTATTCACTCATTTCCTAGACATATATTTTATTATTCCTTTTATCGATTTATAATCTAAATGCTCAAAATGTAGTCAATAATTTTTGATTCTAGTAGCTTCTTATGCTTGGATATTATTTATAATGCAGCTAAATGCACTTACTGTGGATGCTGAAAGAACACGGCTCATCGGGAAACTCAGTGAAGCTAATCAATATAATCGCATTCTCAGAAGACAGGTTTACAACCTTACTTTTTTTATAGTATTGTTGAAAGACTTGCATGCATGGATTTCCAAAACTTCACTTGGTGTGTTTTCTGTTGAATGCTTAGTGAGGTTAGGGCTTAACGAGTTAAGGGGTTTGAGTGCTTATGAAGGCCTCAGGGGAGGTTGACGTTGACTTCACCCTCAACATCAAACTGACATGTTCTACTTGTCCTTGAATTCTCCGTCAGGTTATTATTTGTTAGTCATATTTTTGGAGAGCTCAACTATTGATCAATCTTTGATAATGTTCTAATTGATTTTAAGATATCTTGACTCGTAGGACGTACAATTGGTGCGGACCATGAAGATGGTGGTGGATTCAATTTTTTCTTGTTATGCGCTCTATGGCAATAGTATTTTTGTTATCCCTCTCTTCAAAAGCTTCCTCGGATCCTTCCCTAACTCCCTCCCATCATCAACCTAGAGTGTGTCATTTCCAAGTTCTAGTACTAAGCATTTTGCAACATTATTTGAGTTGGCCCACCTTGTTGTTTGGGGACCTAGTTGATGTGATTGTCCTATGAATTGGTATTCTCTTGTTTTACCTAACGATTTCATGTCTCGTGGAACTTTTTTGCTAGAAAATAAGTATGCTGTTTATTTTTGTGGAAGAAAAGACAAGAATGAACTAAATATTTTATCCAAGGGGTATGAGGTTTCTTATATAGCTTGAAACCCTGTAGCCGAAGGGGTAATAATTGCATCAGAGATCCAAAAGGTTACAAATAGGAATGGGATCAACTAATAAAAAGAGTATAAATAATCAAATAACATCTACATTCCCCCTCAAGTTGGACATATCTGTTGATCATACTCAACTTGTAAGCTAACCATGATATGTGTTTCTTTGGTAGTGCCTTGTGAATATATTTGCAAGCTGAAATTCCATGGAGATGTGCGGAGTAGTGATCTTCGCTCCTCATAATGCATCTTTAATGAAGCGGAAATCTATTTCAATATGTTTAATCTGCTCATGTAAAAGAAGATTGATAGCAATGCATGTAGAAGAATACTTATCACAGTATAAAGGAACAAGAGTGGGAGCAGAGAGTCCAAGCTCTTGTAGAAAAGAGACTAGCTAGGTAATAAGAGACTAGCTAGGTAATCTTGTATGTTGCTTGAAGCATAGTCATGTTTTCAGCCTCTGTTCTTGATCTGGAGATAACTATTTGCTTTTTACTTGACCATGTAATAAGGTTTCCTCTAACAAACACGTCATAAAAGTGGTAAATCGTCTGTCCTAAAGAGATATGGCATAATCAGTATATGCATAAGCAGTGATGTCAATGTGGCAGCTAGACCCATAGAAGAGGCTTTTTTCTGATAAGTCCTTTAAGTATCGAAGGATCAAGAGAACATCTTGCCAGTGGCTGTAAAGCCTGTAATGAGGATTCTCCATGTGCTACCTAGCTCTGCTCACAACATATGATATATCTACCATAGTGGCAATGAAGTAGAGCAGCTTGCCCACTAAGCTTCTATATCGTATAGTATCTTCTAAAATAGGATATGTAGGGGTAGCATGTCTCTGCAATTCTGTTGGGATGCTTGATAGTTTGCATCCAAGTAAGCCAACTTTTATAAGAATATCCAGGAAATACTTCCACTGTAATAAGTATAAGTATAATCTATTTGTAATACGTATCACCTCAGTTTGTAATAAGTATAAGTATAATCTATTTGTAATAAGTATAATCTATTTGATCTAGTTTGCCGACGATACTATTTGCTTTATCGAGGGTGGTAGTGCGGAGGTCTCCGGTATGGCCACCACTCTTGCCTTTTTCTGTGAATTGTAGGGCTTGTCGATTAACGTCTCCAAATCCAACGTGGTGCCCTTTGGCCTTTCGACTGCAGAGGCGGAGGAATGCGGCCGGCTGCTTGGTTCTTCTCCTGGTGAGCTCCCAATTGCCTATCTTGGTTTACCTTTGTCGGTGGGTCGGGCCAGAGTCCGGGATTGGCGTGTGATTACTGAGCGCGTGGAACCGTGCCTTGCTGGTTGGCGGGCGGCCTTGCTCTCTCGGGGGGGGGGGGGTTCTTATTCTTCTCAAATCAGTGCTCTCCTCTATCCCTTTGTACTTTCTCTCCGTTCGTAGAATGCCGGCGGGGGTTCGATTGCGGATCGAACGGTGTTTGCGTCGTTTTCTGTGGGGAAGGAAGGGGGGGAGGGGAGGGGCCTGCACCTGGTGGCCTGGGATGACGTTTCTATGCCTAAGCGTTTTGGTGGCCTTGGCGTGCGGAGATTGGATGTGGTGAATGATGCTCTACTACTCAAATGGGTGAGTAGAATTTGGGGAACGGATGATAACTTCTTTATCAATGTGCTCAGGGTGTTCTTGGGCGACGATCGGTTGGGGTTGCCGCGGGGGGCTCTGCGCTTACATCACTCCCCGTTTTGGCGTAGCGTGATGGCCGCCTTTGCGAGGAATGCTGCGCTTTTCATCCCGGTGTTGGGGACGGGGGACTCTTTCAAGTTTTGGCTGGATGATTGGTCGGGCGGTGGTCCTTTTCAGCTGCGTTTTCCACGCTTGTTCGCATTAGCGTCACATTCGAATGCGACCGTGGCTGACTGTTGGGTGGACGGGTGCTGGTCTCCTCGCTTCTCCACGAACTTTTCTGAGCAGCGGGTGGACGATTTTGTTTCGATGTTGGTGGCCCTTCGTGAAGCTGCTACGCCGAATTTGCAAGTGGATAATTGGCGTTGGAAGGACAGCCCGTTTTCTACGAGGAAGGCCTACCGGGCTCTGGTCTTTCCTCCTCGTCCTGCTTCTGCTCTTCTTGTGCGTGACTGTGGATTCTTTTGGGGCTTGCGCTTGCCGGAGCGCATCGGCATCTTCCTTTGGATTCTGCGCAGATGGAGGCTGATGACCCGTGCTCGTTGTGCTGCAATCTTTGCTAACTTCAGTGCCTCCTGTCCCCTTTGTAATGCTGAGGATGAAACTATTGACCGCCTTTTCTTCGGCTGCCACATGGTGTCGGGGATCTGGGACGACTTGTCTTGGGCGAGAGCAGACAACCTCTCCGATCTCTGCGAGCTTCTTTGGACCAACAGGAACAGGGATAGGCGGGATATCTTGGCTCCCGTTGTGCGGCTATGGTGCATATGGCTTGGCAGGAACGAAGCTATTTTCTCCGGGCAGCGGTTCTATCGGGAAAACATTCTTATTCTGTGCGCTCGCTTTATTCGCGAATGGTGTATTATGTAGGGTTTTGGGCCTTTTTGTTGTGGGCCGGTGTTTTCTTTAGTCCTGGGGTTTTTGTTGTTTTTGCTTGTGGTTTCTCCTATCATCTCTCCCTCTTTTACTGTGTAAGTTTTTTTTCTTAATTTCTTTTATACATTTCTGGGGCGAACACTAACGAGTGTCTCCCCCTTTTCGAGCCTAAAAAAATACGTATCACCTCAATGCCTATGAAGTACGTGAATTGACCAAGGTCCTTGGCAACAAATACCTTATGGAGGAAGGCCTTGGTCTCTAGAAAGCCTATTCAATCATCACCAGTAATAATCATGTCATCAACATAAATAAGTATCGCGGTAGAAGATCTTTGTTTGACAAACATAAGATTATCGGATGTCGTCCTATGTAAACTAAAAGTACTTATCTCAAAGTTAAGATCGAAGAAATCATGCTCTTGGACTCCGCTTTAGGCCATGGGTACCTTATGGAATCAACATGCACACTCCCCTAGTGCCCATTGAGGGAGTATCCTAGTGGCTACAACATGTAAAACCTCATCATCGAGGTCATCCTAGAGAGATGCATTCTTCACATCGAGATGAAAGATGACCTAATTTTTGTTGGTAGCAACAAAGAATAGTACGAATTGCCCCATCCTAGTCACTGGAGAGAAGGTTTCAAAGTTATTGGCGTCATGTATCTAAGTGAAGTCTTTCCTAATTTCTTCCTCCAGTTATCAAAAAGGGCAAAATGTAGTGTATCGTGCACCCTATCTTTGCAACAATATGCTTCTCTGGCATTGTACCATCTTGTAGATGACATGCTAAAGCCTTATCAACAACGGAGGTTCCTAACAATCATATTAAGGCATTGTAGAGAGTGGGTATTAGACTATTAGTTCTATGTATACTTGCAGATTTTCAAGTCACTCTTACCTATATTATGGAACTCAAATATGGCAATAAAGCGACATGCGTATAGCCAATAACCTCTTGTTCCATGAGTGCATGAAGCGTGTCAAAGTTGATGTCCATCACGCGTGATATTTAATACAAAGGGACTAGTTGCAATCTTCAAGTGTATCCTCGGATGATTAGACTGCTGATGTATTCGCCAAACTACTCTCCCACAAATAGTTTGAGAGATGTTGTAACAAGTTGAATATGATTAATATATATATGCTCTAGCTTGAGAGGGAGTGTTGAGATATATACTTTCTATTCCCCTTATCGGGTACACCTATCCTTTGTCCTCCTAATGCCTCTTCGGTGTAAACCAAGGACACTACCTATATAAAGAGCCCTAGGTTATTGTATTACAATAAGAAAGCTATTCTCTTCAGTAGTATAAAAAAAGGCATCTTATCATTGTAGTGTAGTCAGGGCCATATGTAAGCAAGTCAATATTAAAAAATACATGGGTTTCAAGATTATGCAAATAGATAAGAAAAGGAAGAGAATTCATCTAAAATGAAATGTGTATTGATGCCAAGATATTGTAAAAACTATTATGATAAAAAATGCCTAGTTTTCAAGATTTAAAAGGATGAGGAAATTTGTAATGGTACCCAGATATCGTTAGTACATTATGCTCTATCTACGTGATACTTTGTATTTAAATATTTAGTTTATTCTTTCTGCCCACTCAATAAAGAAGAAAGAGAAAAAATATCATATGCTAGGTAAACTGTGAACGTACAGATTTTTTATTATAATATATGTTCTACCAGAGCGGAGAGAGATAGAACATATATCATAATAATGCACATTTTCCTCATAGATTTCCCTACTTAATAGTAGGAAAAGGATTTGTTGTTGTTGTTGTTGTAATATATGCTCTACCAATGGGATATCAGGTGGCCGAACTTTTACATTGGTCTTCTGTTCCCACATAATGAACCGCCGGAACGGTTGGGTTTTTCCAAAGTAACAAAGAGTGATCACCAACTAATTTACTTGGAACATTTGACTTTCTTTGGTATCTGTGCATTTTCATTTAAAAATTATAAATAGAATGCATATAACATTTCAAGAAAAATTGCATACTTGCAACTTTTCGTAATTGGTTCTGATTGAGTGGTGCTTGATGTGCTTCCATCGTAACCATGTCATGTGGCAATGCACATTTTCCTCGTAGATGATCTTCAGTACTCAACTTGCAGCAACTCACTTTCCCACCTAGAGCGCGCCAGTTTCGTGATTGCTACTACGTTTTCACAAAGGGACCTCCCATCTTTAAGTTGTATGTTAAGAGGATGCACCTTTTTATCTATTCAGTTACCGCTGTCACTGTTTTGGTGCACATACCTCCCAATGCATGCCCGTGCACCTGCATACAGATATTTTTGATGCTTGTAAAGCAAAATGCAAATGTGATGCATTCGTCTTCCTTTTTTTTGCAGCTTCGGAGCATGGATGATGATGTGATCAATTTAAAAAGTGATCTTGCTGATTTAGAACTTGAGCTTCAGGTTAGAATGGCTTCTAGTGACATATTTGAGATCATTTTGATCTCATCTTTGGTGGATTTTATTTTGTGGATTACGACATTTGTTTTATGGTCCTACCACAGAGATTCTAGAATATCGCATAGTATGCATTGTCAAAAAAGCCACATCAACAAGGTTTTCTTTCATCAACTATACACGGATTTTCACTAAAGTTATATGTATATATATGCGTGTGTGTGCATATATGTTCACTTATATTTTTTATTTTTGTCAAGACAAAACATACAACCCAACAAGCAAACCATCAAACACATGATAAGTGGTGTTTTATTCATTCTAGTTTTAGCTGTACGTCGTTCGTGAACTATTACCACTATCTCTTCACCTGTATAATGAGGGATAGGTTTCCCCATAACATGTCAGTTCTTTCATTTTTCATACACATTAACGGGGTAATGTAACTATGTTGGTGGTCAGACACTATTGGATTCTTCTCATCTTGCCTCCAACTACCATCAAACTGATAACAATGCCATCCATCAATAGTAGAGATACATATACATGCATTAAGGGCATTAGCATGTAGCAACACCATGCAACATTGCCTAGGCTACTGTGCCTAGACACACTAGCAATGCTCAATGACCAACATGCCTAGATGCATCGCGTGTGCAGAAACCAACAATCTACATCCTTAATACATTTCTCCCTGTTTGATTTGATTGTTCTTTATTCTCTCCTAGATTATGTCATCAACCATTGTTTTTAAAAACATGCCTCGATGCATTTTCCCATGAAAAGCACCTCGAGGTGCATGCGTTTTGCACTGGAGAAGTGTTTTTCTCTATAATGGAGCCACGACTATTACTAAGAATAAGTAATAGAACACATCGCAATGAGATGCTACATCATCCCATATTTAAAGGTATTGCTAAACAATGCCTCGAGGTGTTTGCACTGGAGAAATGATTTTCCCCATAACATCACTCAGTCTAATTGCCAGGACTTTAGCAACTATCAGATATAAAGCACTGGAAAGAGCAATGGGTAAAAATCCTCCACCCTCTCAGAAACCTCCTTCAACAATGGGGAAAAGAGAGCCTTATTTAGCCCGTTGAACCCAAAATTGCTCCTCATGAACTCCTCTACCATACTTGTCACCTCCACCCTGACCAAATCCCATAATTCTAAAAATACGAGAATCAGGAAGCCATCTGGTGCACCATCATCGTTTAGCCCCCAATCTGTACTATGTGCTCCCTGACCTGATTATCATCTATGCTTACATGCACCAAATTGGTTAAGAGATCATCATCTATACTCTGTGCTCCCTGACATGGGTATCTCCACTATCTTGAATCCGTCCTTCGAGAAAAGGTGCGGAAGTAATATGCCAAAGCTCTCCCCATTTCTTGATCACCTTCAACTTGTCTACCATTAGTCATCACTCCAACGATCCCTATAAAACCCAGTCCCATGGACACCACACCATTATGAAGAATACCCATTATTCCTATATGAACCACACTCATATGCATGATCTTTGGATTAGGCATATATTATCCATGTACATTTCTATGTTTCTCTTCATATTTATTCCAACTTTTAATATTTGACTATTGGTTAGGATTGTAGAGTACCATTTGAGAATGTGTATTGTTGGAGTATTTGGTTGTGCGCCATATGTATGGGAGATTGGTAAATGGATCTTGGATAGGATCCATTTACCCCATCCATGTGTTTAGTCCCACATCGACCAGTGGTGGGACTTGAAGGCTCTGGAGAGGCTATATAAGGAGTCCCAGACCTCCTGTAACCATTGAGAGAAAAAACAATAAAGCATATGCCCCTTTGAGGGCTTCTCCCATGGTTTCATCCCACTCCTTAGGGGGTAGGGTTCCACATTAAATCCCGTTGTTCTTATTCTTCTTTATTCCGTTTTCCATGTTTGCTTCTGCATGTTTATTTTCTAACATGGTATCAGAGCGGGTTCGATTCTCGAAGAATTACTCTTAAAGTTTTATTTTTTTCTCTTCAAGATTCGATTATTAGAGCATGCGAGATTCTTGTTTGTAAAGTGTTTATGCTCAAGATTTATTCGAAATTCCACGTTAAGTTCTAGGGTTCTTGATGGAACCCTAATCTTGATTCTCTAAGGTCTAGGCAAGACGACGCATCATACTTCTCCAGAGGGATCTCCAGGCACGCTTCTCAAGATCGATATACATGCGCACACTTCATCCCTGGGCATCTTCATCCATAAGCGGAGAAGAATCTTCTGTCAGTAGCAACGACGGTGACACCTCCCTTCTAGATTCCTGTGCGCAAAACTTAAGACAAAGCGCACAGGATCCTCCTGCCGAAACCCTCGGGCGGCGCTATCAACCCTCTGCCAAAACCGTCAGGATGTTGGAAGCTGCACCATCTCTGGTGGAACCAAACCCATCAACCTCCTCGAGCCGCCGACATCCAGGAAGAACCACCAGCAACCACGCGTAGTGGCACGTTGCTACTCGTTGTGCGGATCCAGTCGTACCATCGACCTAGGCGGCTCTTCTCCAAATCCATCTTAGCCGCAAGCTCGCAACGCAGACAACACTTCAGGTGACCCCGACAACAACAAAAGAAGCAGCCCTAGCCGCGCAACCTCCAGCGGTGGGCCCCCCAGGCGATCCAGGTGAGAGCACGCAAGAGCCTAGGCATACGCGTAAAGACCTCCAGGCCGCAGATCGCGTGAAGGCGGCGTGGCCGCCCTCCAGACGCGCATCGACGCGCGTACCCTCCTTCCCGAACCCCATCAGCAGTGCAAACCCACGAAGCTCTCCTCCAACGATTTCCAGGCGACGCATTCCAGACACTCCCCCTTGGTCATTGATACTCGCCGCCAACCCCGCCAGCAGAATCTCCTCGCTCCTGCAAGCGTGCAGGCGACAAGCAGCGTCCCCGCTCTTACGGGTGGTAGGAATGGGTTTCGTGTAGGAAACCCTAAGGGTTCGTTTGGTTGCAGGGTTGGGCAGGGTTGGGTTGGGTTGGGTACTATTCATAGGAGTACCCCCTCCTCACAGTTTACTATTCACTCAGACCATCCAACCCAACCCAACCCTGCCCAACCCTGCAACCAAACGAACCCTATGGGTAGCGGTGAGTCCCTTTCTTAAAAAAAAGGAAGAAAAATTGTACTGTGGAAGTGGGCTTCGGCTTCTGTAAGTACCCAAGTGGGTTTCCCATTAAAATTTTTACTCTAAGCCCATTGTTGGGTCATAGTAAAAAAAGGGGACAGAGAGACAAAAAAAGGGAGAGGAGAGGGAGAAAAGGCCCAGTAGGCTAAGCATATTCAAACAAAAAAGATGGAGAGGTCGCGTACAAAAAAAACACGCGCAAAATATTTGAAAAAAATGAGTTGCAAAGCCGTATAAAAATATTTGAAATGGCTTAAACAAAAAAAACTAACAAGACGGCTATTTAAAAAAAATTACGCAAAGCCGCAAGTTCATGTTTTCCCAATCTATCTTGTCTTCTCCCAACTTGGTCGATGATTGTCATTCCGACCAGCATGGGAGAAAAGGGGAGTATTATGTAGAGTCACATGTCATGTTGCATAAACATATGTCAGATTTCCAGGCCATTCAATTTCCAGACTCTACTGTTTTTCAGATGAAGAATCTACATGCGCAATTCTAGACTCGATGTTCAGATTTCGAGTCCCAGTTTGATGATGTGCAGTTTCAGACTCGACGCCAGATGGTTCGAGTCAGTTTCAGAGACTCATTTTCAGACACACACTTGTTTGCGGTCTTCTTTTCAGATGTGCAGATGTTTGCCATCTTTTGTTCGTGGTCCCCATTTTTTCTTGTTGTTCGGCTAGAGTTTTCATGTGAGCCATAGGGACTCCAGAGCTTTCATGTGAGCCATAGGGACTCCAGAGCAGAGGACCATTTCCTATGCCATGTGAGCAAGGTTTTTCATGTGGTATCATAGGTACTCCAGAGTAGTGTACCATTCTCTGTGCCAGATGGGAGAGACCTAGTTCTCGGACGAGGAGACTTCTTTCAGACTCCATTCTTCAGCGACCGTGGACTCCGACGAGGATTGCACTTTCACGGTCTTTTCAGTTCGACCCATTTCAGATATGGAGCAGTTGTTCACATTATTGTGGTGGACCAGAGTACTCCGACGAGGAGACTCATTTCCGGTTGCAGCGACTCTGACAGGTGCAGTTCAGAGCGCATGCTCTCCGACGAGGAGATTCAACAGACTCACACTCCAGCCCGTTCGTCCTCCTCACCTGCACGACATGAGAAGCAACGTCCTCGGCAGCAGCCGACAATTATGCGCGTTGAGTTGATATGGTCCGTAGTGTCTTGTAGCGTGAGTTGAGTTTCTTTCTGTTTGTTCAAGCTGGGCATTGCATGTTCTAGCTTGAGGGGGAGTGTTGGAGTATTTGGTTGTACGCCATATGTATGGGAGATGGGTAAATGGATCTTGGAGAGGATCCATTACCCCATCCATGTGTTTAGTCCCACATCGACCATTGGTGGGACTTGGAGGCTCTGGAGAGGCTATATAAGGAGCCCCAGACCTCTTGTAACCATTGAGAGAAAAAGAAATAAAGCATATGCCCCTTTGAGGGCTTCTCCCGTGGTTCATCCCGCTCCATAGGGAGTAGGGTTACACGTTAAATCTCGTTGTTCTTATTCTTCTTTATTCCCTTTTCTATGTTCGCTTCCGCATGTTTATGTTCTAACAAGTATACCCTGAGGAGCATTAAAAAAAGAAGAGCAGTACTCTAAGGATAAGACTGAAAAATAACAAGCAAAAAAGAATTCCCATCACCTCATGTGACTACCCTGAATTATCAATGTACGTTCGTTGGGTACTTTTGAGAATGATAATGTATGGGCGTACTTGGAGGAGGAATGAAACCATAAAAGATGAAGGAAAAAACAACATGTGAAGGATGAGAATAGATGACCAACGGAGAAGAATTCCCATCACTTCATTTAAGACTACACTATAATGTCATTATGCCAATGTAAGATTAAAGGTAGTGTACTACTCTCTTAGGATGAGAATGACCATACTCAGAAGAGAAACCAAACCATAGGAAATGAACAAATAATACATTGTGGATAAGAATAGAAGATGACAAAGAATTACGTCGTCACTTCTTGTGACTTCCCTACATCGTAAATTTTCAATGTAGATCACTATATACTATTCTTTAATACTTTTTATAGAATATACAACAACATTCCCTCCTATGCCCCTATTTATTTTGAAGTGCAAAGAAACCTATACTTTTACATGTATTGGTTGCATGCATGCGCATAGTATCGAGATGCTCGTGTTGTCAGCATGCCCCTTATCATTAACATGTCCATCACCTTGCCATCGATAACTTTAAGATCAACGCTCGATAGGATTGCCGAACCCTTGGCACAATACGATATTAGCAACATGCTAGGATGTCTTAATCTATACGATAAACTACCTCGATAAAAGGATCTCTATTCAGGTGTTTCTCTAGATCTCTTTGTATTGAGCCTTTATTATGGGTCTCTAACATACTTGGTCAACATTAAAACTCTTAGCCCAAACATGAACTTGGAGACCTCTCAACAAATGATCTCACTTGTGGGCCTAGTATGAAATATTAAGTAGTATACCAACAATCCCTCTATCTCGCATGTACATATAAGAGATAAACTCCATCAGAATTTTCTTAGTTTTCCTTCTCATTATTTGTTTGCTATTTTTTAATCACCTTCTTGACGAAAATATAGTTTGTAGAGAAATAATTTGAGGGAAGAATGGGTAGGAGAAGGAACACGCCGATTGCGCAGTGGTTTGTTAGAAGAAAAATGGATATGTGTGAAGGGAGAGATATAACGAGGGATAAGAGATAGCAAGAGGTAACTCCAATTTTTTTCTTATAACTTGTACTAGCTCTATGGATATGGATGTTATTGTGTGAACCATAGACATGTGTAGAGAATGGTAGTAGTAGAAATAAAAATGCTAAGATGGATGTGTTGACACACACACTGATGCAAACGGAAATTCGGCAGCGGCGAAAAATATTTGGTAGAAGATTTAGAGGAGTTAAGAAGAGAAAAACTCGTTGGTAACGAGGGATTGAAGAAGGAGAACCACGGAGATCGCGTGGAGAGAGAGGGAGAGGAGAAAGGAGAGAGATAAAATGATGCAAACAGAAATTCGGCAGCGGCGAAAAATATTTGGTAGAAGAAATTAGAGGGGTTGAGAAGAGAAAAACTCGTCGGTAACGAGGGATTGAAGAAGGAGAACCGCGGAGATCGCGTGAGGGGAGAGAAAGAGACGGAGATAGAGAGGGGAAGATAAAAATCTCAATTTTTTAATAATACTTCACTGACTCAAACATTGGACCCTCATCCCTTTATATAGGAGGGATGAGATTACAAAAATAGTAAATTAATTTAAATTGACAACCAATTTATCCTAATTGGACTCTAACTAATTAACCGACTAAATTTAAAATTAACTCTACGAATAAACGTTGGAGATCACAGGCGATCTCAATTATTTAATTAGAGATATGATAATTAAAAAAACGTAAATAAAATTGACCACTAATTAATTAAATAAATTCGGCCCTATAATTTGAGACCACGCTGCATCAACTCTCTGCCGCTTTAAAAAATTCGTCTCCGACGAATTGCTTGATGTAGGCTTGGAGGTCGAATCTGCATGTTCCGCCGTCTTCTGGAAGAACTGGTGTGGGGCGAATGGCGGACTCCACGTTCGGGCACGGCTTTCGTCGTGGAAGAACATGTGTGGCGCAAACGGCAACGTCTTCTGGAATTTTGCGTCCTCATTGTGATAATGGAAAAATTGATGAGGCATGAATAATATGGCCCTTGGAGAATCCATAGTGAAGCAATGGCACAAGGAGAGGAAAAGAGGAGATGTGTCTAAGGAATGAAGCCATGGGGTCCTTATATAGGGGAAACCCAAGGCCCTAGTCCTATTTGGATGAGGGGAATCCACAGATTTCGGGTTTGCAGCCTCTTTTTTTTTTAAATATTTCTGCCGCCAGGGGTCTGGGCGCAATTTCACAGCCCTTCATTTTTTCTTACTTTCCTCCTCCTTTTGGTCCTTATGCAATTATGAGGTTTATGGGATTTTTTTCACAATTTTTCCTAATCACCCTCAACTCCCGAGATTTGAGGGATTTGGTTCCTAGAACCCCCGATAGGGTTTCTGTATTTCCCCACAAGTGGCGGTGGGGCCGAGGGCTAAAGAGACGTCGATGGCGGAGTCCCACGCGGAGGTGGTTTCGCGAGGCAAGGGGGAGATGATGCGGGAATGGGTGGTGGCAAGGGGGGTCGGGTCGCGTGGGCTCTGCACGCTGGTTTGAGCGTGGGAGAGGCGCGGGTGGGGTACCACCGGGGTGATCGCGGGAAGGGAGGGGAGGCCAGGCCGAGCGGGTGGGGCTGGGGGGTCCGGGGAAAGGGGGTGGGAGGGGGTTGTAGGCGGTGCTGGGTGGGCGAGCGGTGGGGATATGACGAGAGGAGGGGCGGTGCGGCGTGGTGGAAGGAATGCCGGGGCTGTGTGGATGCGGCGCGGGGGTAGGTTACGGGTGGTAGTGCCGGGAGCTGCGGGGGAGGCAGGGGAAGGAGGGGAGTAGGGGAGGGGCGCGACTGGGGTTTGGCGGCGCCGCAAGGGGCGCGCGGTTGAGGTCGGGTGGGGGAAGGCGGCGGCTGGAGGCGCGGGTGGGAGGGTTGCGGGGAAGGTGGCGGGGCTGTGGCCGGAGGCGGTGCCGTGGGGGGGTATGGGGATGACGGAGGGGCGGTTAGGGTGGAGAGGACGACCGCGAGGGCTGGGGAGGGTAGGGGAGTTACCTGGGGAGGCTGGGGTTGTGCCGGGATGGTCGAAGGGACCAACGGGACCGATTCTGGTGGTGAAATCGGATCTGGAAGGTGCTGGACAGCGGCCGAATCGTCATCCGCAGCAACGTTTTCTTCGTCAAACTTCGCGGCAGCGGCTTCGACGGGTGGAGGCTTTGTTTGGGCGTCGCGGAAGGCCTCAAAGTTAGCTATTAGATCTCGGAACATAGACTGGAAGTTGGTTTGCAAATCACGTATCATGTGCTCCGTCTCCTTGTAGCAGGCGTCAATGGTGGCAATGGCTCGTCGTGTTCGTTCGAATGAACGATGGTGTGTCGGCGCGTGTCGGCGCACATGTCGATACGGATCGTCAGATCGTGAGGACGATCTGTAGGCATGCTCTGATACCAAATGATGCAAACGGAAATTCGGCAGCGGCGAAAAATATTTGGTAGAAGAAATTAGAGGGGTTAAGAAGAGAAAAACTCGTCGGTAACGAGGGATTGAAGAAGGAGAACTACGGAGATCGCGTGGAGAGAGAGGGAGAGGAGAAAGGAGAGAGATAAAATGATGCAAACGGAAATTCGGCAGCGGCGAAAAATATTTGGTAGAAGAAATTAGAGGGGTTGAGAAGAGAAAAACTCGTCGGTTACGAGGGATTGAAGAAGGAGAACCGCGGAGATCGCGTGAGGGGAGAGAAAGAGACGGAGATAGAGAGGGGAAGATAAAAATCTCAATTTTTTAATAATACTTCACTGACTCAAACATTGGACCCTCATCCCTTTATATAGGAGGGATGAGATTACAAAAATAGTAAATTAATTTAAATTGACAACCAATTTATCCTAATTGGACTCTAACTAATTAACCGACCAAATTTAAAATTAACTCTATGAATAAACGTTGGAGATCACATGCGATCTCAATTATTTAATTAGAGATACGATAATTAAAAAAAACGTAAATAAAATTGACCACTAATTAATTAAATAAATTCGGCCCTATAATTTGAGACCACGCTGTATCACACACGTAAAGATATGATTCAAAATGACGCCGTCAGAAGAAAAGCTGGTGTAGCTCCGATCGAAGATAAGATGCGAGAAAATCGCTTAAGGCGGTTTGCCATTTGCAAAAGAGGTCAGCTGATGCATCCGTGAGGAAATGCTAGTTTTGGGATGCTGAGCTTGCTAAGAGTGGGTGAGGAAGGCCTGAGAAGTGTTGGAATGAGATTATACGAAGGGATCTTAGTGTTTTGTATCTAACCCCGAGAATGACCCAAGATAGATTTGAATGGAGACAAAGAATCCATCTAACCGACCCTACTTAATGTGGGAAAAGACTTTGTTGTTGTTGAACTTGAACTGGCTGTAAACAATGACTACCATCTTCTTTATATAGGAGGGGTAGTATTATAAAGTAAGAGGAAAAGGAAATAAACCAAATTCAAACAAACCCTAACTAAATTTCCTAGTTTTACTCTCTTTGATAAGTAATTAGAGATCACATCTCATTATTTAAATTAAATTAGAATTGTAATGGACTTAAATTGAACAGTGATAGAATTAAAATTATGGCAAACCTAAATTAATCAAAACCCTAATTTTGCCTAATTCTAAATTCTATACTGCATCAATTCTTTGTCTCTTCGTAAAATTCACTTCATAATGAATTGCTTAATCTTTGAACTTCGCATGCAGTTGCTTAATATCAACACATGATCTTGTGGTGGAAGAAAAGATGATGTGTATACGATCCATATTGTTGATTTCTGTTTGGGTCAAAACATGATTGAAGAATCGATACAACACATACAATGGCGTCCATGTTACTGCAGAGACCTTCACAAGGTTGCAAAAATCGGTAGTCGGTACTCGGTCGGCCGGGTCACTGACTGAGTAATTGGTAGTCGGACGACTAATCGGATTTAGTCGGACTTTAATCGGTTTTGAATTTTATGATTATTTTTAATATATAACTCATTTTTATACATATATTTACATAGATTTTGTACATTTTTATACTATCATAATAAAATAAAAGAAGTAATTGAATTTAAATAAAACATTAAGCATATTATAATAAGTATGCTTATAAAAAAAGAAAAATCTAAAAAAATACGGTATCTGAAAGCAAAAAATTGGTCGACTAGTGTGATTAGTCGGAATTAGTCGGTACTCAGTCGGCCACCCCACTGACTAGACTACTCGGACCTACTAGTCGGCCTAGTCGGACGACTTTTACAACACTGGACCTTCATTGGGTTACCGCTTCTTAAAGAGGATCATGATGGTGTAAATTTTGGTGTGACATTATCATAGGTTGGGCTATAGGGTTCAGAGAGGTCATGAAAAATGAAAGCCATGTGGCTATGGTGTTGGGACATGCATATAATGTAATTGTCCCACACATCCTTATATAGAGATGCCCACCATTCTTGAATCTAGTTGGAATATGTTGATGCCTATTCTCTTTTTCCTCTGCACTCCCCTTGTAAGTTTCTTGCACCCAGGGGAAAATTATAAAGTTCCTAACCCTTCACTTAAAGTAGTTGTTGTCAAGTTCTCTTTAACTTTAACCTTTCAGTAAGAACCCTTTCAGTAAGAACCATTTGAGTGAAGGGCCCCTTTGTAATTATCTCATGACAGTTACTTCGCTCTTTTCTTGAGAGTAAAACTCCCACTATAAATACAATGGCAACCCTAGATAGAGTTTGTCTATATCCATAACAACTTATCTAATTTTGAAGGGATTTATTTCCCACAGTAAAGGTAGCTCAACTTCTACTCGGGTTCGGGTTTTGTCAAACCACGAGGGTGACAACTCTCATGCCAAGTGTATCCCTGATTTTGGGTTAAGGTTCCAACAAAGGTTCCCTATCCCACATTGACGATGGTAATTGCACAACTGATGAAGGTGGTAGCACTGGCATGGGGTACTCCATCAATGGAGCTTCCAATGCACGCGATGACGGAGTTGACAACGTCGATAACTCTGCATGAGTCGGTGGTGACAATGGTGTTGTTTGCATTGAGAACAATTGTGACAACCTCCTCCCTAGAATCCATACATTCAGCAAACCCATCTCCATGCACGTAAGATCCGCATTCGAAATGCGCACAAGCAAGGAGAAGATATCATAAAAAAACTGGATTTAAGATTTCCTTCTACATTCATTCATTCACGTAGTATTTATTCAATAGTTCATGTCCATAAAATCGATACATGTGTGCATTTAAAATTTTTCCATACATATTAATATATCACATGTTTCTCAAAATGCTATAGCTACAAGTACAAGTAGAAGATGTGACTATAATACTGTACCACAAAAGGTGTGTAGCTGCATGTCTCTCGAAAACATATACCTACAAGTCAAGGAGAAAATGTGACTACAAAACTGTACCACAAGGTGTGTAGCTGCACAAAAAGAGCCTCCAAGCACAACCCTTCATTGCTATGATTACTCTGGTGCACCTGGGGATTCACGCAAAGGGTACATTTCGAGAAAAGGCTAAGCACGATACTAAAAACTACAACAAGACAAGGTATTAATCAAAAGTGTGTAAAAGAAACAACTAGGTAACCCGACCTCGTAGAAATAAAAGCTCTTTGATCCTTTCATTGACCTTGATTACTCAAGCTCTGTGAATAGTTTGTGATCTTGGTCCATACAAGAACTCACGCTATGACTCTAAGGCACTAGGTACCTTACGATAGGGGTACCTTTGTAGGCATGCAAATGATGTACTAGCATCCAAACTAAGTTCCCAACATGTCCACTAGGTTCTTATCTCATATGAACTTAGTTAGGATGTTAGTCAACATCTGCATGCCTACAAACCACCCAAGTCTACTACCCATCAGTTAACGTCCAAGATGGTCAGGGCGCGAGTCATGGCACCGATCACCAAATCATCCAAATCATAGTCATAAAAACCTTCGACTATCCTCGCTTCTCCTTATACACATGATAACTAGCACAATTCAATACACCTTCAATAACCACAATTTCCTAGTACTCCCCTCTTAGTACTCTCATTTACAGTACTAACTAACGTGGCCTACGTCAGTCGGCATCTAAGTGTCAATCCTAAGTGAAAAAGCAAAACATAGACCTCCAAGCATGATTATTTGGTCCGCACACTGTATAGGGCTAGGGCATGCTAAGTACTAGGACAAACACCATCAAATAAGCACATCAAGGTGTGCCAAGTAGCATGTCCCCAACCAATGTAACTGTTGGGTTCGTGACCGTCTAAGTTTCTACCCACGAACCCAAGGGTGCATGCCCCTCTCTTGGTGGCATCTACTCATCTACCTACGTACCACTTAAGATATTCACTGCGACATAGAGAAGTAAGGACACTATGGGTGATTCATCTGTTGACAATAAGATGTATCTCAGATCTGGGATCTCCCACGAGCATTTGAATGATGCTCATGATGTTCTTAGTCACTGAGGCTTGTTGCATCAAGTTCTAATTCAATTTAGCTCACATTGGAGAATTTCAATATTTATCAACCCATTATAATTAATATATGCATTTATCATATATCATAATGTCCTACATGAGTCTACATCTTTTCATAGTCAATTTCCATTATTTTTAAGGTCTATATGAGTCGTCAAATGATCAATCATCTTACGTTGTTGATCGATCAATACTGTTCATTAGTAATGGAATTACGATCCATCATTTTGGGCCAAAATGATAGAGCATCTGAAATGGCCTGATCGATACGACTTGGGACAGAGCTGGCTTTTGCTCTGATAACGTTCCATGAAATCACTCTGAACATAAAACTAAGTACACTTGTATGTTCATGTTAAAATCGACATCACAAGGATATAAATTTAATTTACATGCACCAAGCATATGAACCAGAAAATCGAAAAATGTGATGTAATACAATACAAGTTTTGTTGCGAAACTTATCCATATTTGAGTCTGACACAACCTATAGGTAGTATATGGTGTTCCTAATGCTTAGTTTGAAAATCACATTGATCCAATAACAAAAGAGTGGTAAAACAGTACCCGCAAGAATGTTCCTCTGTGAACTTTCTTCTCCCGGAATGAGAGTTTTTCGGCATTTCGTTCAATTTACACGATACTACGACGATCCTCACATTGAGCTCTTCGAAATGGTCTACTTGGACTTTCGATCGGTGGCCGGAAATTCTCTCCGACGATAGGGCTATGGCGAAGGGGAGGAGCTCTGGCGAGGGTTGGGGTGACTGTGAACAACTGCTGGGGGTGGTCTGACTAGCCAAGTCAAATTGACTCCCCCCTTAGATATGGTCAAGCCTAATCGGATCTGGATCCAATAGTCGCAATTCGATCGCACTTGACGCATAACTCCTTCATATGAACTTCAATTTTAATGTTCTTGGGCCCACTGAGTACTACAAGATAGATTGTCATTTGTCTGATTTGGCCATGTACCAAGTCAGGAAACTAGAAAAGCGAGATCCTATTATGAGGGATCTCACAATGACGATGGTTGCTCCCATGGTGGTTTTGCTAGTGGTGATCTATGTTGGGAGTCTTGGGACCATGGTGAGCTCAGGCACTAGGGTTCCGATTAGGTGTTGCAATGGATTACTGTCGGCAACAACAAGACCGACTTCGGATGGTGCTCTTCCTACATCGTTCAACTTAGAAGCTTCCAGATTATCGGCACACACTTGATTGTTGTAAATGACGAAGGTGGTTGTTTGTGGTCTCTTCTAGCGGTGTTGGTGTGAGATTTTATTGGTCCATACTAAGATCTAAATAGACTCGAGGAGTGGGGAATCATTGTCGATCCTACAATCCTTCCATGATAGTTTATTTTCTCTTTCTTTTTTGATTACCTCTTCTTTGTTACCAAATTTGAAGGTCTATTTTGCAGATTTTGGAGGGGTGTAGCCGCAGAGGAAGGCTGAACTTTTTTTTTGCTATCTCTTCCTTCTTGGATGTAATCAACATCAAGTGAGGATGTTCCTCCCTAGAATGATTGAAGTCGTTGTAAAAGGTGACAAAGAATCTAATGGAATGACCAAAGAGATCTTCTTATTCTTCCTTTTTAAAATCATCAATTACATCTTGTACGGATGCTTGAATGATTGCAATTGATGTTGAAGTTGGTTGATCTTCTTCCTTTGATTATTGTCAAGCTATCTTCACCTTTAATGTACAAAGTACAACCAAATTTGCTTCTTGAGCTTCCCCGATATGCTTGGTGAGTTTGTAAAATAACTCTCATGCTCTTTGTCTCCTCGAATGCCTCGAGGGATCATTGGATCGTGAGACGATATGTATGCCATGCTTTGATACCAACTGACGCAAATGGAGTTTTTGGTGGATAATAAATTTTTAGGGATGGGGGGAGGTGAAGGAACGTGTCGATTGCCCGGGTTTTGGGAGAAGAAATACGTAGACGCGTAGAGGGAGAGAGAGAGAGAAAGAAGGAAAGGAGATAAAGGGGATACATCCAGCATTTTTCCATATCTTGAACAAACTATAAACAATGACTACCATCCCCTTTTTATAGGAGGATTGGTCCAAACACTTGCGGTGGGATAAGATAGAAGAATTTTTGTTCGGACCCGCTTGTGGAAGAGTATAATGAACGAGAAATACATCGAATTTTGAACCATCGATGAAAATGGAAAAATGTGTAGGAAATAATAAGGGTTTATTTACGATTTTCTAGAATTGATTGATGATCCTCTTACTATATATTTCATTATTATCAATATTGACATGCATAACATGACTCTCTTTATTCTCATTCGAGTAATTATGCTTTTCAAATGTTCATCCAATTGATAAATTGACCTGGCTGGAGTGAATGATTTGACCATTGAATATCCAAATTTTCCTCTCCTTTCATTTAATCGAGCGAGGGCTAAGGTTAGCCTCTGGAAAGACGATAAAGATATGTGTGGTGGACCGGCAACTATTATATTTTCAAAAAAGCCTACCCTGTTTTTGATGTTGCATTTTGAGTCCCGTGTTTGCCTTATTGCAAAATAAGCTAAAAAAAATAGACAAATCAAATCTAACAAGCCATGTTTAAATTCCTAAAATCACTCGTTCGAATAACTAATTAGAGATCACATGCTATCTTGTTATTTAAATAAAACTGGGCATTGCAATGGTCTCAAATTGGACGACAAACCCTAATTTGAACCTAATTTGGCGAAAATAAAATCACGACAAACCCTAAATTCATTAAGTTGAAACTCAAATAAGAGAACCCTATTTCTCCTTACATAGGTGGAGGCCTAGGGTTATGGTTACAATAGGAGGCTATTCCGTATTGAGTCAATCGGATTACTCCTAGGTTTAGGGTTTACATAATAGTACTCAACACACCTCTTCAAGCGGGAGTATATATTGGGGAAATAAATAAATGACTTGTTTATTCAGAAGCCATAAGGCTCTTTTACAAGAGGAGAACCCTATTTCTCCTTACATAGGTGAAGACCTAGGGTTATGTTATGGTTACAATAGGAGGCAATTCTGTATTGAGTCAATCGGATTACTCCTAGGGTTAGGGTTTACATAATAGTACTCAACACACCTCTTCAAGCGGGAGTATATATTGGGGAAAGAAGTAAATGACTTGTTTATTCAGAAGCCATAAGGCTCTTTTATATGAGGAACCCTAAAGGGTTGTAACGAATGAGAAAATTACAAGAAAGGAAATAACAAATACATAAATAATGTTTCCTATAACTGTCTCCCTCAAGCTGGAGCATAGATATCTATCATCCTTAGCTTAGGAGAACACTTTTAGAATGGCATCATGGCCAGAGCATTGGTGAATATCTCTGTAATCTGTTCCCATGAGCTAACATGGGAAGTAGAGATGAAGTCCTTGTATATCATGTCTCTAGTGTAATGGTAATCCATCTTGATGTATTTGGTCTTCTCATGGAAAGTTGGATTGTTAGCAATGAACAGTTTTAGAATGGCCCCCTAGCCAGAGCATTGGTGAATATTTCCTATCTTTTGGACATTTGCATAATCAACATCTATATATGTCATGATGGTAAAAGATGTTCCTTTGCTGAATAGTAATCATGTACCTGGATAAGACTTCAGATACCTTAGGATCAAGGAGACTGCACCCATACGAGCCTGACATGGTTGCTCCATATCATAGTTGACTTTGCTCCCTGTAAAGGAGATATTTGTCCTGGTGATAGTCACATATAGGAGCTTCCCAACGATCTACTTTTATCTTCTCTTGTTCACATCATTTATATCTGTTAGAAAATAGAGAATGCGGAAGCGAAACATGGAAAAAGAATAAAGATTTAAGAACAACGGGATTTACGTGGGACCCTACTCCCTAAGGAGCATGATGAAACCGCCGGAGAGTGCCTCAGAGGACGTATGTGTTCATTCACTTTTCTCAATGGACTACAGGGGTGCGGGGCTCTATATAGCACCCACGGAGTCTCCACATCTCCAAACTGGTAGACGTGGGACTAAACTCTGGATGGGGTAAATGGATCCTGGAGAATTCCGTTTACCCATCTCCCATACATATGGTGCACAACCAAATACTCCAACAGTCCCCCTCAAGCTGAAGCATGCAATGCTCAGTTTGGACAAACACAAAGAAACTCAACTCACGCTACAAGACACTATAGACAATATCAAGTCAACGTGCACAACTGTCGGCTGTTGTCGAGGACGTTGCTTCTCATGCCATGCAGGTGAGGAGGACGAACGGGCTGGAGTGTGAGTCTGCCGAATCTTCTCGTCGGAGAGCATGTGCTTTGAATTGCGCATGTTAGAGTCACTGCAACTGGAAATGAGCCTCCTCATCGGAGTACTCTGGCCCGCCACAACATGTGGACAACTGCTCCATCTCTGAAAAGGGCCAAACTGAAAAATGCCATGGTCGCTGGGGAGTGGAGTCTGAAAAAGTCTCCCCGTCGGAGAACTGGGTCTCTCCCACCTGGCACAGAGAATGGTACTCTACTATGGAGTCCTTATGTTACCACATGAAAACCCTTGCCAACATGGCATAAGGAATGGTCCTCTACTCTGGAGTCCCTATGGCTCACATGAAAACTCTGGTCGACAATATAAAAGATGATGGGGACCACGATAAAAGATGGCATGCATGTGCACATTTGAAAAGATGACCGCATTATGTGCATGTCTGAAACTGACTCGGAAACATCTAACGTCGAGTCTGAACAACTGGTCATCTGTATAGTCTGGAATCTGAATGGCCTGCAATCTGGAGTTTCGGTTGTTTATGTTGGATCTCGTGTACGCGAGGAGTTGCTCGGAGGTCGGGAGTGCCTTCGCCTGGAGGATGCTGGACACGCGAAGGGCTCGTGGAGGTGCCGCCTGAGTGAGGGCTGTGGGGGATGGAGTGCGGGTTTCGCTTGGAATCTGCGGCTAGATGCGATGGGTCACCTGGACCTGTGGCTTTTTGAAGGTTACGCGTGAAATCTATGGTTCCACAATGGAACCTGAAGCAAGAGGGGGTTCCGCCTGGAGCTCTCGACGAGGAGGAGGATGGTGCTAGGACGAAGGATGCACTGCCATGGGGCTTGCGGTGAAGATCCGGGAATCGTGCGGTGGCGAGTATGGACCTCTCACGCCACCTGCGATGATGGCTCGCGGAAGAACGTGAAGGATTCCAATAGCTAGGATTGCTATTGGAGAAGCCGCACGAACCCAGGATGCCTGAGCAGAACGCCTAGGCTGCACTTAATGGATAGATCATGCGCCGCCATCTCGTCTCGTACTGTCTGAGGAACGGCTCCACATTGATTTTAGGGTTTTGATAAAACCCTACCATTCTTGGACCTGATGAGTCAAACCAAACAAGAATAATCTTGAATAATCTCTCACGCGAACTTGAACATAACCATAGAATTTCGTAATATTCTTCAAGAATACAACTAGGGTTCTAATAGAAACCCTAGATTTGTATCTCGAAACTCGAAAACAAAAATAAAGAGCATAACAAGAATCCTCGAAAATCGACCCTCTCTGATACTGTTGGTGGAAAAGAGTTATATGTTTATTCCATAGAACCATAGGCTCTCTTATACGGAGAGGACCCATGGGTAAATTAAATAAGAGGTTATCAAGAAAATAAAAATAGAATAAACGATACGCCGACTACATAATTGTCTCTACACTCCCCCTCAAGATGAAGCATAGATATCAATCATGCTCAACTTGGAAGAACATTTCTGGAACGGTCTTCTGAGCAATGGCTTGGTGAAGATGTCGGCATTCTGCTCCCCTGAACTAACATGTGAAGTAGAGATCAGGCCCTTCTGGATCATATCTCTAGTGGCAGTCTATCTCAACATGTTTTGTTCTTTCATGAAGGTTGGATTATTGGCTATGAAAAAAGTGGTTTGATTATCACACTGTAGCTGCATGGGTAGAGGTACATCTATACGCAAGTCTTCTAGTACAGCTCGAACCCACATCATCTTCGTGCTTGCTTGTGCCATGGTCGTATATTCAGATTCAACACTAGATCTAGCAACAATAGTTTGTTTATTGCTTTTCCAAGAAACCAGAGAGCTGCCTACAAAAACTGCAAAGCCCGAAGTAGACTTTCGATCCTTAGGGCATCCTGCGTAGTCTGCATCCGCACATGCCGAAATAGATAAATCGGTGTCCTTTGTAAACAACAATCCTATGCCTGGAGATGACTTTAGATACCTTAGTATCACATATATGACATCCATATGTATCTGTCTTGGCTGTTCCATGAACTAGCTCACTCGACTTACTGCTAAGGGTTTAAATATCGGTTTCGGATATCGTATCGATACCTTGTTGATACGATATTTTGTCGAAATTTCGACGACATTTCGTCCATATCGACCATCATTTGTGAAGAAATGATCGAAAACTGCCCTCATATCTCCATTTCGCTCGAGATTTTGGTCCCTTGTCGAAGCTGAAATTTCGCCGAAATTTCGCGAAATCTGAAACAATGCTTACTGCAAAGGCAATATCAGATCGAGTTATAGTGATGTAAAGAAGCTTACCCACCATTTCTCTATACCTTCTCCTGTCAACCTCCTCCATATCGTTATAATATAATTTCATGCTTGGATCCATAGGAGTACTCGAGGGTCTACATCCATGCCCGTTTCAACAAGCAAATCTGTAATATATTTTCTTTGGGTCATTACAAGATCCTGTGCATTCCTGGCAAACTCCAGCCCCGGAAAGTATCGTAGAGTACCAAGATCCTTCGTAACAAACTAACAACCCAAAAATGCTTTTGCCGTCTCTATCCCCTGATCATCATCTCCTGTAACCAAAATATCATCAACATATACCATGATGACAACCGTACCTCTTGGAGTCTTTTGGATGGACAACGTGCATTTGATCTTTTGGATCCTTGTTGTTCAATTAGATGGGAATGCTTCTGAAACCACGCCCTTAGTCTATGTTTAAGGCCATATATCGCCTTGTGAAGTCTACACACCATATGATTCTCCCCCTCAGTAGCAAACCCCGGGGGCTGCTGCATGTAGACTTCTTCTTGCAGATCTCCATACAAGAGTGCATTCTTAACATCAAGTTGAAATAAGGGCCAGTCACGTACCACAACAACAGATAGAAGATGCGAAGAGTGGAGTGACGAGCAACTGGAGAGAAGGTATCCGTATAATCCACACCATATGTCTGAGTGGATCCTCTCGCCACTAGCCTTGCCTTGTAACGGTCAAGGCTACCATATGCATGGTACTTTACTGTGAATACCCATTTGCATCTAACGATGGATGCGCCCGAGGGAGCGGGAACCAAGCTCCATGTACCCCGTGACTGTAAGGCAGCCATTTCTTCTTCCATATCAGAACGCCAGCAGTCGCTCTTCAATGCATCCTGATAATTCCGTGGTATATCCATGGAATACAAAGCCACAACAAATCTCTGAAAGTCCCCTATGAGACGATGAAAGGAAAACTGGGAAGCAAGGGGATGTGATGCACAAGTACATTTCTCCTTTTGAATAACTATAGGGACATCGAGATCGTCATCCACTGTATTCGATGGTTTACTTTCCTTCTGCAAAGATGATTCTTGCACATGCACTTTATCCATCCCATCATTAGTAATAACATTGGAACATACCTGAGGCGTGCTGGATGATTGACGTGCAACATGAGTAGAACCTGACCGATGTGTATAATATTTAGGTAATGGTAGGACAAGTGATTTTGTTGGTGGTGGTGGTGGATAGGGTGGTGGTGATGGGGATGACGTTGACGTGACAATCGGGACATGAATGAACAGAGGTGGACTCATAATAGGAGAAGGAACATAGACGTCGTCATTAGATGCGGATGTGGCCAACCTGTCACCTGTAGGTGAGAAGTACACAACTGACTCAGTAAATGTAACATCGACACTAACAAAGTATTTTCTGTTTAGAGTATCATAACAACGATATCTCTTCTGAGTTCCAGAGTAGCCCACAAAGACACACTTGACAGCTCTGGGTGAGAGTTTGTCAAGTCCAGGAGATAACTGGTGAACAAAAGCAGCAACGCCAAAGACACGAGGGGTTAGAGAGAATAATTCCTTGTCTGGGAAAATAACAGAAAGAGGAATTTTCTCACCAAGTATCGAGGATGGCATACGATTCACAAGGTAACAATATGTAAGAACAACATCTCCCCAAAAAGAAATTGGCGCACAACTCTGGATAAGCTGGGTTCTAGTAATATCAAGAAGATGATGATGTTTCCTCTATGCAACTCCATTTTGTTGAGATGTGTAAGCACATGTGGTTTGATGACTAATATCTTTTGACGAAAAGAAATGTGAGAGAGATCGAGTGCAAAATTCCAAAGCCTTGTTTGTACGAACGTATTTGACATGAGAGGAAAAAATATTTTGCACTTCAATTATAAGATTTCTAATAGCATCCCCTATTTCAGATTTGTTCTTTAATAGAAATACACACAACACACGAGAGAAGTCATCAACTACTACAAGATAAAACCTATGCCCCTGGTGATCAGGAACACGATCGGATCCCAAATATCAACATAAAATAATTCAAACGGAGAGCTACTGCTCCGACACTGATGACTAGGGAAGCTAGCTCGATGGTGCTTTCCCAACTGACAGGTTTCACACCGAAAAGAAGAACTTGGAGAAATCTGATGCAAGAGATGACACATCTTCTGAAGCGGAAGGTGATCAAAGCGTAGATGACAAGTATATGGAGAGACTGATCCGGTTGAATAGGAGACACCCGAATAGGAATTCTGGACCAAACGATAGAGACCATCCTGTTCAGAGCCACAACCAATCACCCTGCCCATTAGTATGTCCTGAAATATAAGAGAAGATGGGTCAAATATAGCGCTACAATGCAAATCCTTTGTAATCTGACTAATAGACAATAGGTTCATCAAAAAATCAGGAGCATGTAGAACATTCTGTAAATGCATGGAAGGTGACAAGGTAATCTCCCCCTATCCCACGATGGGGGAATGAGTCCCCTCGGCTATTATCACTGACCGTCCTGATAGAATCTCTCTATGACTCGAGTCTATCTCTGTCATGACAAAGATGATGTGTTGCGTCGGAGTCCATAATCCAATATGAGAGATTTGAATTACGACACGATGTAAAAGCAGAAGCACTACTTGAGGTGCTAGCACAGGCAGAAGTACTGGCAGATGCTGAAGCAACAATATCTGAAGAACTTCCTGGGGAATCTGTAGATGTGGGAGGCATAATATCGTGTAATCTCGCCACGAGCTCCTCGAACCTGTGATTTGAAGTGGATGCCGATGGGGATGCAACATGCTCGGCTACTCGCGTCGATGATGGAAACCCATGCTTAGAATAGTATGTATCCTCAGAATGACCTGTGCGATGGCAAAAAGTGCATGGCTAGCGAAAACGACCACCTCGACAATGAGGACCACGACCACAGAATAAAGTCTGACCACCTCTCCCTCGTGACGCAGCCATCGCCGAAGGGGGTGGAGTAGAAGTACTGGAAGAGACAGAGATACGGCTAAGCCTCCGGTAGACTTCCTCCATGAGAGGAATGGTAGCATCGACAAGTATCTGTGATCGGGCAGCATCATATTCAGGATCAAGAGCCGTAAGCAGTACCCCCACCATAGTAGCATTCCGAAAAGTCTTCTGTTGCTCGGGGGTGGCCGTGAGGGGTATAGTACTGTGGAGTTTTTTAAACATCCCCCGTATGGATGTATACAAGAAATGTAGTGGTCGTCCATTCTGCTTCATGGTGAATATGTCATGCTGGAGCTGTAACATTTCGTCTCATTTCGCACTTGCGAATAAGTGGCTGCCTGTATGTCCCAGTCGCCTTTGTGGTGGGCTGATGGAGAACATCATTGGCAATCTCCATCGACAATGTGCCTGAGAGCCAGACCTTGGCATATGAATCATCAGCCTCCCATGAGGCATAGATCCCATTCTTCGCTGTCGGTTCTTCCTCGGTAAGAATGTGCTTCTTACCGTTCGACTTCATGAGGCTCATGAACTGCATCGCCCATAGCTCATAATTCGTCCCATTCATCTTGGCTATTGGTTCGGGACCTTTGAACGTGCCTATGGAGGGCATATCGACTTTGTTTGCTGACATGTCGTCGGAGACGAATAACTAGGATCCGTAGACCAAAAGAGAAGTGTCTACATAAACTGTATAGGATTTGAGTGCATATGTAGACTTTACGCATTCAAATCCATGGAGGGAGTGGCCGACGAGAGAGTAGGCACCGGTGGTGGAGGGGCCCGGCGGCGGTGGAGGTGTGGAGGTGCGACGGTGGTGGCGGGGGGGAACCGACAGTAGAGGGGGTGGTCAGACTGCGCGGTGGGAGGAGGGAGGGTGGGAGGGGATGCAACAGTCCCGAGGAGGGAGGGGAAGGAGGCGGCGACGCCGAGAAGGAGGGGGGGGAGCAGTGGAAAGGGTTAGGATTTTAGGGTGGTTTTGGTTCTGATACCATGTTGGTGGAAAAGAGTTATATGTTTATTCCATAGAACCCTAGGCTCTCTTATATAGAGAGGATGCATGGATAAATTACATAAGAGGTTATCAAGAAAATAAAAATTGAATAAATGATACACCGACTACATAATCATCTCTACAAATACCATGTTAAAAAATAGAGAATGCAGAAGCAAAACATGGAAAAAGAATAAAGATTTAAGAACAATGGGATTTACGTGGAACCCTGCTCTCTAAGGAGCGGGATGAAACCACAGGAGCATGCGTTAGAGGGCGTATGTGTTCATTCACTTTTTTCAATAGACTACAGGGATGTGGGGCTCTATATATAGCACCCACGGAGTCTCCACATCTCCAAATTGGTAGCTGTGGGACTAAACTCTGGATGAGGTAAATGGATCTTGGAGTGATCCATTTACCCATGTCCCATAGATATGGCATACAACCAAATACTCCAACAACATCATTACGGAGCTTTATGCTAGGATCCCTGGGAGTAATTGTAGGTCTGCAGTCTGCCATCCAGTGTCTATAAGGAGGTTCATAACATATTTCCTCTTAGTCATCATGAGACATCTTTGATTCCTGGAAAATTCAAGCCCAAGGAGGTATCGTAGTTCTTCAAGGTCATTGGTGACAAACTACAGTCTAAGGACCACCTTAACCGCATTGGTTTTCTTTAAATCATCTTATATAATAATAATATCGGCATATAGACTAGAATAACGGTAATACATCATGATGTTCTGTGCACAAAGAGCGTGTTATTTGCATCCGATCTCTTGAAGCCATGTTGGTAAATCAAGTTCCAGAGATTCTGGAACCATACTCTGAGACTTTGCTTAAGGTTATAAATATCCTTATGAAGTCTTTATATCTTCTGACACTTACCCTCAATAGCAAATCAGGTGGTTGCTGCATATAGACTTCCTCCTGCAAATCTTCACACAGAAATGCATTCTTGACATCAAGTTGGGAGAGAATATGATCTCTCACCACAACAGAAAGGAGGATCCGATCTATAGAGTGGAGTAATGTGACATCGAAGAGAAGTTGATAATCCACCCCATATTTCTAGATAAGTTTGCATACCATAAGCTTGTCCTTACGGTGGTCAATATTGCCATATGCTATATGCTTCACTATAAAGGCCCACTTGCAATCGACCAAAGACGTCCATGTTGGGCAGTAACCATGCTCATTGTACCTCGTGACTAGAGTGCAAGCATTTCTTCCTCCATAGAAAGATGCCATCGAGTGTCCTATACAACCTCCTGATATGTGCGTGGGATTGTAACGGCTGACAATCCGACCACAAACTTCTTGAAGCCTCCTAAGATTCCCCAATGAAACATGGCCTGATATAGGGATATAGTACATGTACATCTCCTCTTCCAAAGTGCAATGGATTAGTCAAGATCTTTTGAATAATCCACCTCTTGTATGACTATCTCATGAGGAGTTGCACTCTCACCCTGTAAAGTCTCCTGCTATATAGAAACATCAACAATGGCATCTGTGGAAATCAAGTGCTAGGATTTACCTGGGGCATACTGGATGACGGGGAAGGCATATGAGTAGGAGTCCAACTGTCATAGGTTTGCGAACATAGTTCTAAGCAAAGTTTGCACAGAAGGAGGTGTAGTTGGAGTATGAGGAGAAGGACGAGGTGGAATGTAAATATCCTCATCAGACTCAGAAAATGTCATCCTAACACCTATGAGAAAAGTACATATCACACTCAAAGAAAGTGATGTCAACATTAACATAGTACCTCTGCCTAACAGGATCAAGGCGTCAATATCCATTTTGGGTCAAAAAGTAGCCAATAAAGGAGCGTTTGATAAATCTAAGGGAGAGCTTGTCACAGTTGGGGGTCAAGTAATGGACAAAGGGCACATAACCAAAGATACGAGGTGTTAGAGAGAAGAGGTCCTTACTGGAAAACACAATCGAATAAAGAGCCTTTTTCTCAACACAGAGAACAAGATACTGTTGATGAGGTAGAAAGTGGTGAGGGCAACATCTCCTCAATAAAATGATGGGCATGCCTTTGTATCGAGAGAGTCCTGGTAGCATCTAAGAGATAATTGTGTTTGCTCACAACAACACCATTCTGCTAGGAAGTATAGGCACATGATTTCTGACGGAGAATCCCAAGAGACTTGAAGAAAGGAGATAACTGACCAGTACGAAATTCCAAATCACTGTGAAAGAAAACATACTTAATAGCAGCTGAAAAAAGATTCTTTATTTCAACGATAAAAGTTTGTATAATAGAACCGACCTCAAACTTATTTTTCAATAGAAAGATCTAAGAAAGCCTGGAAAAATCTCCCTTAGCGATATGATATAACATGTACCCCTGGTGATCAGGAATACGGTTGGGACCCGCATATTAAAATGCAATAACTCAAATAAAGAATAACTGCTATATTGGGAAAACCAATACGATGATGCTTCCAAGCTGGCAAGCCTTACATTAAAAACTGGATTGAGACGATATTTGAGGGAGGGCTCTACACATCTTCTGCAGAGGAAGATGACAAATCGAAGTTGCCACATGTATAGAGAAACCAATCCAGTAGGAATGAAAAATTTGCTGGCATAAGGAGAGTAGACCTTTTGTAGAGACCCCTCTGCTCATGACCACATCTACTATTGTAAAAGTCGGCTGACTAGGCCTATTAGTCGGTCAACCCGACTACTCGGTCAACTTTTACATGGAGTTTTTTGCATTCTTCAAACAACTGAGCTCATTTCAATAACACACATTTTAAACTTGTTCACACCAACCAAGAAAAGCAAGAAAATAAATTCTCTCGACATGTACAATTGAATTTCACCCAAAACTCACATTGACATATCAAAATACAAGTGCTGAATTTAGAGATCATGCTATACTACTTTAGAGCTTATGCGAGACCAATAATAAAAAATAACTTATGCTAGCCCCTTCTAAAGGATATTCAAGTGAATAAAATGCAGAATTTTTGTGTTTTTTGAGAACAAGTGTGACAATTTTTCTAGTAAAAAATCCATTCTTTCACATGCACACCAAAGCACATGTAGTTGTGATGCAATAATGCTTGAGCAGATTAAAGCTCCTTAATTTTTTAGAGAACAAACTCTTTTGTATTATTTTTTTATTTTTTGCTTTTTTAAAGCAAACTTATTCTAATATGCTTAATGTTATATTTAAAGTCAATTACTTCTTTTCTTTCATCACGACAGTATCGAAAATGTAATCTATGCAAATATATAAGAATACATGTATAAAAAATGATTTATATGTTTAAAATAATTTAAAAATTCAAAACTGACTAATGGCCGACTAAATCCGATTAGTCACTCGACTACTAATTAATCCTTAGTAAGTGACCTCGTTGATCGAGTATCGACTACCGATTCCTTTAACCTTGACCACATCCAATCACCCTGCTATTGACTATATCATGAAACACAAGAGAAGAGGGGTAAAAAATGGCACGGTAATTTAGATCCTTGGTAATTTGACCGATAGACAATAAGCTTATATACACATGTATCACATTCTGCAAATGCATGGACAACATCAACTGAATCTCTCCACGTCCTATAATGGGAGAATGCCACTCATCAGTAATGGCTACCAATCTACAAGGATGAATATATTGTAAGATATAAATTGTTCGTAATTTCTATAGAGGTGATGAGATTCTCCCAAGTCCATAAGCATAATTTGTACGTAAGGTACCGATAGAGGCATCAATGTCAGATGAGGCTGGAGGAGCACTGGTTAATCGGGAGAAGGGATCATATTCTTCCTCGAAGGGGAGATAAGAACGTCATATGCCTGATCAACGTGAGTGGTAATGGGCTCAAAATGCCCATCTGTACGAGTAGATGCAGCCTGCAGGGAGCCCGTGCTTATGATAACATGTATCTTAAGAGTATCGAATGTTGTTCCAGTACGTCGCATGCCTCCTTCATGGGAGGTATAGAAGCGTTAGTAAGGAGTTGCAATTACATCATCATAATAGGGATCATAAACTGTTAGAAACACGCCTACCATTATGGTGTTCTTGTATGTTATTTTTTACTCAGTATTTACATTCAGAGGTTTGAACTTGTGGAGTATGAAAATGTCATACTCAAGCTGTAGGATCTTTATCTCACGCATCTCGTAAGAATATATAGGCGTGAGAATGTCTCACATCGCCTTGGTTGCAGTTGATGTAGGATATTGTGGATTATCTCTGTTGTAAGAAATCTAAAGAGATAAATACGTGCCCATACGTTGTCTTGCTTCCATGAAGTGTACGCCTCAGTCTTGTTGGTCACATCAGGTTACTTCCAAATCATTCCCTGCAGTGGATTCGGATCAAGTTTTTTCTGATCCTTCGATAAAATTATTCATTCTCTTCATAAAACAGAGGGTGTAGAACCAATAAAAATTTTATCTGATTCATCTCTGGAGTTGAGTACCTCATTCAAGATTTTTTTATCCAATTCGTAAGAATCAATAGAAAAGGCGAACGTCTCTGGTCCTATTTTTCCGACTACTTAATATCCTCGGAGAATGAATGAGAAATAGACATCGATCAATTCCATCCAGGTTGCCAACTGCCACGATGGCTATCCGGATATCGTATCTGGGGTTATAAAGTCTTCATAATACTCATGAACTGCACAACTTACAATTCATAGTTGGTTCCATCCATCTTGATGATGGTCCCTGGATCCTGATACCCCGAGGAAGATATACTGACCTTGTTCTATACCATGATGAATAAAGGAGATCAGAAGGACATGATTGGGGGATAAATCGGTCTGATTTTTTTATCTATATACAATTAGTACGGAATAGGTTGTATGTGCAGACTTAGACAGTAACCTTTCCCATTATCAAATCTAGTGTAACCTTTCATATCAAATCTTGTTATCTAGGGTAGTCAGATTGGTTTTAGATGAACAAACTCAACCTGAACTGCACCAAAATTAAGGAAAAAATACGCTGATAAAGTTGTAAAGGGCTTGGCAGGGCTTGAGGTAGACCCACGGGGTTCTTGAGGTGGATTTGCGCACCTTTGTGATGGTACTAAGGTGCCAACTACAACCCTTCGACAGTGATGGGTATTATACGATAGACCAGTGGTGGCACACATGTGCATGGTGAGGGTCCGCTCGATAGACTAACAATGGCGTACAATCCTCGAGGTGATAGGGAGTGAGCTATACGTGGTTTCGAAGGACTTGGGAGGTTGTGTGTGTTATGAGGAAATGAAAGAGGGATGGCGTGTGAGGTCTAGGGTATCATGGATACCCAAGCTTTGGTTTAGGATAGCTTTTGATACCATGCGGAAAGAAATGAATGTATTGTTTATTCAGAGGCTGTGGGGCTCCTTTACGTAAAGCTAGAGGGCAAAAACCTAATGGGAAAATTATAAAGAAGGAAATGGTAGATTTATAAAATACTATTTCCTATAACATTTATCAATAGCTTATTATAGCATTTATCGAACAATATGCGAGTGGGCAGTTTAGTGAACATGCATGTTGTTTGATTTGTAGAGCACCCTAAGAGTACGGAGCAACCCTATCTTTATCAAACCTCTAATGTAATGGCAGTCAACTTCCACATGTTTGGTGCGTTCGTGCAACACATGGTTGTTGGCTATATGCATTGTTGCTCGTTGTTGCATCTAAGTTCCACGGTGTTGCTGAGAGTGATATGATGGAATGAGAGTACAAATCGAATATGTACCAGTTTTGTTGTTGCATGAGTCGTGGCTTTGTATTGACTTCCGGCACATAAGAACGAGACAACTAGTTGTTTCTTGCTCCTTAAGTAACTTGGCTTCCTGCAAGGTAAGTGCATGGTATGGCTGGAGATTTTCTCTCTAGATGCATACTTTGTAATTTGTTTTTATAATAGGCTATGAGATAAAAGGACTTGTCTTTGGTGAGCAACATTCCCTTCCTTGGAGATGACTTGATGTATCTTAGGACCATCATGCATGTCGAAACAGATTAAAGTAGGAGAGTCCATGAACTAACTCGGTTTGTCGACTACAAGAAATATATATGGTCGTGTAGTGGTTATATGTAGTTATTTACCTCTAATTTCTTATGATGACATGTATCTTCGAAAGCTTCTATCTCATAGATGCATTCCTTGGGATCCATAGGTATGTTTTCGCTTAGATCCTAGCATCTCTGTCTCTTTGAGAAGATCAATGACATACTTTCTTAGGACACCCCTACAACAACAACTAACAAAGCTTTTTCCCACATTAATTAGGGTCATCCACATTAATTATTTGCATTCATTCATATCTATGTTGGGTCATTCTCAGACTTGGATCTAAAAAACTTAGACCCATTCGGATAGTCTCGTTCCTACACTTCTTGGGCCTTCCTTACCCTTTCTTCGCCAACTCAACTTCCCAAACCCACATTTTTCTAATCGGTGTATCAACCGACCTCCTTTGCAAATGGGCAAACCATCTTAAGTGATTTTCTCTCTTCTTATCCTCTATCGAATCTACACCAACTTTCCTTCTGATCGCATCATTTCAAATCCGATCTTTATGTAAATGACGACACATCCACCTTATCATTTTTCTGCTATTGTCATTCTCCGGACACGTTTATGGTTCATGGGCCAACATTTAGATCCATAAAGCATAACATGTTTCACATATGCTTTGTAAAACTTTCCTTTGATTTTTAAAGGAATTTTATTATCACATAAAACATTAGAGGCTCAACTAGAGTGGCTCTCTTCAAGAAGAGGGAGAAGCATTTAATTACTTATAAGAGTGGCTCGACTAGAACACAGATAGTTACTTTGCATTGAGAGGAAGAGACCATTGTGTTGCAAAGACTGTAAAGTAATGCCAGGAGAGAGTCTGACCACCCATCATCACTTATTAGTCATGGATGTGCAAATAAAATGGCTAGTAAATAAAAGGCAAGATCACTAGAACTAGGCGGAATCTTCAATTGAAGCAATCAAGTTTCAAGGAAAGGGTTTTAGAAAACTTATCTTGGATTGTAACTGAAGTACTAATGAGATGTGGAAGGCGATGTCATATTGTATCCGAAGGGTTGAAGGAGAGATGCTAGGTGATTCAAAGGGAGGAGCTCCAGGCCAAAATGAGGCTTGGTGATGGAGTAGAGGGGTGTAGGAGAAGCTCAAAATTAAAAGCGCTTGCTTTAAAGCTATGTCTAAGGATAGAACAGATGAAACTGTCATAAACAACAAAACAACGAAGATGGAAGCAAAGAATGCGGTAACCGAAGCTAAGTCAAAAGCTTATGAAGTTTTGTATAAAAATTTGGACTCTAAGGAGGGCTAGAATGATATATTCAGGCTAGCTAAAGAAAGAGAAAGAAAGACCAACGATTTTTCTCAAGTGAGATGCATCAAGGATGAGGAAGGTCACATGCTTGTTACTCGGAAGGATATAGAGACTAGATAGAAGTAATACTTCCATAAACCTTTCATTAGGGAAGGAAATAGAGAGATCACTTTGGGAAATCTAACTAGTAGTGAAAGGTACTTGAATCGTGCAAGTTATAGACTAATAGAACGGAAGGAAGTAGAGGAGGCTTTGAAGGTTATGAGACATGGGAAAGGTGTAGGATCTGATGAGGGCAATGCAAGAAAATATTTGAAGTATGGAGGAGAAGCGTCGTAGTGCCTCTTTATAAGAACAAAGGAGACAATCAAAATTGTTCAAATTACAGAGGTATCAAGCTGATGAGTCACACTATGAAAATTTGGGAACGTATAATCGAAAGAAGGTTGAGGCAAGTTTCCAAAGTAAAAGAAAACTAATTCGGATTCATGCCATGTCGCTCAGATATTGAAGCCATCCAATTGTCGAGAACAATGGAGATTTACAGAGCTAAAAGGAAGAACCTCCATATGTTTTTATTGATTTAGAGAAGACTTATGATTCTGTCCCACGTGAGATATTGTGGAGAGTTTTGGAGAAGAGACAAGTACATGTCCTATACATTAACCTCATAAAAGGTGTGTATGATACGTCTTCATCTTGTATAAGGATACAGTCTTGGAAGACTGACTATTTTGACATCAACATTAGTCCGCATCAATGTTCAACTTTGAGTCCATTCCTTTTTACTTTGAGTATGGACGAGTTGACAAATCACATTTAGGATGAGATATCTTGGTGTATGTTATTCGCTGATGATATTCTGTTGATTGATGGGACTAGAGATGGAGTAAATGAGAAGCTTGAGGTCTGAAGACATGCATTGGAGACTAAAGGATTTTGTATAAGTAGGACTAGGACTGAATATATGGAGTGTACTTTTGATGGAAGCAATAGTGAAGGAATCAACGTTAAGATTGGTGATGATAACATTCAAAATAGAGATTCTTTTAGATACTTGGGATCTATTTTGCAACATGATGGGGAAATTGATGGCAATGTTACAAATATAATAAATGCAGATTGGCTAAAGTGGAGAGGAGACTCTACTGTTCTCTGTGATAAGAAAATTCCTTTGAAAATTAAAGGAAAGTTTTACAAAGCAGTTGTGAGACTTGCTATGCTTTATGGATCTGAATGTTGGCCTGTAAACCATAGACATGTGCAGAGAATGACAGTAGCAGAAATGAAAATGCTAATGTGGATGTATAGACTCACACACATGTAAAGATCGGATTCGGAATGATGCCATCAGATGCAAAGTTGGTGTAGCTCTGATCGAGGATAAGATGCGAGAAAATCACTTAAGGTGGTTTGACCATTTGCAAAGAAGGTCAGCTGATGCACCTGTGAGGAGATGTGAGTTTTGGATTGTTGACATGGTTAAAAGAGGGCGAGGAAGGCCCAATAAGTGTTGGAATGAGACTATATGAAGGGATCTTGGTTTTTTGAATATAAGCCCGAGAATGACTTAAGATAGATATGAGTGGAGGCAAAAAATCCATGTAGCCGACCCTACTTAATGTGGGAGACGGCTTTGTTGTTGTATAAAAGATTAGAGGCTCCTCTCCGCTTTAGTCAACCTGCATTTATTCATGAGTAACATGTCCATGATTTTCTTATATGTTGCGAAATAGATCTCAAGAATCTTTTTTTTATTGTTATCTTCACTTCGATTCCTTTACTACTTCCTTCAAATGTGTGCTCTTCAGTATTAGCCCTACTTGTACAAAATCCTTTAGTTTCTAAGACATGTCTCCATACCTTAAGCTTATCATTTACTCAATATCTAATCTCATAAATCGACAAAATATCATTAGGGAATAATATACACCAAGGTATCTCATTAGAATGTGACTAGTCAGCTCATCCATAATCATAGTAAAAAGGACGGAACTCAAAGTTGAACCTTGATGCAAATCAATAATGATGCCAAATAGTCAATCTTCCCAGACTAGATCCTTACACAAGATGAAGCCCCATCATACATATCCTTTATAAGGTTAATTTATAGGATATGTACTAATATCTTCTTCTAAACTCTCCACAACATCTCCTGCAGGACAAAATCATTAGCCTTCCCCACATCAATAGAAATCATATGGAGGTTCTTCCTCTTAGCTCTTTTAATCTCCATTGTTCTCAACAAGTGGATAGATTCAATAGTTCGACCTGACATGAATCTGACTTGGTTTTCCTTTACTTTGAAAACTTTCCTCAACCTTCTTTTTATCACATGTTTCTATATTTTCATAGTATGAATCATCAGGTTGATACCTCTGTAACTTAAACAATTTCGAATGTCTCCTTTTCTCTGATGCAATATGTTCTGGAATGATGGTCATAACACACATATCTCTTCCAATTCCTAGTGTATGCTAAGAATACACATTTACAATTCTGGAAGATAGGTTATCTTTACCCGGACCAAGGAGGTGAACAAAGGCCACACACCCAAAAACTTTAGGAGAAACATGTTACACAACTTTTCTTGGGAAAGGGTCCTCAATACTAATCTGTTCATCAATAGAGGTAGATAACATACAATTAATGCGAAAAATGATAGTAAAAACTGCATCTCCCTAATAAATCAAAGGAACATTATTATTAATGAGCTGGGTGCATGCGGTGTCAATATATATTGATATTTGCGTTTTGCAACCCCACACTATTGGGACATATAAGTACATGTAGTATAACGTAAGATTCTATGAGAAGACAGAAAAGATTGCATATCTTAAGAGAAATTCTTTATCATTGTCAAATCTAATAGCTTTGAAGATTATACTTAATTGAGTCTTTATTGAATTTATAAACCAAATAATAATGGAAAAAAAAACAAATTTATTTTTCGATAATAAAGGCCATGATACACGAGAGAATTCATCCCCAAGAATAAGGTAGGCCCATCCTTTGTAAAGAAATATGGACGCGAGAGGAAGCGGGAGCTACGAGGGCGGTGCGAGAGGAAGCGGGAGCTTCGAGGGCGGTGCAGGGTCTCGGGCGTTCGATGGCGGTTCGCGGACGGCCGACGTGGGAGCTTCTGACGAGGTTCTCCGGGATGCGTCGCTCCTCGGGGGGGTCCTAGATGCTCACTCGAAGGATACGTTTGAAGGCTTGAAGGTGGTGCTCGAGGGTTCGGAGGTTCTCGTCGAAGGCGCGAAGGTTGCGGGTGACGGTTCGGTGGTCTTGGCTGGTGCTTCGAAGGGCAAGGACGTCGTCTTACTCCATGGGGGTTCTGCGGCCATGGAGCACACTGCGGCGGGCGTTTGGAAGTCGGTCTCTCATAAGAAGGCAGGTAAACGTTGCTTCAGGTGTGGGGAGCGGGGTCATCTTGCTTCTGCATGCCCCCAGCCTCCTCGTTGCTTTGCATGCGGGGATACGGGGCATCGTCGTGCCTCCTGCGGTTGGGTTCGTCAATGCAGCTCGCTCAGGTCCGGGAGACCTTCCTTCTCGGTACGTGCGGTGCATGATCATCTTCCTAGCCGCTTCTCCAGTCGGGAGATCCAGGGGCGTTCTTACAGGTACAGGGACGGTCTCCTCCTCAGCTACGGGACTTCATGCTGTCTCATGGTTCTAACGATGTGGTTTACTGGCGTCCACCACGGGTGGCGGATGGAGCTTCGTCCTCGACCGAGGTTTGCATGGCTACCATTACAGGTGTTCCGTTTCTTTCAAGATCTATCCCTGTTCTCAACAAGGTTTTCCACCGGTGGGGATCTATTCTCTCCATCTTCGACGACGGCCTCTCCCCGTTGGCCGACTGGCAGTCCTTGAAGGTCTTGTTCGAATGCAGCCCAGCCTTCCTCCGCGAGACGAGTGGGCGCTCTGTCTTTGGGTCTCTCAAGATTGGTTCCTGGAGGTTTAAGCCTATTCTTACTGTTATCCATCCTCCTTCGTCGGATTCTGATGCTCAGTCCTTGAGTGGCGACCGGCTCCTTCCTGCTTCGTCGGCCGGCGACGCTCCGGTTCACTTTGACGCTTCGTCTTCGCCGCCTCACGTGGCACGTGACGTTTCATTTCCTTCTTGCCATGTGGAGGCTTCAGAGGCTATTCCCGAAGTGGCGCCTTGCTCTAATGATGTGGTGGGCTTTTCCGAGACGCCCCTTCAGGTCCCGCTTATGACGCTCGAATCTTCTGATCTCCCTGGCGTGGGGGGTTTCGAGAATGATTCGTCTTCTGCTTCAATTCGGTTCAGTTCGGCCCCTGCTTTGCGGTTTGATTCTTCGGATCCTTTCGCGGATCCTCCACTTACTCGGGGTGGCTCCTCGGTGCTGCGCGGATCGTGGCCGCAGCCCACGGTTAAGGACTTTCGGATGCCTCGCCCCGATTCTGTTGTGATTCAAATAGAGGCCCTTCGGTTGGATGATAATCCCCATCTGGTCCCCTCGACTCCGATACGTAACCCCCCTATCTCGTCTATGGCTTTCTCTCCCCAGGTCTCGGGAGCTCTCCTTACAGGTACAGGGACGGTCTCCTCCTTCAGACGCTTCGGATCTATTTACAGCAGGCGTATCCCCTCTTCCCGTACGTCCCGAGCGTCTCCGGTTATACTTTCTTGCGCTACTCTTCGGCAGGCTGTGGCTGAGGCCGCGGGCGTTTGCGGCATTGACGTCGGCACGGGCTCTCCGGATGACGATGCGCAGGGGGTGACTCATCTGGGGTCGGATGCCTCTCGCTGCTGATTGGTGAATTAACAGAGTTCTGTCTTCCTGGGGCCTTTTCCTTGGTTATCTTAATAAAGGTGCTCTCTTGGAATGTTCGTGGTCTTGGTGATATGGTAAAACGTCGGTCTCTGGGCTCCCGTCTCTCGGATTGGGGTTGTGATGTTGCTTGTATACAAGAAACAAAACTCGCGGCTCTTGATGACTATACGTGGCGTTCTTTTGGTGCCGGCTCTTTCTCTGAATTCCGTGCGACTAACGCGGTTGGCTCTGCTGGGGGTTTACTGGTCACGTGGCAATCTCGCTCGTTCTCCTTTCGATCTATGCTTGCTGGTCGTCACGTGCTCTCGATCGTTTTGGAAAATGTCCGTTCGTCTGCTCTCCTCGCTGTCTCCTGCGTTTACGCACCAACTTGCCATATTCTTCGTCGGGAATTATGGGATGATTTACGTGATGCCGCTAACTCCTTCTCGGGGATCCCATGGATTGTGGGAGGGGACTTCAATGTTACCATCCACTCCTCCGATCGACCTCGCGGGCGGGGAGGTCGCGATCCTGGCTCGCAAGAATTTTTGGACTTAATTCATGACTTGGTGTTTGTGAACTTGGTGCCGAACGATATCTCCTACACTTGGCGGAACAACTCTTCTCGTTACAGGATTGACCGATTTCTAGCAAATGGCTTGGCTATGGACTCATTCCCTCTTTGTTCGGTTGGCTCGCGTCCCCGTGCATTCTCGGATCACTCGCCAATTATTTGGGACGATGGTGTTGGACTTAATCCTCGGGGACTCTTTCGCTACGAAAAAAGTTGGCTTTTGGAACCTAACTTTAAAGATATTGTCATGAACCATTGGAATCACGTCCCGATCTCGGGCTCGGCGGCATCTAAACTTTCTCAGAAGCTTTCTTCCCTTCGTCGGGTCCTTGCTGAATTCAAATCTACCACTAGGCATACGCGTCATGCTGTGCGTGTCGAGGCGGAGAATCTTATCTTGCACTTCGATTCCACTGAGAACGAGCGCGAGCTTACTATGGACGAGCTTCGTGATCGCTCTAATGCTATTGCGCGGGTGCATGAGGAGGATAAGAAGAGATCTATTGAATGGCGTCAACGCTCAAAGGAAAAATGGATCAAAGAAGGCGACGCCAACACGTCCTTCTTCCATCGGGCGGCTAGCAACCGTAGGCGCATTAATTCTATTCGGTCTATCTCCATCAATGATGAAGTGTTCACGGGTGATCGTGAGATGGGAGTCGCCATCACTGCCCAATTCAGGCGTTCCTCTTCTGCTCTCCCTTCTCGGAGGTGGCGCTGGCTCGGGGCGGGGGCGCCTATTTCGGACGAGGACTCCTCTTTTCTTACTCGTCCTATCTCGTTGGCGGAGATTAAGGCTGCTGTATGGGGCCTGAATCTTGATTCATCCCCGGGTCCGGACGGCTTACCCATCACCTTTTACAGGGACTTCTGGGACGTGGTCTCGGGGGACGTCTTTGCGGTGGTCTCCGAATTTTGTTCTGGCAACCTCGGCTTTGACCGTATCAACCGGGCTAACATTGTGCTTATTCCGAAGAAAACCCCTGCGCTTTGCTTTGACGACTTTCGGCCTATCGCCGTCTCCAATGCGATCTACCTCATTGTGGCAAGAACTTTGGCCAACCGGTTAACTCGGATCTTAGATGGCCTCATCTCGCCTGTCCAAGGTGCGTTTATTAAGGGTAGGCATATTGCGGATTGTATTCTCGTTGCGTCGGAAATTGTGGCCGATTGGAAGAGGGAGAAAAAGAAGGGGATTCTATGGAAGATTGACTTTGCTAAAGCATACGACTCTATTGATTGGCGCTTCCTCTGGTCCGCTCTGCATAGACGGGGATTCCCGAATCTTTGGATTTCCTGGATGCGCAGATGTATTTCCACGGTCTCTCTTTCTGTGCTTATCAACGGCCGGTCGGTTGGCGGTTCTTTTCAGCCTCGTAGGGGGGTACGTCAAGGGTGCCCCCTGGCGCCTCTCCTCTTCGTTCTTGCCTCGGATGTTTTAACTCGTATGGTGCACGGCGTCATTGACGCTGGCCTCACGTCGGGTTTCCGTAAGGGGGATCTTTGCGTGCCTATTATCCAGTTCGTGGACGACACGATATGCTTCATCGAGGGGGGCCCGGACGTGGTGGCGGGGATGGCTCATACACTCTCTATTTTCTGTGAACTTTCGGGGATGTCGACTAATGCGGCTAAATGTATTGTGGTGCCCTTCGGTTTGTCGATGTCGGAGGCGGAGGAGTGCAGCCGCTTACTCGGCTCTCGGCTTTGGGAGCTTCCTCTCCCATACCTTGGTATCCCCCTTTCGGTTGGGCGGAACTGTTCTAATGACTGGCGGACTATTCTGGAACGGATGGAGTCGCGTTTGGCGGGCTGGAAGGCTTCATTGCTTTCCCGGGGAGGTCGTCTTGTCCTTCTTAAATCCGTACTCTCTGCTATTCCGATCTACTTCTTATCGGTTCGTAAAATGCCCGTGGGTGTTCGCGTTCGCTTGGAGAAATGCATGCGGAGATTTTTATGGGGCCGCTCAGACGGCAGTGGCAGAGGTGTTCATCTGGTTGCGCAGGAGGTGGTGACCCTGCCTAAGAGCTCCGGCGGTCTTGGCGTCCGTAACTTGGTTCGCGTCAACGAGGCACTTCTTCTGAAATGGGTGACTAAGATCTGGGGCAAGGATGACTCTTTTCTCTGTAATGTGCTGCGGGCGATTTTGGGCGAGGATTGGAGTGGCTTTATACGCGGGGTTTGCCCTGTCCACTCCTCTCATTTCTGGCGCTGTGTGTTTGATACATATATAAGTAATCGTTCCTTGTTCACCCCGGTGCTGGGGTCGGGTGCTGTCCTCAAGTTTTGGCAGGACGACTGGTCGGGGGGATGTTCCTTTCAGTCACGCTTTCCGAGGTTATTTGCTCTGGCGGAGAATCGGCTGGCCCCTGTTGCGGATTATTGGATCAACGGTTGCTGGTGCCCAACATTCTCGGGCGTTCTTTCAAAAGTCGGATTTCGATTTCGTTTCGGTGAGGGACCGAAACGAAATTTCGGCCGAATTTCGGTCGAAATTCGACCGAAATTTCGGTCATTTCGGTGGCTTTTCAACTAGACCCTCCCAAATTTCGACCGATACAGCCATTTCGGCCGAATTTCGGTCACCTACCGAAACCGAAATTCGATCGAAATTCGGCCGAATTTCGGCGAAATTTAAACCTTTACTTTCGGATCAACGCGCGATCGATTTTGCCTCGCTGCTGGAGGCTCTTTCATCTTCCGCTTCTCCCGGTACTCTGCGGGACCATTGGGCTTGGAAGGACGGGGCCTTCACCTCTCGTAAGGCGTTCCTTGCTCTGCTCTCTCCTCCACCTGCTCTGGCCGCTTCCCTGGTGCGCGACTGCGCCTTCTTATGGGGACTGCGTCTGCCCGCGCGGATCACTTTTTTCTTATGGGTCTTTCGTCATCGGCGTTTGATGACCCGGGACCGTTGCGCCTCATTTCTTCCTCCCTCCAACGTCCGGTGCCATCTCTGCGGGGTAGGGGATGAATCGGCCGACCACCTCTTCTTTCAATACCTGTCGGTGTCTCAGGTATGGGACGACGTTGCTTGGGCTCGTGCGGACACTATTGACGACTTCTGCGACATCCTATGGCTCAACAGGACGAGGGCTCGATCTGATTTGTTGGGCCCCATTGCGCGCCTTTGGTCCATCTGGCGTGCTCGTAATGAGGCTATTTTCTCGGGGGTACGTTTTTACAAGGAGAATGTGACGATTGCGGCCATCAAATTAATTTCAGATTGGTGTAATTAGTTGGGTCACGGCTTTCGTTAGCTGCTTGTTTACATTGTATTTTAGTCCCCCTTTTCTCTCTTTCCACCCCTCCTAAACCTGTAAGTATCTTTTTTTCTTAACTTTACGTAATATATTATTCTGGGGCGAACACCAACGAGTGTATCCCCCTCTTTTGAGCCTCAAAAAAAGAATAAGGTAGTACTTGTTTCCAAAATGATTAGGATATCGGATGGATCCCCATATGTCAATATGTACACGCTCAAAAAGGGTATTGTAATGGATAGTACTCGACGAAGGAAAGGAACTCCTTTGATACTTCCCAAGTTGACATGCCACACACTCTAGAATGATAGTGGGAGGAAGCTGGATAAGGACTCGATGTAGTTTCTAGAGAGAGAGAGGAATGACCTAAGCGTTAGTACCAACGAACGCTAAAGAAGTCGATAAATGTTCTCACAATATGCAACAATTCATGAGTGAATGAGATGGTAGAAAACTCCTTTACAGTCTGCACCAATCTTTCACCCAGTTAGTATGTCTTGAAAAGCATTAGAAACATCTACAAATATAGCTCGACGGTTGAGTTCCTTGCAAATATGACTGATAGAAGCTTCATTGGAAACTCATGAACAAATAGGACATTATTGAGCCTGGTGTTAGGGGTGAGGTGGACATCCCCTTCCCATGAATACGGGAAAATCAGAGATGTCATAATCAAAAGTGACATCTCAAGGATACAAGGGACAGTATGCTCGCCTACCCTCGTTTGGCTCGATCCCCAAGCTAGACGAAACCAACTACCTGAAATGGTTGTGAATGCTCCTCATAATCATGGAAGAATACAACAAGGAGCATATTTTGCTTTAGCCAGAGCATGCTGCCAAGACATGAAAGTACATTACGTGGGTTAAAGACGATGAGATGCCGAGCTCCTACATAATTGTCAACGCAATTGACATAATTGCAGATGAACCAATCTATTATACATGGATGCAGACCTCTATAAAAGCCACATATTGACAACAAAAGAATTCTAGCAGGATGTTCAAACATTTTTTGATAATTCAAGCAAGGAGGTGGCCCCTTAGTTGAGTATATCTCTCTTTTGGAATCTTTTTTGAAAGATACAGTGCTTGTATTCCAGGATGTACCTGTCCTACATAGAAGGAATACCGCCAACACATGGCAATTATCGTATTCCCTGTAGGACTTGACTTGGGCTATTCTGTTGCATGAGATCAAATGATTATTGCCGCCACTTTGCCCACTTTCGAGGAGGAATACAACACTCTTGAGCCATCTAGCAGGCTCTCACACTAACATTGCTATTGAAGTCCAAGGCCAGATCATTCCACATGCTGCCCCACCTAGGCGAGGCGGTTGTGGCCCATACATGGGTCATGGTTGCGGTTTCTCTATATCAAGTTGAGGATGTAACTCCATGCAATTTACTTTCTGCCACTAAACAGGGAATTTTGAGGCCATATGCTACAACATTACGATTATCTAACTCATTAATTGAGTTGTCATTAGTGAGGGTGATGGATAGTTTGTGGTAGTCTCAAAAGGGGACTTTAAAGATTTGATATAGTGCCCGAACAAGCTACATCATGGAGACACCATGCACTCATACCTCCAGATACCATTGTCGTCGTTTGTGCAGGTATATATGTTTGCTCAACCAGAATTTTGCAAAAACAGAATGGTTGATTGGTACAGGTACCTCCACTCACCTATGCGGGGAACTGATTCTTCTACATTAGAAGAGTCAAGTTCAACCTGGATGAACTACCCTAGTTGTAAATGTTGTATTTTCCCCCATTTAGGGAAAATGCGTTCACCATCTCACCCCCAATATTAAACTCAACAGTGTTCTTTTATATCCTTAGATTCTCTAACTAGCATTCAGTCTATAGTCAAGTCTGTAAGAAATGCAATTGTTGAGCTATATTTGATGATGTTTCTTGTGTTTCTAAGACACATTGACTAGGGAGGACGAATGGTGTGGGCCATAAAGAAGGGGGCGTCTAACATATTGTTCATGCATCTATTACTGCTACCTACTTTGGGACTCATTTTTTGACTTCTATATGTGCTTTCTAGCACCAGCATTTGGGTCATCCCTCTCTTCAGAAACTACATCAGGTCCTCCAACTCCCTCACATTATCAAAATAGGGCTTGCCAATTGGGGAAGAACTCAAGAGTTCCTGAGTTCTTCCCCTTCATCGAGTACCATCCATTCCAAAGCTCTTTTTGAGCTAGTTTATCTTGACATATGGGGACCGATACGATATCCTAATCATCTAGGAAACATATACTATCTTGTCCTTGTGCCGAGGATAGGAGTTCATGTACGTAACTAGGAAAGAATGGAAAAGAACTATGTCAGTGTAGATGATATCATCCTCACAAGAGATTGACTCTGATGGTATTACAGAAGTAAAGAAGCAAGTATCATAACAATTTGTGATAAAAACTTAGGGTTATTAAGATACTTTCTAAGGATTGAAATATCTAGATCCAAGAAAGGGATGGTTTACCTGTGAAAATAGAAAATTTTTGGTGATTTGGTGGACGGGTGGAGATGGGGTCAATTGAGAAAATAAAGAGGAGGAAACAGAAGAAGAATGGAGGAGGAGGAAGAAGAAGTGGAAGGAGTTGAGGTGGAAGATCCACCATCCAATTCTCCTATGCTTAGATATGTTATTGACTCAAGTAAAAGTAAAATTAACGGCAATGTCTGTGGGCTTAGATAGAGCATCTTTTCGGGATCGAGGGAGCAATAACGATGCTTAGAAGTTTGAGATGGTAATTTACAATTTTGTAGGGTTCATGAGGTAAAAATCCTTAAACTAATTACAATCATATTAACTTTTGCTATTTTACAATGCATACCATATTCTGATATGTAATACCGTGATAATTATTCATTTGTAAATAATTAGTTAACACACTCAAATCTTGCATTCCGGATTGTGTTTTATGTGTTTTTTATTTTAATATTTACCCATTTTTAACATCGCATTATTTAAATCACCCATTTGTTATTATTAATATTGTTGTAGTCTTCAATGATACAACATTATTTACTTATCAATTTCAATTCACTGATCAATTCATCATTGTTTAATAAAACCAAAGGGAAAATGCAAGATCCACTCACAATTTATACATTTAGTTACATAAGTTCACTGAAGGATCACACGAATCAAATCTAAATACCTAGATTTGGTGATGATTTGATGCCCTGGTAATACTGCAAATCAAGATGCCCAGATTTGATGAAGATTTGATGCCATGCTTAGACTTGATGTCGTGCTTGGATTCGATGATAAATTTTTTGGAAAATAAAACATTTTAAATTATGGAACTGCATATTATAATTGTGAAGCATTGGTTTGCAATTATGTGCATGTCCATGAAATGTTCGGCAAAAGAAATATGAAACAGGCTAGGCCGGTAGGCAATCCTCAGTCCATGTGCCCGATTAAACAGCTCATGGTTGATACATCACAAATATATGACTGGGATTTCGAGCTCTAATCCTTTTGGGTTTATTCTGTTTTATGAGGACTTTTATTCATCATTTCGTCCTTATTAGGCGACGATTTGAAAGGACTGGTATACTTAATGTGTGTCTGGATAATATGGTTATTACTGCTCGCACTACTCATGTTCGATGCTGGTGGTGGATTGTTTATTCTGCTCAATCTCTAACTCATTATTGCACTTCTCTAGGCTTGGTGGTTGAAATTGGATGTCAGGGGTTTACACAATAAGAAACATCTTGAAGTGACATGATAACAATCCACGAAGATGTATGGACAAGTCTGGATGCTTTATTTGAGGATTCAGTGAATGGAAACAACTATCAAGGTTTCTGGCTACTTTATGTAACTCGAATAAACCACTTCAGCACTTAAGAGTAAAATTTTGCTGTGGTTCACACATACCAGGTAAAATGGCTAGTAAAATATAATGTAGGGTGAAGAAAACAAGAAACCATAATAATTATTATGGTTCATTAGAGCGTAAATCCATCCTACAAGTTTCGGAGAAAAGTAACCATGTGGTCTGTTTTTCATATAATTCTTTCTGATTGCTAGCAATATTACCCATCCTCGTCATGAGCATAGAGGGATTATATGTACTCATGTAAAATAAAAAATAGTTCACGTCTCAAAAGGGAATGGCAACTCCGTAATAGTTACAGCTTAATTGTATTTTGAAATAATGTCGCATGTTATTATATGAGCATTTTTTTATTGTAAGGAGGGTGATCCCCCATTGTGGGAGTCACTACATGTTATTATATGCGCATTTTGTTTCGTATAATTCCCTTAATACCATCTCAAGAAGCGTAATTAATATGGAGCAGCTTAAAGTCCCTCTGAGCTGGCCATATACAACGTAACTTAAGTTTAATATATCCCAGGTTTTGCTTCTAAAAAAAGTCCCATGATTCTTCAATAACATATTGTAACCATTAGCTCCCTAAAGTCAGCATGTATTTTGTTGCAATTAGGATTTCATTTGACTCAGGCTCTCTTTAACCATACTCTAAGACCCAATTTAGTTGTATGTTTTTCTAATATTTTTTATAGTATATCAGTATATAGCTTAGGTACTGTAATAGGTGAGGGAGACCTTAAATTACGTAATGTTTCCTTCTCAGGCTCTGGTTGGACTGGCAGAAGAGGTCTCGAATTTAGAGATACCACCTGGTACAAGAAAAATCAACGGGGAGTACATTCAATGCCATCTTCTTTCTCGCTTGCAAGGTGTTTGCTCGTCAATCTGCTCTTAAATTTCCAAACCCTTTACAATATACTTGTCTTCCTTTTGTTTTGAGATTTATAAAGATCATGTTTTTTTCTTCTAAAAACAGCTGTCAATGACAAGCTACGGAAGCAAATTGAGGGAGTTGATTTAATCAAAAGTCAAGAGATTACTTTACATTGGGTTGGTGTAGCCGAGGTGAGATAATATATAGATTGAGTTCTTTAACTACTATATATGCATGCTAACTATTTTCTCCAGTTTCACTTGTACTTAATCTGAATTTGTTTGGCAATAGTTCTAAAATGATAGTTTGTTTCTAAAAGAATTGAACATGAATTTCTAAGTTTAGTTTGATAGATTAAAGAAAAGAACCAAACATAACAAGTGGTCATTTGATAAATATTCCAGATCAATAATATATATAATTGCATATTTGTACATATTTAAGAAGTTTTATGGTTAATGCTAAGTTGAAGTTGCATATTAGTGAGCTGGAACATTCAACGAAAGAAACTTTCTTTTGATTTGATTCATTAGTTTAAATGCTTATTGAACAATCACACTTAATTATTGAACTTCAATTTCGAACTACTATTTTACTTCCCAATTTTAACAAGCTACTCTTGAGTTAAATCGTTAATGGACCACTATCGAACCGAACATGTATGTTCATTTTTTTCAAATAAACTCAAACTAAAACATATATTGAACCGGACTTGAACTCAAACCGTCGAACTTTCTGATGGAATCGAATCCAAACATAGTTTCGTTCATTACATTCGATACTATTAGCAACCGTAGTCGGGTGTAGTTATATTTGGAGAGGGGAAGGGGTGGGAGTGGGGGTCAATTGAAGGTTGAAGATAGTTCACATCGTTTATTAAAAGATTTATTTACATAAGTATCCATGTAATCTTATGGTACGGCATAAACACCCTTAAAAACTATGTATTTACGAAATTACCCTACTTACCTTACTGTAACGAATCCTTTTGGATAAAAAACACGAATTCACTTCCATTAACTTGTGCTATTATGTGGAAAGGAAAATAATGAGATTCATTATTAGTAGGCCCTAGAGTTCTATCATATAGAGATGAGAACTCTTGTGATGCATCGGGAGTCCGGTTACCTGTTTACATATTTCTCGCAGTATTGTATTCGTAATGTATCGCATTATGTTACTGAAGTTTAGGAGAATTTTCCACGTTTTGAAATGACATTTACAATGATGAGAAGCAACCACAGAGCTAACAACAAGTGCTACCAATTCATATTGCATTAATTTCCATATATATATGTATATATATTACATGTAACAAAAGAAGCTTACAGTGTATACATGTATCTCAAAATATAATAGAAGAGAAAGAAAAGTATTATACAATATATGCATAAAAAAACCACAACGGGTGTACCGTCGAGTATAACAGTGGTAGCTCGGGATCATCCATCAGTCTACTACGATGCATGCGCTTTTCCTGTCACACATGCAAGGGGCAAAATGTCAACAATTATTTCATACAATCCAACATATTAAAAATAACATGGAATTTTTGTGTTTTCAAAAGAAAACAAGTAGACAGGTATTGAAATTTAAATTTAACAAGTTACTTGCCTAAAAGTGGATTTTAAGATACATTGTATGTGAATCCCCATATCACCCATCACCCTATAACGGTTCATAGATGACATTTCATATATTTAATTATATGATCCATATGTAGGTTATTAACTTTTTATCACTTAGAGATCTGGTTGATGGATCTGGGTATTGAGGATGATGAGTCTCTGATCTGATCTTTATTTTTATCTAATTTCTCAAGTCTAGTGAATAGTTTGTGGTCTTGGTCCTAGTGTGACCTCACGCTATGACTCTAAGGCGTGAAGAATACCTTAGGGTTGGGATGCCTCCATAGGCATGCGGTGGAGTATAATGCACCCTAACTAAGTTCCCAACACGTCCACTAGCTTCTCCTAACATTTGTAGTAGTAATTCTAAGATCTGAATAATTTTAGATGATTGATGGTTGACGATGATTAATGATTTTGTACCAAGCTCATCTGTAGCCAACTCAGCTATAACCAAGTCTGTTGTAACCAACTCAGCTATAACTAACTCAATTGTAACCATAGTTTTAAAAAGCGGCACCTCGAGGCGCAAAGGCATAAGCCTCGAGGCGAGGCACGCCAAAATCGCCCTGAGGCGCACGCCTCAGGTCTATGGGTCGGGGCGTACGCCTTGATCTAGGTTGAGGCGTTCGAGGTGCGAGGCGGAGGCGTAAGCCTCGAGCTAGAGGTTTTTTTTACTTTTTGATTATTTGATTTGCGCTCGACCCTATTTTTACCTAAGAATTATTTTTTTAATATTTGTGCCTATGTTTTCATGTTAAACCTTGCATAGTTGCATATTTCTACATATAGATCCATGAAAAAAAGAAAAAATCGTTTGAAACGAAAGAAGATCATGATCTTGTATACATAATGTTCAATTTATCATACATCTACACATACTAGTTCTATTGCACATAGATTTGAATTTGAATTGTAATAAATATTTTATATTAGTTCAAATTTGCAACTTAATGTTGTTATTTGGTTGTATGAGTTGTAAATCTTAGAATAGTTATCACATATATGAAGAAGCAATGTTGAAAAATAAAACATGAAGTAAAACAGCGAGACCCCCGTCTTGTTGGGGTATGATATGACAGGAGGGGATGCATATGATGATTCTCCATTTACGTCCAGCAAGACAAATATTTTGGATTCAAGGCATATTATTATTTTGTTTACTTTAGACACTAAAAAATTGGTTTCCATTGTACTTTAGTATTAAGTATAGACCTTAGTTCAATACTTGTATAAAATCATTGAAGTTGGACTTAGAACTTGATATTCCGTATAATATTGGCTTACTATTAGTTTTTTTGAACTTCAATGCCTTCATCGCTTATGTATTGTATCTTTTAATAATTTTAAATTATTCTTGAATGTATTTTTGGCAAAGCTTAATGATATTATATACTTTTTTCAACGTATTTTTCTTTAATTTTATTTTTTTTCCAAAAATTGTGGCTTATGCCTCGACGGCCTCGAGGCTTACGCCTCGCCTCAGTTTTAGAGAAAACACCTCGAACCACGTCGTGCTTTTTTAAACCTTGATTGTAACACATCGCCAAACCTATTGGCGGAACGCTAACCAAAACTCAAGCGGTGAGGAAGTTGTTAGAAGAAAAGAGTCTTCGTTGTATTGATAAGAAAACCCTAGGCTCTCTTATATAGGGAGAGGCCTTGAGGGTAAATTACACGGATGTCTAAATAGAAAAGATAAATAGAAACACGGTACATAAACAAATAATAATAGAAACTATCTCTACACTCCCCCTCAAGGTGGAGCATAGATGTCGATCATGCTCAGCTTGGATGAACATCTCTGGAAAGGTCCTCTGAGCAATGGCTTGGTGAATACATCGGCAGTCTGATCACCTGAGCTAACATGGGCAGTGGATATCAATCCTCTCTGGATCAGGTCCCTAGTATAATGGCAGTCAACTTCAATATGCTTGGTCCTCTCATGAAAAGCTGGATTGTTGGCAATGAACAGTGCTGCCTGATTGTCACACTGAAGCTTCATAGGTAGAGGGACTGCTACATGTAGATCTTCTAATACGGAGCGAACCCACATCATTTCTGTGCTGACTTGGGCCATTGCCCTGTATTCGGATTCTGCACTGGATCTTGCCACCACCGTTTGTTTCTTGCTTTTCCAAGAAACCAGAGAGCCTCCAACAAAGACTGCAAACCCTGATGTTGATTTTCTATCCTTAGGGCATCCTGCATAATCTGTGTCTGCACACGCTGAGATGGATAGGTCTGCACCCTTTCTGAATAGTAGCCCTAATCCAGGGGTAGACTTCAGATACCTCAGTATCATGTGTATAGCATCCATGTGAACCTGTCTGGGCTGCTCCACAAACTGACTCACCCGGTTAACTGCAAAAGCAATGTCTGGACGGGTTATAGTAATGTAGAGGAGTTTTCCCACCATCTCTCTATATCTCCTCTTATCCACTTCGTCAGTATCATCATCATATAACTTCATGCTGGGGTCCATGGGGATGCTTGATGGTTTGCACCCATCCATACCAGTCTCAACCAGGAGGTCTGTAATGTACTTCCGTTGTGTCATCACCAAACCATGTGCATTCCTAGCAAATTCCAACCCCAGAAAGTATCTTAGGGTTCCAAGGTCCTTTGTAACAAATTGACGGCCTAGGAATGCCTTCGCCCTTGCTATGCCCTGAATATCATCTCCTGTAACAAGAATATCATCCACATAGACCATTATGACAACCGTACCTGCCGAGGACTTCTGGATAAACAACGAATGGTCAGCATTGGACCTCTTGAATCCCTGGTGCTCAATTAGGTTGGACAGTTTCTGGAACCATGCTCGTGGACTCTGTTTAAGTCCATATATAGCCTTGTGAAGTCTACATACCATATGCGTCTCCCCCTCAGCAGTAAACCCGGGTGGCTGCTGCATGTAGACTTCCTCCTGTAAGTCCCCGTACAAAAATGCATTCTTGACATCCGGCTGATAAATGCTCCAGTCACGGACAACTGCAACAGACAGGAGGATACGCAGAGTCGAGTGTCTCGCCACTGGAGAGAATGTATCCATGTAATCAACGCCATATGTCTGTGTAAATCCCCGGGCGACTAAACGTGCTTTGTATCTTTCCAATGTGCCATCTGCATGGTATTTGACCGTGAAAACCCATTTGCAGCTTACAACAGATGCACCATGAGGTGCAGGGACCAAAGACCATGTGCCACGGGACTGCAAGGCTCCCATTTCTTCTTCCATAGCCAATCTCCAGCATTCACTCTTCAAGGCTTCCTGGTATGTCCGTGGTATGTCCACAGAAGATAAAGCAGTAGCAAACCTCTTGAAATCACCTGTGAGGCGGTGGAAGGAAACCTGTGAAGCAAAAGGGTAGGATACACACTGTCGTCTCTGTTTCCGAATAGCAATCGGAACATCCAGATCATCATCAGGATCCACCTGTAAGGAGTCATCCTGCATATGTTCCGAACCGGGCCCGTCAGTAGAAACATCATCTGAACATACCTGAGGCTCAGTGATTGGCTGATCTGTAGTCTGAGCGGGTCCTGACCGACGCGTATAGTGGTTAGGAAATGGTGATATGATTCTCCGTGGAATGGGTGGTGGTGGAGGTGGAGGTGGTGGCGGTGCGGGCATAGGAACTGACACAGGAGACGAGTCAGGTGTAAGACAGGTAGGCGGTGGTGGAACCAAAATATCATCAGCGGTGGTGGATGGAACCATTCTGTCCCCGGCTGGCGAGAAAAACATGACCGACTCGAAGAAGGTGACGTCCGCACTAACAAAATACCCGTTGGTAGTAGGATCATAACACCGGTATCCCTTCTGGGTTCTTGAGTACCCAACAAAGACGCACTTGACTGCTCTTGGAGAGAGCTTGTCAAGTCCAGGAGACAGACGATGAACAAACGCCACAGAACCAAAGACACGAGGTGGCAGAGAGAAGAGCTCTTTGTCGGGAAAAATAAGTGATATAGGTATCTTCTCTCCAAGGACAGAGGACGGCATTCTATTGACCAGATAGCACGCAGTAAGAACAGCATCCCCCCAGAAGGAAATAGGAGCACAACTTTGAATCAATAAGGTACGAGTGATATCCAAGAGATGGCGATGCTTTCTTTCCGCCACACCATTTTGTTGGGATGTATATACACAGGTGGTTTGATGAATAATTCCCTTTAATGACAGAAATTGAGAAAGAGAACGTGTACAAAATTCCAGGGCATTATCCGTCCTAACATATTTGACTGAAGAAGAAAAAACATTCTGCACTTCATTAATCAAAATTTTAATAACATCTCCTGCTTCAGACTTATTCTTCAGAAGAAAAACCCAAGAGACACGAGAAAAATCATCTACGACCACAAGATAGAACCTGTGTCCCTGGTGATCGGGAACACGACCCGGACCCCATATATCTATATGTAACAACTCGAAAGGGGAGCTACTGCTCTGACTCTGACGACTTGGAAAGCTCGACCTGTGATGCTTTCCCAACTGACAGGTTTCACAACGAAACGACGAACTTGGAGAGATCTGGGGCAGAAGATGGCGCATCTTGTGGAGCGGAAGGTGACCAAACCGAAGATGCCAAATATAAGGTGAGACAGGACCAGCAGAGTGAGCGGAGATGCCAGCATAGGATTCCCGGACCAGCCGATATAGACCGTTCTGCTCAGAGCCACAGCCAATCACCTTGCCCGTGAGTATGTCCTGAAAAATGAGAGAAGACGGGTCAAATATAGCTCGGCAGTTCAAATCCTTTGTAATCTGACTAATAGACAGCAAATTTAGTGAGAATTCAGGAGCATGTAAAACATTCTGGAGCTGCATAGTGGAGGTTAAGAAAACCTCCCCCTGACCAACAAGAGGTGAGTGGGAACCATCTGCTATCTGCACTGAGCGACCTGGAGGAATAGCCTGGTAGGCCTGTAATCTACCTCTATCTCGACACAGATGATGTGTAGCTCCTGAATCTATAACCCAGTCAGATATATCATGTGAAGGTATGACAGCTGATGATCTACCTGAGGAACTGGCAGCAGCGGAAGAACTGGCTGAGGCTGTGGCAGCAATATCGGAAGAGCCACCAGATGAATCACCAGAAGATTGTGGCATAATATCACGGAGACGGGCCACGAGTTCGTCAAATCTATGATCTGCAGCAGACGGTAAAGGAGACTGTGAATGCTCTGCAACCCGTGCAGAAGCTGGGAATCCATGCTTTGAGTAGCATGTCTCCTCTGAGTGCCCAGTTCTGTGACAATATGAGCACGTCTGACTAGGTCGACCGCCTCTCCCCTGAGAGCCACGGCCACGTCCACGACCACGCCAAGAAGGTGGTCCACCTCGCCCACGTGAAGCTGCCATCGCAGATGGAGGTGGAGTAGAAGAGCTGGAAGAAACAGGGATACGACTGAGCCTCCTGTATACATCCTCCACTGGAGGAATGACTGCATCTGCTAAGATCTGTGACCGTGCAGCATCATACTCAGGGTCGAGGGCAGCAAGCAGAACACCCACCATGGTGGCGTTCCGGAACGTCTTCTGCTGCTCTGGAGTAGCAGTCAGAGGAATGGTACTGTAGAGCTTCTCGAACATCCCTCTTAGGGATGTGTATAGAGAGTGGAGAGGTCTGCCGGCCTGCTTCATAGTAAAGGTGTCATGCTGAAGCTGCAACATCTTTGTCTCATTTTGCACCTGCGAATATGTAGCAGCAAGAATGTCCCACATCGCCTTAGCAGTGGGCTGATGGAGGACATCATTCGCTATCTCCATGGTCAACGTGCCGGACAACCATACTTTTGCGTAAGCATCATCGGCCTCCCATGAGGCATAGATCCCTGTCTTCTCCGCAGGCTCATCCTCGGTAAGAATATGTTTCTTACCATTTGATTTCATGAGGCTCATGAACTGCATGGCCCATAACTCATAGTTAGATCCGTCCATCTTTACTATTGGCGCCGGACCTTTGAATGCGCCGATGGAGGGAGAATCGACTTTCGATTCTGACATAGTGCCGTTCGAAGAAGACTAAGGGAAATCAGATACGTTGATGGATGTCTACACCAACTGCATTGGATTTGAGTACGTGTGTAGACTTCTACGTACTCAAATCCATAAATCAGATAGAGAGGAGTCTAGGGCACGCCTCTAATCAGGCTAACAGCCCTTGAATCGCCTTACAAGGCCGGCTATGAACTGTTGGAGACCCGATGAGGGTCTAGAACTGCAGTCTTGAGGTCGATGGTGCAGCAGGGAACGTGTATGGGCGTCTTCAAGCCACTGGACAGCGGCTGGAATAAACTAGCAGCGACAGAAGCCTGCTGGGGAGGGCGCGGGATCACGTCAGGGTCGCTGGCGGCAGGGCTCGAGGCCCGCTGGTGAGCGGCTGGGGCCGCTGGCTGCGGCTGGACGCCGCTCGGAAGTTGCGGCTGGGTGCCGCTAAGAGGCGGCAGGGGCCGCTAGTGGCGGCTGGGGCTGCTGGCTGCGGCAGGAAGCCGCTCGGAGATTGGGAGCCCTATGTGGGCTCGGCGAGAGAAAGAGAGAGAGAGAGGGGCGGCGGGTGGGGGAAGGGAGGGGCGGCGGTAGCGAGCCCTAGGTTGGCTCTGATACCATGTTAGAAGAAAAGAGTCTTCGTTGTATTGATAAGAAAACCCTAGGCTCTCTTATATAGGGAGAGGCCTTGAGGGTAAATTACACGGATGTCTAAATAGAAAAGATAAATAGAAACACGGTACATAAACAAATAATAATAGAAACTATCTCTACAGAAGTCTCCTAAGAGACTCTTCCATCTCCCCTAAGTGGAAGTGTGGTCCAGTAGAGGGCTAGGCCTACTCCCAAACTACGCCCCTGAAACGGGTGGGAGAGACTTCCCGGAGGATTCACCCCAAGAACCGACCAAACCGGTACGAGAAAATGAGCTCGTAAAGAAAAATTAAAACCGAAGGCCTCCCCTGCCTAGGTACCCTAAGAATAGAGGGTTAGTATAACTGGTCAAAAACCCAGATCCCTACAAGCCATAAAAACACGGAGAGCTCAAATAAAAATCGTAAAAAGGATTGGGATTCTAGACGCGCACACTTGGTGGCTGCTGCCTTAACTGGGTTTCCTATCTCCCGTCTAGCTGAGGGTCACCACGCTCTCGCACGGTCATGTGTAAGGGTCACCATGACCGACACTATTAATTGATATCACTTATACTCATCAAACCATATATACTCATCCTTTAAACAAGCTAGATATGTATATCGATCTGATGATTTATTATAGGATGACACATACACTTATTTTTCATTCAAGTCATGATGCCAACACCGCTACATATACATCTTAAAGATGAGTAATCACATAGACGAGCATTGTCATAACTAATTTTGATAAAAGCATAAATGGCACGAGCATGCAAATCAAAAATGGCATGACAGTGTAAATCTTTGGTGATTTGACTAATATATAGTAAATTCATGGAAAACTCAGGAGCATAAAGAATATTATGAAATCGCATTGCAGGAGTTAACTGCATCTCCCATTGACCAGTAATGGGAGAATGTGTCCCATCTGCTATCACAACAGATCGTCCGGGATGGGTTGGACTGAAAGCACTAAACTGCCTCAATCACCTCAGAGATGATGGGATGCACCCGAGTCCATGATCCATTCTGATAAGTATGCCCTGTAACAACTAGTAAAGGCATATGTTATACCTGATGTAGATGCTGATGTAGGGGTAGCTACCTCTGTGGATCCTGAAGGAGAGGTGGTTGACCCAGGAGTAGGCATAATCTCCCTGAGACTCGCCACAAGATCGTCAAATCTCTGATCAAATCCAGGTGAGGCACTGCTAGCCCGCTGAATCTGTTCTGCGACACATTCTAAAGCTGGGAACCCGTGCTTGGAATAACATGTTTTCTCAGAGTGACCTGGTCTGTGACAATACGTACAAGGTTGACGAGGGGGCCGACTACCTCGTCCCCTACCACGATCACCTCGATCATGAAACTGTACAAGGCCTCCTCTACCGTGAGATGCTGCCATGGCTGAGGACATCTGAGACAACTGAGTACCACCAGAAGATATGGGAGCCTACTCAACCTGCGATACGCGTCCTCTATTGGAGGTATTGTGGCATCAATAAGAATATGTGCTCTAGCTGCATCGTACTCAAGGTGAAGAGCCGTTAGGAAAACTCCTGTCATCACTGAATCCATATATTCCTTGAGTTGCTCTAGTGTGGTAGTCAAGGGAATGTAACCATGTAACCTCTCAACATAACCTTGAAAGAGATGTAAAAGGTATGGAGAGGACGACCATTCTGCTTCGACGTGAAGATGTCGTGCTAAAGTTGTAGAATCTTAGACTCGTTCTTCGCTGGAGAGTATGTAGTGGCGAGAATGTCCCACATAACATTTGTCGTGGGCTGACTCAATATATCATTGGCTATCTCCATGGATACTGTCCCATAAAGCCATACACGTGCATAAGCATCATCTGTCTCCCATGAGGCGTTAACCCCGGTCTTATCAATCGGTTCCTCCTATGTGAGGATATGCTTCTTGTCGTTACATTGCATTAGACTCGTGAACTGCACGGCCGACAGTTCATAGTCTGTTCCATCCATCTTCACAATGGGTGTTGGACATTTGAAGGCACCCAAGGATGGAATATCTGCTTTGTTGTCTGACATGATGACAAAATCTCTAAGACTGGGGTTACACACTGTGAGAATAATGTCTACACGGATATATGGGAAGATGATTGTCAGTGTAGACTCATACCACAATCACTCCCATTCTTTGGTGATTCTTTTGTGTAACTAGGGTGTTTTTAGATAGTCACGTTACACCCTAGAAACCCAAGCTTAAGGCAACCGAGAGCAACCCAAGGTCGCTCTGATTAAATGGCGGGCTGCAAGAACAACAACGACGTGCAGGTGCATCCCGCAGCGACGCGTAATAGTGCATGAGTCGAGGGTTGCACAATGCGGGCCCCACAACGGCAACGTGTGAGGCGCAGGTGGCACCGCGCAGGTCTGACGGAGGTCGTCGAAGGTCAGCACGACGTGCGATGCGATTAGGGTTTTGATGGGTTAGGGCTTTAGGGCACATGCTCTGGTCTAGGACCGTCACTTTGATACCATGTGGAGAATGTGAAGAGAAAAGTTTTATTGCACATAGCCCTAGAGCTCTCATATATAGGACAAAAACTCTACAGAAATTACATAAAGAAGACTGGAGAAATAGAAAAATATAAATAAAGACAAAGACATGATTATCTCAACAATAACCATAGATGTCACCAATTATAATTAATTTTCATATAGTACCCAAGAAGAGAAAAGCATAATTGATGATACATGCAGATATCAATTTATGTGACTAATAATATTGTTTTTTTTGCAGAACCATGGCATCTAGAGCCAACCAGGAGATGACAGATCGTTCAGAGCACATCCTGACCATTCTCACCGACCTCCAGCAGCAACAGACTGCCATGCTAGGTCAGCAGGACTATATCCTAGCTCAGCAGACACAGATTGCCGACATACATACTGACATAGATATGAGGTTCGAGGAGCTATCAGATTTCACTTACCATCCATCTCAGGATGGAACACGACGGGACCAACCTCAATTCGTCAAGGTACAACAACCTCATTTTGATGATCCACATGAGGAGATGCCGACACATGGTGTAGAGGATGGAGATTATGACAGGGAGCAGGACCCTGTACTCTTTAGAGATGAGGACACACATGAGCAATTCGATATCCACAGGTATCAGTCAGTTTTCACTTCCTATAAACGAGGCAATGTCCCCATGTTTGAGGGCAACAGGACATTAGATGCGACCGAACAATGACTGAAGAGGGTGATAAAGGTACTTCGAATGATTCGCACGTGACGAGACTCATGGTTATCTTTTTTGGAGTATTCACTGATAGTGTTTGTCGAGAGATTGTAGGAGGTGATAGTTTTCGAGTTGGGATGCATCCCCCCATGGGATGATTTCAAAACGAGATTCAGATCCCACTTCTTTTTTGGGAAGTGGAAGGAGTCCCAGCGCCGATTATTCGCAGAGCTCAGACAAAGGACATGATGACAACTAAAGAGTACTTTATTCATTATACCGAGCTGTCGCGACACACGCCAACAGTTGTTGCATTTCCATATGAGAATCTGGAAAAGTTCATCGGAGATATGAGGGAAGAGGTGCAGGAGAAGCTGGTTGGATTACGTATCCTTCCATCTCCGAGGCTACTGATGCGATGGATAAGTTTGAGGACATCAGAGAGAGATGCTTTGGGATTTCATCTAGAGAGGCACCCACGCCTCGACGATCCTTTGGACTGATTCGACGATAGTTTCAGCAGTAGAAGTCAGCCAAGCAGTTGTGTCCTACAGGTTCGGCATTTTCAGACGCTGCTCGCTCATCCCTTGCGATTGTTTTAGGAGGAGCACTTGGCGGACATGGCATCAATTCAACTCGACCATCTAGGTCGCAGAGAATGGACAAACCCCCAGCAGGACCGATTCATAGCAGTGATACGACTGCTACACATACCTAGTTAAGATGATAATTCTTGTGCAACCAGTGTGGACATTACCGATCTCAATGCCCACAGGTTTCTAGTGAGCCTCGACCGTAGCCACAACGTCACAGCCGCAGGCACATGATATCAGGAGTTTTCGTTGCAGGAACTCGAACTTCAGGAGGCCACCGAGACAGACACAGAGTGTGTCCGGTTCGAGTACTGCACCATTTAGAGATGGACAGTTACATGCAGTAATCGAGGAGCAAACACAATCAATAGCTACTGTGGTGAAAGGTATTGTCTCAATCCTAAGCTGACCTTTCCATGTTTTGCTTGATTCTGGAGCGATACATTTCTTTAGTGCTTCGAGATGACTAGCTTCATTGGGCAGAGTTGCGAACGCCTTATATCCTCACCACATCCATGGTCCAGGTGACCAGTTGTTTGTCATTTCTCTGATTTTTAAAGACTTACCAGTGTTGTTAGGTAGCCACGAGATGATCGCAGACTGCCTGTTACTACAACTCGATAAGTTTGACTTGATTTTGAGCATGAATTGATTATCAACTCATCAAGCATTAGTTGATTGCTTTAGGAAGACTATTCTCTTCAGGATTTCAAGTTTACCCGAGTTCACTTTTGAGGATTGACGAGTCCTGGATAGCCCTTGTTAAATATATGTCGTGGATTATCGTTCGCTTAAAATAAGGTGTCGTTTCGTTGTATGCATGCAATCGGAATCGGTCAAGAGATAACCACAAGAATAATTAATCAATTTTTATCAATGTGGTTTTATGTTTATTTTACTTGGACAAGTCCCAAGGTCGAACTCAATGATGCAAAGGAACAACCTAGAATTTTGTCTATCAAAGTTCGTGCACGGTTTTCGAGGCGGTCTTTTTTTGTAGTTTTTAATACAATTTAGGATGCGAAATGCAAATTACGCCGGTTTTAAGGACTAGAAAATGATTAGAAATCAAATGATGTCCGAAAAATATGAAATTTAGCCGAGATAACAATACTACGAAATGAATGCACTGTAATATTTTTGGAATTTTTTGATGCAAGATGAATTTTTTATGAATTTTTGGATGTAAATGATGCGAATTTCATTATTTAATTATAATAAATATTAAACCTATTTATTTTCAAGAGATAAAATTATCCAAGATCTATCACTAGGTGATCGATCTCAGAAAAATCCTAAACCTCAAAAATATGAGATTTAATCCTTATTAAAAATTAAAGATCGAAATATGTAAAATGATTTTTACAAGGCAAACGATGCATTAAATGCAATTCTTTTTTAGCACAATGTAACATACAATTATATCCAAAATCTGCGAATATTTGGCAATTTTTAGAGCAATAATTACTTATGAAAATCAGTGCACAAAATGGGTAAAGTATGCAACTTTCCACAAAACAATTAGTTATTAATTCACCACAAGTCACAAAAATGTCATACGTATGCCATAAAAAAGAGAATTAGTTGTAGAACACAGTACCATTTTTTGATGAATAAAATAGTACAATGTAGCGGTTCAAAATGATAAAGGAATACATGGGTATTTCTGCAATAAAAGTAAATAAAAAGAAATGTAAATATCCAGAAGAGAGGGCTAAAATGCAATTACCGCTAATCATAGGAGCTAGGCGCTGAGCAAGGATCCGAAGTGGCTTATTAAATAGAAAGTTGAGACTGCCCAAAGCCTAATGATAGGGGCTTTCTTTCCCTTACCTCTCCGTTTCGCATTTGACTCATCAGACTAGACAATTATTCTTTATAAGGTCGTCGACCTCCCGCCCCGCCCGTGGTTCGACCGCTTCGACCAGAGAGAGGCACCCGCCTTCTGGGATCCATCTGCTACAAAAATACCAGAGGGTCGCGTGCGTAGCATGTGACCTCTGGTTGGGGGACCCGTTTGCAAATAGACGAACTCTAGGGGATGCTTCTGAAATTAGCCCAGTAGGTCACATACGATGTGCGTGACCCATGAGTTGGCGGGCTCCTACGCAATTGATCTGGTCCCCATGGGCTTCTTCACAAGAAGTTCCCCCAACGCACGCGCAAAGCATGTGGGCGGGGGGTCTCAAACTTATTGCCCGACTGTGGAGTTGGCGGAAGGGGCGGCGCCTCCCGGCGGAGCGGCGCCGGGGAAGGTGGTGCTGACCGGTTATCGGCGAAGTTAAGGTGCGTTGTCGTTGACGACCGGCTGAGGAGGCGCTGGCACTGCTAGATGCGTCGTGGTAACTGGAGAAGACACTGATGATCGATGATTCTGGTGCTCGTTGGCTGCCGGTTGCGGAAGATCGAAGGTTTGGAGGTTAGTAGCGGAGCCCGATGTTGATGAAGCTCGGGAGGTGCGCGTACGTCATTGGAATTCCTGGTGTAGAAACGGAGGTGACGATACGAAAAGATGGCGGTGGTTCGATGGTTGTTGAAGACGTCGTCGATGAAGTAGTGATGAGTGGAGGGGGATTCGATCGGGGCATAGGGTAGGTCGACGATGGTGATCGAAGCAAAGTAGCAGGCTAGGAGCGGCGCTACGACGACCCTTGGTGAGACCGGATCTAGTCGAGGAAGATGGGGCACCGGGCTATCACCACCGGTGTCCCGTCATATGTGCAGAATATCGGCGGATGGGGGCGAAGAAGGCCGGCGAGGTTTCTTTTATAGGGAGATGGGTTTCGCTGGAAAAGGAAGGGAATTAGGGATGTCGGCCGAGAGATTGAAGGGATTCGATGGAGCTCGGAGATGGAAGATTGAAAATCGAGCGCGAGATTCACGGGTGTTGAGATGTGATCGAGATTTGGTGATGATCTGGGAAGGCGGTAGCCGATAATCGCGGGCGGTCGGCGGAGATCTCGGTGGCGCCGCCGTCGAGATTTGGGAAGGTGGAGATGAAGACGACGGGCTACAGGTGCCGTATGATTGGCCGGGATCGGACGACCCTGGAAGAGCCACGTGGTGGCAAAAGAGGATGTTGGAGATGCACGTGCATGTCACGTGTGGCAGGGGCATGCGATACGCACATGCAACGTTTTATTTTTTTTAATAAAATGAAAATAAATAAGGTCCAAAAATGGGTAACATGTGGCGGCTCCAGGAACGGCCACGTGTCAGTCCCACAAAATTCGAAAAATAAATATAAAGAAAAATAGAAAAGAAATGGCAAACGATCTCGGATCGAAAAAGTGTCTTCACAAAAGTTGCTCGTCTTGATGAGATCTATAACTTTCATGAAGGCACCAAAACCAAAATCGATCATTTGCATAAAGTGATATTTTTGGGGTATCCCATTTACATAGAATACCTTGATTTTTGGGTTTTATAATTTTTTTGATATTTTTAAATCAGATAAAAATCTGTAAAAAAATATAATAAAATAAATATTTACACATTAAACTAATTTTTTTGGATTGTTATTGAGTAATAAAAAGAAGAAATAAAATAAAAGACGAAAAATACAATTTTTGTACAGATTGTTAGTGAAGACTCAGACTTAATTAGTTTCTTTGATTTCAAGCTTAGTTTGGATTTGGATTTTTGCGCATTTTAATAAAACTTTTATCAAAGAAGACAAATGAAAAAGAAATAAAATAAAATGGGTCAATTATGTACATAAAACAATAGGTCAAAAACCGCTAAAATTCAAAATGTACAAAATAGGCCTAAAACCCAACTTTCACATATGATCTCATATTCACTTGAACGATCTTGTTTTGAAGATAATTGAATGTACATTAGTTCAAAGGTAAATTGGATCAAAACAGACACTGGATGAGGAAGATATGACGGTTTTAGTTCGGAAATCGTAGAACTAGGGTTTGGATTTTTGGTCCACTTATTTGGGTTAGTGATTTTTTTTGTATTTTTTATTTATTCTTGTCAGTGATATGTACAGAGTGGAGGTGGTTTTAGATCATTCGGAATTAGCATGAATTAGTTAAAAATCGAGGAAATTAGGTTATTTACAGGTAAATTTTGGCTGGAATTTTTGGCTTCTTATTTTGTGCAAAAATAAGTGATAAAATGCAATTCTTATCATAACATGCATGAATGATAATTATGCAGAATAAGTGAAGAAATGCCAATGATTTTGAGGGATTTGAGCTTAATTAATCAGATTTATAGTGATGAATCTGAGATTCATCATCCCCCTATACTTAAACCATGCTTGTCCCTGAGCATCAAAAGAAATTCCATGAGGTGAAATGAGATTGGGTTCATTACCAAGACCACGAGCTGAAGGTGAAAATGAAACTAGTCTCGACCGTTGGATAATTAGTTTGGCGGAACTCTTATGAAACTTAGAATTTTAAAATCAACTGCCTTCAAGTTCTACACATCATTGTCATAGTTTCGGCTCAGAAGTCATCTTAGATCGATCCTCTTCTCAAAGAATACCCTATGAACCCTGAACAATGGACTCATGTGTGTGAAAGATTTTAGATCTTCCCATCCAGAATGTCGGACTATCATGCAAATCTCCTCTCCATTAACTCGTCCTTAGGGAGTCAGGTATTTCCTTCTAAGTCCTGTCGCGTTGTGTTCACAATCGAAATGGGAGAGAAGTTTAGAAGAATGAGAAAAGAACTGGAGGGTGGCCAGTGTAGTCACCTCTCCTTGTGAAGCTGACCAGTGTAGTCGAGTCTCCACCAAGATCTGCAGGTTTTCTTTTATGCTCGGACCTTTTTGATCAGATATTTATTTGGTAGTGGTGGTTCTGCTTGGATCCTGTTGTGCCCCTATGGATATAGAATCTTTTTGTTTCCATACATGTTTTGGGGTCTTAGAAAAAATTGTGCCCAGCTGTCCATCCCTTTTCCGAAGCTTTATTTCAACCCGTACTACTGTCTTTAGATTTCCACGCTAAGAGAAAAACTCACACAGTCTTCCAACACCCCGTCTGAGTTGAGCTAAGTGCATAGTACGAGAGTACAAATTAATTCCTTATTCCATAGTTATACCCAGAATGAAGAGACCAGGGTAGACACTAAGAGTCAAACACTGCACATTGTCATGTTGAGCTCGAAGAATTAAGTCATAGACCTGAAGCTTCTAAAATCCTATTTCTCGGTGAAGTTCCTCTGAAAATTATGTGGAATAAGGTCAAGTCTAGACCACTCTCGGTTTCTGCTCATAACTCGGTTCAGAACCCAATGAATTTCATATATGCAGATGAATGAAATGCTGGATGAGGTGCAGGTGTATGAAATGCAGACATAAGTTTTTTTTTCAAAAATTTTATGCAAAGATGAATAAGAAGCCATTTTTTTCAAAAATTCTGGTTGGACACATTCAGTGTTAGTAGCAAAACTCTTTTTCTTTTTGTTTGTTTTGTTTTTCTTTTTTTCTCTTCTTTTTTTTAAGTTAGTTACCCACCCCGTAATTACATATTTACACGAAAGTACGAGATATGGGTATAATATATACACAGTATATATACAGGTCCCCCTATACTTAGCGAGTGTTGTGTCCTTAGAACACAAGAAGCGTAAAGAAGACATAGCTTGGGCTAAGCGTAAGAGAGTGAAAAAGAAAAAGATAGATACATCGGTCCACCCTCCTATACTTAGGCTGTGAACAGTCAAAGTATAGAAAAAGAGCGAAAATGAAGCGATCGGGATATGTGAATGAGGAGAATATATACATATGAGCATCGGTTCCCCCTATACTTAGGCTCTGGTCAGCCTAAGTACAGAAGAAGGGTGGAAATAGAATGATCATGAGATGGAGAGAATGGTATGTACAGATGGCATCAGTCCCCCCTATACTTAGGCCATGGCCTAAGTAGAGGAAGAAGATGTACAAGGAGACCGATGTAGTCGGGAGGGGGGTGGGTAGCCGATGATTAAGGTGGTTTTCGGCTGATCTTTTTGTGAGCTTGTGGTGGGAGATCGTAATAATGAGAAGGAGATGAAGCATATGATTCCCAACTATTATCAGTGTTATCCTCGGAGAAATCATGTTGGATATTAGATGAGGCGTATGGGTCAGATGAAAGGTAACCATCATCAGAGTTATCCTCAGAGGGATAGTATTTGAAAGTGGACACACTCCAGATATTCTTGTCTTTTTGTTTCTTCAGTTGTTTTCTCAGAATTCGTTCCTTCTTGGGATCAAGCGATTTGTCCTCGGATGAATACTCTGAAGTACTAGTCTTAGTTAGCTCATAAGAAATAATTCCAGTGTATTTGATGAGAGCAGGAGCATCAGTTTTAGATGAATAATAGTGAGGAACGGGAGTTGTCCAACGAGAATCGAAGTTTGGATTCTTGCGAAGATATGGTTTTAAAACAACCGGACAGACTTCACTCGCGTAGATTACCTTTTCCGGACATGATGAGGGATCATTAGATGATCCCTCTTACGGAAGGTCAAAGGTGACTTTCTTTTTCGATGAAGGAGTAGTCATTTTGTTTCGTGAAGTTGTTGGTCCACTTGAGTCTCCAGATGAATAACCATTGAAAATTTTCTCCTTGATCGGTGTTCGTCCTGCGTGTTTGTTCTTAGTCTTCTTAATGTTGGTTCACTCCTGAGTTGGAATGATTTGGTCAAGGTATTCATAGTAGGTTGACCCAGGGTGCGACTATACATACGTCTCAGGATCATATAAGAAGCACTTTTCTATTGTGAGATCCGCAGGAATTGAAATAGTGGTGGGAGTCTTTGCATGTTCGTTCTCAATTGACTTGATGTTGGAGCATTCCTATGTCGAGTTGATTTGATCGAGGTAGTCAAAATAGGTTGACTCAGGGTGCGACCATACATAAGTCTCAGGATCGTATGAGTCATATATTTGATTTTCCCTGGTGAGAGCAGTTAGGAATGGAGCAGGAGGGAGAGTTTCTAAACCAATAGTCTTATCAACAGCCGCTATCTCAGATGTACCAACGGGGTAGGGCTCTTCTACCGCTTGATGGTTACGACTGTCGAGGTCTTCATGGGTCCCCTCAGAAAATCATGGTTGCTCAAAGACTTGTTGAGATTGAGGTGCTCACAATGCTGTAAAATTGATTTCCCGAGTCCCACACTCAATAATTGCATTAGTCAATACCAAGAATGGCTTTTCGAGAATAATTGGAGACTGGGTAAATACTCCTTGATGCTCAATATCAATGATCGTGAAGTCTACTTTGAGCGGAGTACCTTGGAATGTAATGATGACCGAAATCGTTCCTCTCAACCGCTTTATCGATCGGCCAGCCAATTGAACGATCTCTCGTATCTTCCTGATAAGTCCGAGTTTGAGTTCTGAAATACAGAGGTCGGGAGGATAGTAATTGATAAGTCGTTATCAATTCGAGCATGGGTAAAATTATGTCTTTGATTCCACAGTCAAATCTGGGATACCGCTTCACTATGCGGCTCTTGGTTCTTCTCCTCAGCATCAAGGAGGAGGCCATTGACAAGATATGTCTTTCAGTCTTTGTTCTTATCCTGCCTGACCTTTTCATCATTAATTTGTCTATTACAAATCCTTTAAGGTCGGGGAAGTGTTCAATGACCTGTATAAAGGGAAGTTCAAAGATCAATCTTTTCTCTAATGCTTCCCGTAAAGTATGTTCCAAATTCTTCAGATCTTCTTCAGTTCAATTTTTATGTATTTTTCTGGATTTTCGATTTTTTTGTTGTTTTTGAATATTTCAATTTTTTAGTATTTTCTGTGTGGTGTGGTGATCTGGTGTTTTCCGTAGATGAGAAGGGACTTTGATGTTCCGAGTAAGAGTCAGAGGTATAGTCATCCCTAGGGGAGTAATATGCAGAAGTGTCGTTGTCAGAGTTGTCTCTAGGGTGAACATATTCTTTAGGTTTCTGAATATCCTCAGAATTTTCAACATGAGATCCAATCCTTTCCTCATCCATTTTTATATTCGAGCTACCATAAAATGAAATTATTCGGTCGGTGGGCTTTCTAAATTTCTCCTCCATTAATTCATACCTCTTATTTATCCTTGAAATGTCATCCTCAAAAATCTGTTCATGATCAATCATGGGAGCAGTCGGGTTTTTTTTTGCATTTAATATTCAATAATGTCATCTTCTTTTTTCCTGTATGTGCTGGGAGGAGATTCTCTTGAAATATCCAATATATGATTGTTATTTTCTGAAAATTTCTCCTCAAAAGTCATGGAAGAATGCTGCTCAGTGGAAGGATTTTGCGGGAGTTTGTAGGTTTCATACTCAACATGTCGTGACTCAGGCATGTGATGTTGGTTTGAGTGGAGTCTGCTTCCATGGTCATGATTGATCGTATCCTCAAATAATGGAGTCATACAGGGTGCGTATGTGTCGATATTATCCGTTTGGTCCTCTTCATGTATAGTCTGATCAAAGGCGTGGTATTCAGGCTGGTCAATAGGGATTTAATCGTCATGATCAATCCACGTTGATGATCATTAAGTGCGGGCCTCTCCATTTGGTATGATCGGGTTTGGTCTCTCGGTCAATCATGACTCTCATAAGTGATTTGATTTTGAAATTGTTTATTACTTTCAGTGAGAAATCGAGAATAAGACGGTTCATTCCAGGATGGTAAGTGGTCATGTGTGGTCGGATGATTCGAGTAGAATGGCTTGAAATTTGATGAGGGGATAGGATTCATTCGAGAGTGGAAATCTCCCTCAAATATTGGAGGATTATTGAAAGAAGAAGATTTAGTCGATTTGGGCCAGATCGAGACAAATTCATTTTCATAATATAGATCAGATGGGTACTCAGACCAATGTCCTATCTTTGTCAAAGGAAGTTGATGAATCGACATGGTTGATCTCGGTGCAAGTGCACAGGATATTCAAAAGAAACTTTTATGAAGGAGATTGATGACACAATTGTGCGGCTTTTGATCTTCGAAATCGGTTCACGCACACAAATCAAACACAAATCAAACCCCAAGTTCACCAACTCACACAATGAAGCCGTAAGAGTTCGGCAATTATCTTTTCAATTTTAATTGGTGATAAGACAATCTTGGAAAATAATTAGCGAGCTGTTAGGTGCCAAAGATTTTCTTAAAGACTGTCCCGAATTCCTACGACTAGTTGCATCTAGGTGTAATTACGGACCGTAAAATGGCTGCTCGTATTACTTAAGGACGGAGCCTTACGTGGTGTCCTTTAAACCACCCACTCTGCTAAGGAAATCCGGACCGTTTACCAGCTACCTGTAGATCCTTACTGAGAAGTTGCTAATCATTTTTATAATCAGTAGTCTGATCGAAAATTTCGGAGCTGGGCTCTAGCCTTAGGTGTCGTCTCTAGCTCACTCAGAAATATAAATACATCAAAGGTCAGGGTTGCTCTCCCGCAAAAATTCTTCATTTTGTGGGGTATTTAAAATCAGCTATATTTAGCAGTCCCAATTTTAATTAGGCGATCACTGAAAATTTAAGCTGAGCACAAATGCACGTCTACTGTACAGTCCTAATTTCCTTTTAATATTATGTGATAAAACAGGAGGGAGAAATTCGGGAAAAGACGATACACGTGAACCAATGATGTATGCTCAGATAGAAGACTTACAGTGATTCCCCGCAATCTCCATGTGGGATGCAATACAAGAATTGAAAATTTAGTCTATATGAATGCAAGCCAGTGAAAAACCACACCTAGCAGAAAGTTCTATTAGCGAGCAAGAATTGGGTTAAATTTGACTTAATTGAACGATCTACTGTGCTTCTCAATTAAAGTTAAGTGGGGCCCTAGGTCCTACGAGCACAATCAAAAATTTAAGTGCTCTGAGAGCCGTATGTGCAGGTCTTTCCTAAGCGCCACTCAAGTCGGGCCTCACCCTCACCGGAGAGTGAAACAACCACGACAACCCACAGGAAAAAGTTAGAGGTCTTGTTACACATACGAGAGTCCAAACGGACACCGCTAGAAATGAGAAATTAATTACAAAAAATACAATTGCAGGAAATTAAATCCTCAACTCTACGCTCTCTTAAGACTCGACTCGATCTTAATTTTAATTATGTTTTTCGAAAGTCGGTGAAGATGCGTCGGTTCTTGGAAAATCGCTCCACGTACGTCGGGTACCTCGCAAGAAAAAATAAGAGAGAGAGCGTAAGAAAGTGACTCAAAAATTAAAAAAATATAATAAGAGAAAAATGCTGAAAATAAAAATAAATGGAGGAAAAAAATGGAATTTACAATGAAAATTTGGGGGTCAGACTACCCGAATGAGAAAAATCGACCAAAAAAATTTTAGACAAAAAAACTAAGCCGTTTGCCTCCCCGGCAACGGCGCCATCTGACGAGTCATAGATTGCATGTGTTAAAATGTATGTCGTAGATCATCGTTCGCTTAAAATAAGGTGTCGTTTCGTTGTAGGCGGGCAATCAGAATCGGTCAAGAGATAACTACAAGAATAATTAATCAATTTTTGTCAATGCGATTTTATGTTTATTTTACTTGGACAAGTCCCAAGGTCGAACTCAAGGAGGCAAAGGAACAACCTAGAATTTTGTATATCAAAATTCGTGCACGGTTTTTGAGGTGGTCTTTTTATGTAGTTTTTAATGCAATTTAGGATGCGAAATGCAAATTAGGTCGGTTTTAAGGACTAGAAAATGATTAGCAATCAAACAATGTCCGAAAAATATGAAATTTGGCAGAGATGACAATTACTATGAAATGAATGTACTATATTTTTTGGGAAATTTTGGATGCATGATGATTTTTTTATGAATTTTTGGATGTGAATGATGCGAATTTCAATATTTAATTATAATAAATATTAAACCTATTTATTTTCAAGAGATAAAATTATCCAAGATCTATGACTAGGTGATCGATCTCAGAAAAACCCTAAACCTCGAAAATATGAGATTTAATCCTTATTAAAAATTAAAGATGGAAATATGCAAAATGATTTTTACAAGGCAAACGATGCATGCAAATGCAATTCTTTTTTAGCACGATGTAACATACAATTAATTCTAAAATCTGTGAATTTTTGGCAATTTTTTTTAGAGAAACAGTTAATTACTTATGAAAATCAGAGCACAAAATGGGCAAAGTATGCAACTTTCCACAAAACAATTAATTAACCACAAGTCACAAAAATGTCATACATATGCCATAATGAAGAGAATTAGTTGTAGAACACAGTGCCAATTTTTGATGAATAAAATAGTGCAATGTAGTTGTTCAAAATGATAAAGGAATAAGGGGTATTTCTGCAATAACAGTAAATAAACAGAAATGTAAATATGCAGAAGAGAGGGCTAAATTGCAATTACCGCTAATCAGGGGGGTGTCTGCTGCAACCCGTGTGCAAATATACTTACTCTGGGGGATGCTTCTGAAATTAACCCAGCAGGTCACGTGCGATGTATGTGACCCGTGAATTGGCGGGCTACTGCGCAATTGATATGGTCCCCAGGGGCTTCTTCGCAAGAAGTTCCCCCCAACGCACACGCAAAGCATGTGGGCGGGGTTCTCGGACCTGTAGCCCGGCTGTGGAGTTGGCAGAAGGGGCGGCGCCTCCCGACGGAGCGGCGCCTGGGGAAGGTGGCGCTGACCGGTTGTCGGCGAAGTTAAGGTGCGTTGTCGTTGACGACCGGCTGAGCAGGCGCTGGCAGTGCTAGATGCGTCGTGGTAACTAGAGAAGATGCTGATGATAGATAAAGTTCTGGTGCTCGTTGGCTACTGACTGCGGAAGATCGAAGGTTTGGAGGTCGGCAACAGAGCCTGATGTTGATGACGCTCGGGAGGTGCGCGTGTGTCGTCGGAATTCTCGATGTCAAAGTGGAGGTGACGACGCAAAAAGATGGCGGTGGTTCGATGGTTGATGAAGACGTCATCGATGAAGTAGTGACGAGTGGAGGGGGATTCGATCGGAGCATAGCGTAGCTCGACGATGGTGATCGAAGCAAAGTAGCAGGCTAGGAGCGGCGCTACAACGGCCCTTGGTGAGACCGGATCTCGCCGAGGAAAATGGGGCACCGGTCTGTCACCACCGATGTCCCTGTCGTATTTGCATAATATCGGCGGATGGGGGCGAAGAAGGCTGGCGAGGTTTCTTTTATAGGGAGATGGGTGTCGCCGGAAAAGGAAGGGAGTCAAGGATGGTGGCCAAGAGATTGAAGGGATTCGATTGAGCTCAGAGATGGAAGATTGAAGATCGAGTGCGAGATTCACGGGCGTTGAGATGTGATCGAGATTTGGTGATGATCTGGGAAGGCGGTGGCCGATAATTACGGGCGGTCGGCGGAGATCTCGATGGCGCCGCCGTCGAGATTTGGGAAAGTGGAGATGAAGACGACGTGCTACAGGTGTCGTCCGATCAGCCGAGATCAGACGACCCTGGTAGCGCTACGTGGTGGCAAAAGAGGATGCTGGAGATGCACGTGTAGGTCACGTGCGGTAGGGGCACGCGCAGGTCACGTGCGGCAGGGGCACATGACATGCACATGCGACGTTTTAATTTTTTTAATAAAACGAAAATAAATAAGGCCCAAAAATGGGTAACACGTGACGGCTCCAGGAGCTGCCACGCGTCAGCCCCACAAAATTCGAAAAATAAATATAAAGAAAAATAGAAAAGAAATAGAAAGCGACCTCGGATCGAAAAGTTTCTTCACAAAAATTGCTCGTCTCGGTCAGATCTACAACTTTCATGAAGGCACCAAAACCAAAATCGATCATTTGCACAAAGTGATGTTTTTGGGGTATCCCATGTACATAGAATACCTTGATTTTTGGGTTTTATATTTTTTTTGATATTTTTAAATCAGATAAAAATGTGAAAAATATGATAAAATAAATATTTACACATTAATATGATTTTTTTGGATTTTTATTGAGTAAGAAAAAGAAGAAATAAAATAAAAGACGAAAAATACAATTTTTGTACAGACATTTAGTGAATACTCGGACTCAATTAGCTTCTTTGATTTCAAGCTCAGTTTGGATTTGGAATTTTACGCATTTTAATAAAACTTTTATCAAAGAAGACAAATGAAAAAGAAGTAAAATAAAATGGGTCAATTATGTACATAAAATAATAGGTCAAAAACCGCTAAAATACAAAATGTACAAAATTGGCCTAAAACCCAACTTTCACATATGAGCTCTGATTCATTTGAACTTGGTCTTGTTTTAAAGGTAGTTGATTGTACATTAGTTCAAAGGTGAGCAAGGCCTTAGATGTCAGATTTCGGTTTCGTTTCGGTAATTGACCGAAACAAAATTTCGGCCGAATTTCGGTCGAAATTCGACCGAAATTTCGGTCATTTCGGTCGTTTTTTCAAATAAGGCCCCCAAATTTCGGCCGATATCGGACATTTCGGTTGGATTTCGGTTATCTACCGAAACCGAAATTCGACCGAAATTCGGTCGAATTTCGGCGAAATTTGAGGCCATGAAGGTGAGTAGGATCAAAACAGACCCTCGATGAGGAATATATGACGGTTTTAGTCCGGAAATCCTACAACTAGGGTTTGGATTTTTGATCCACTTGTTTGGGTTAGTGGTTTTTTTTTGTATTTTTTTATTTATTCTTGTCGGTGATATGTACACAGTGGAGGTGGTTTTGGGTCATTCGTAGTTAGCATGAATTAGTTAAAAATCGGGGAAGTTAGGTTATTTACAGGTAAATTTTGGATGGGATTTTTGCCTTCTTATTTTGTGCAAAAAAAGTGATAAAATGCAATTCTTATCATAACATCCATGAATGCTAATTATGCAGAATAAGTGAAGAAATGCCAATGATTATGAGGGATTTGAGTTTAATTAATCAGTTTTAGAGTGATGAATCTGAGATTCATCAAGGGTGCATTACATGAATCCAAAATGGAGTACATCTCAGTGTTAAGAGCTCAAAGACTTGTTAATCATGGATGTGGTTCATTGCACTTGTTCAAGAGACATCCGATCATGTGCCAATGACATAGGACATCAGAGTAGTATCGGATTACCCATATGTATTTCCTGATGAGTTACCGTGGTTATCTCTTGAGAGAGAGATTGAGTTCGAGATCATATTATTACCCGATACGTAATTGATCTCGATGTCTTCTTATCGCATGGCACCGGCCAAGTTGAGAGAGCTGAAGGTGCAGTTGCAGGAATTGATGACTTACGTTTCGTGAGACCACGCACTTCACCTTGGGGTGCTCCAGTTCTTCTTGTCAGGAGGAAGGACGAATCAATGAGATTATGCATTGATTATTGGTAGCTGAACAAGAGAACGGTGAAGAACCGTCATCCCTTGTTGCGCATCGATGATTTGTTCGATCAACTACAGGGATCTTCAGTGTTTTCGAAGATAGATATTAGATCAGGCTACCATCAGTTCAGGATTCAAGGATCAGATATTCCGAAAATAGCCTTCAGGAATTGATATGGGCACTACGAATTTGTGGTGCTGACGTTTGGGCTCACCAATGTCCCTGCAACATTCATGGATATGATGAACATTATCTTTCATATATTTGGACAAGTTTGTGGTGGTATTCATTGATGATGTATTGATTTATTCTCGAAACGAATGGGATGATGCAAGTGATCTAAGATAGTCCTGGACACATTGCGAGAGCACAAGTTGTATGCCAAGCTGAGCAAATGCAAGTTCTGGTTATCCCATGTCTCATTTCTTGGGCATGTAATTTATGGAGTAGGTATCACAATTGATCCTATGAAGATGGAGACAATCATGTATTGGGAACAAGCCATGATAGTCACTCAGATTCGGAGTTTTTTTGGACTAGCTGGCTATACAAACGTTTCGTTAATGGATTTTCACGATATGTTCTTCCATTGATGCATTTGACACAAAAGGGAGTTCCTTTTATCTGGGATAATTCATGCGCGCAAGCCTTTAGGACATTGAAGGAATGATTGACGACAACACCCATTCTTGCACTTCCTTTAGGCACTCAGGATTATGCAGTTTATACAAATGCATCAGGAGAAGGTTTAGGATCGGTATTGATGTAGAATGGTCACGTAATTGCATGCGCATCACGTCAGTTGAGACCGCATGAGTAGAATTACCCAACCTATGACTTGGAGTTGGCAGCAATTGTCTTCGCCTTGATATCTGACACCACTATCTCTATCAGTGAATTTCGAGATTTTCACTGATAACAAGAATTTGAAGTATATCTTGATCAGAAGGAGTTGAACATGAGACAGTGTAGGTAGCTTGAGCTACTGAAGGATTACGATTGCACGATCTCTTACCACCCTGGTAAGGGAAACGTGGTGGCTGATGTGCTTAGCAAGAGATCTCATGCTGAGGTACGACAAACTGGCTATACACGTGGGATATGCTTGCATCTTTGACTGATTGGCATCCTCAGGAGAGTGCATCTATGTCTATTGTCATGCCTCCATGATTTAGCAGTCTTTGGGATCACATAGTAGAAGGATAGAAGTCAGATCCTTGGATTTGAGATCGATGCATGCTTGCATCAAAGACAAATTTGATGATTTTGTAGTGACAAAGTCTATTTTCTGGAAAGCTGGTCGGGTCGTTGTGCGCAATGATGGGCAGTACGCAAAGACATTCTTGATGAGGTACACAGTTCACGATTATTTATTCATCCTGGTAGAACAAGATGTATTGTGATATGTGCCAACGTTTCTGGTGGGACGGAATGAAGTGTGATGTGGCATATCATGTTAGCAGATGCATGACTTGGCAGATGGTCAAGGCTGACCACAGGAGACCACCAGGGTTATTGCAGTCTCTCTTCATTCTCGAGTGGAAGTGGGAGAGCATCTATATAGATTTTGTCACTGGATTGCTGAGGATACCAGGTGGCCATGATTCTAGTTGGGTTATTGTTGACAGGTTGACCAAGCCAGCCCATTTCATACCAGTCAACATGACTTATACTCCGTCTAGATTTTCATCGCCAAGACCTATTGGCAGAACATTAACCGAAACTCAAGCGCTGAGGAAGCCTCCTAAGAGGCTCTTCTGTCTCACCCTCTAAGTGGAAGTTCTGTCTAGTAGAGGGCTAGGCCTACTCCAAAACTACGCCCCAGAGACGTGTGGAGAGACTCTCTGGAAGAGTCACTCCAAAAATCGACCCGACCGGTACGGGCTAACAAGCTCGTAAAAAAAACCAAACCAAGGGTCCCTCAGCCTAGGTACCCTAAGAACACAGGGTCAGTGGAACTGGTCAAAAACCGGATTCCAACGTAGCGTAAAAACAACGTGAGCTCGCATAAAATCATAAAAAGGAATGGGATCCAAGACCTGCGCACTAGGCGACCACTGCCTTAATTAGGCTTCCTATCATCCGCTCAGTTGAGGGTCACCGTACCCTCGCACAGTCAAGTGTAAGGGTCAATGTGACCGACAATCTTAATCATCAGTCACCACTGATTTACCAACATTTTACTTGTCTGGCCACTCATTTCTTTCTCAATCCTTTATGTTGTTGACTGTACAGATCTAAGTCTTTTGGTCAACGATCTACCCATTGTGATTAGTAGATTATGCTAAAGAATCATTTGATAAAACTTATTAGCCATAATAGTAACAGGAACGGATTTCAATTCACCTGGATACTCTCATCATCATGAATCCTACTATTACAAGGGATTAGTTGACTGATAAGTAAGGTGGTTGAAATGAAAAGAGGATGGGTTACATTTTTTGCATGCAAAGTCCAGACAAAGTCTGTCATCGGGAGCAGCTGCCAGTGAGGGGCTTTTCATAGATGCGTATTAAATCTGAAAATGAGTTCCAATCAATTTAGGCTAGGAAAAATAGAAGGATTTGAATTGTGGGATTCAATGAGTTCATAATTACAGATGAGATCGAGCTGAAGACGGAATATCCATAGTTAGGGACAACCGATTTTGTCATTTTTCACGGCAAGGTAGGAGGGAACCTTCCATATTAATTTAATATTTTTTTAAATTTAAGCAACAGTTCACATGATAAACCCTAGGGTAGTACAATGTGTCTACCACACAAAAGACCAGGGTTAAAATCCCACTCTTGCAGGGGTTGCGTTAGGTAGTCGACGGCCAACGTAAAAAATAGTCGAATCTTTCAACATGGATTTGAGCAAGAATCCATGTAACGAACTCTAGTTATAGTGGGAGAAGGCTTAGAACATTTTTAAGCAGCAGTTCACATGGTAAACCCAGGGGTCAGAATTGTCAGCTTCACACCGGTGACATTACATTTTTAAATTACTTGTAAACCATGATAAACCCAACAACTCCAAGTTTGGCAATCTGAGCCATGTATAAAATGATGGATAGTGAACAGATGCACGAATATTCTCTTCTGTGAAAAACTCCCAACAGTGAGGATATTTCATGGATCGGATCATAAGAATCGGACAGCAACATGTATTTACCATGTTAAAGGAGAAAGTTGTAGGAAAGAGTGTTCAACTTGTCTGAAATCAATGTTTAAATATATAAAATTATCCATCACTGTGTATGCAAATATGCGCTCTCTTTATATAATAGGATACCTAATAAGCATAACAATTGTAAACGGTTGAAAATATAATAGCCAAAATATTAATTTTATCTAAGTTGAAAAGCCGACATCCTTTTTAACCGTGAGAATCATATGCATAATACGAAGAAAGAGATAACAAAAATGTTGGGGTTCGATTATACTTCTTGAGAATAGGAGTGCAGGATATGTACACGAGGATCTCCAAGATGGTGATCATAATAGAAAGATCTAAGCATGTATATCAAAAGTGGAGAAAAAGGTTTTGAACATATCAAGCTACCAAAGCTGTCCAAATCGAGCTGGAAAAATAAGATCGATGTATGCCCTTTTATCTAAAAATAATGCATCAAAAAATGCTGATCCATCTGATTTGTTATGCAAAAGAGGGACATGGGTGGGGAAACATAGATCTCAAACACTTCACTGAGAATAATGCAAGAAAACTCACCAATATAAACATTTCCAGGGAAATTCCATTAAATCTACACCAGAAAACAGACCCAAAAAGAAAACATATAAATTATAAACATTATTGTATATAAATTTTTGAATATTTTTAAACATTTTCTCTCTTTTATTTGAAAAATCAAAGTCATTTGTATTTGCACCTCGTATCTCTGATTTAGATGATTAACATCTCGTTTCGACCGTCTATTCATGATCATTAACAATATAAATTTCGTACTTTTCTGATCCATGACGGATACAGAAGTTGACAAAACACGGTCTTGATTTTTGACCAAAGTTTGTACAACAACAACAACAAAGCCTTTTCCCACAATTAAGTAGGGTCGGCTACATGAATTCTTCGCCTCCATTCAGATCTATCTTGGGTCAATCTCGGACTTATATCCAAAAAACTAAGATCCCTTCGTATAGTCTCTTTCCAACACTTCTTGGACCGTCCTCGCCCTCTCTTAGCCGGCTCAATATCCTACCACTCGCATCTCCTAACCGGTGCATCAGTTGACCTTCTTTGCAAATGACCAAACCATCTTAAGCGGTTTTCTCGCATCTTATCCTCGATCGAAGCTACACCAACTTTCTTTCCGATTGCATCATTCCGAATCCGATCTTTACATGTATGTCCACACATCCATCTTAGCATTTTCATTTCTGCTACATCCATTCTCTGCATATGTCTATGGTTCACAGGCCAACATTCAGAACCATAAAGCATAGCAGGTGTCACGGCTGCTTTGTAAAACTTTCCTTTAATTTTTAAAGGAATTTTCTTATCACAGAGAACAGCGGAGGCTCCTCTCCACTTTAGCCAGCCTGCATTTATTCTATTAGTAACATCTCCATTAATTTCCCCATCATGTTGCAAAATAGATCCCAGATATCTAAAGGAATCTCTCTTCTGAATGTTATCGTCACCAATCTTCACCTCGATTCCTTCACCATTGCTTCCATTAAAGGTGCACTCCATATATTCCGTCTTAGCCCTACTTATACGAAAACCTGTAGTCTCCAATACATGTCTCCAAACCTCAAGCTTCTCATTTACTCCATCTCTAGTCTTGTCAATCAACACAATATCATCAGCAAATAACATACACCAAGGTAACTCATCCTGAATGTGACTTGTCAACTCATCCATAATCAAAGTAAAAAGAAATGGACTCAAAGCTGAACCTTGATGTAAACCAATGTTGATATCAAAATAGTCAGTCTTCCCCGTCGGGGTCCTTACACAAGATAAAGCCCTATCATACATATCCTTTATGAGATTAATGTATAGGACAGGTACTTGTCTCTTCTCCAAAACTTTTTGACCAAAGTTTGTGATTTTAAAATATCAAATGACCTCCTATCGACGAACGGTCAATTTTGTTGGTCTTATTTTGTTGTGATGAATTTTCTGATGGTATCGATTTGTTTTGTGATTTTTGATTTTGGGTTGCGGCTTTTTCGATGGCACACATTACGATGTGGTCGACCTTGGTTGATTGTGTCCAAACCGGGTTCGATATGCGATCTATAGATCGAACTGAAGTTATTCAATATTGATGGAGTATTAATTGAACTTTAGGACACTTAATCCGATCAGATTCGATTTATTCAGATCCAGATGTTACAATTTTAGGTACAAGTTTCGGTCTAGAACCGTTGCACTAGTACCATATAGAGAGAGAATGCAATAAGTCATCTATTCATAAAGCGCTAGGGTTCTCTTATATAGAGGAGAAACCTGTGGACAAATTACATAGTGTAGACAGAAAGAAAAGATAATACATAAAAAGGATATAAGATAATTAATATCTCAACAACATGTAAAGTTGCTTCATGTAAAGGCACCTAACTGTCCTGCAAAGTAGCATGTTGTATACAAAAATCACTAGTGCCATCAGTTGAGACCAGTGTTGTAAAAGTCGTCCGACTGGCCCGACTAGTAGGTCCGAGTAGTCTAGTCAATGGGGTGGCCGACCGAGTACTGAATAATTCCGACTAGGTAGTAGGTACACTAGTCGTCCAATTTTTGCTCGGAGATATGCGATCTATTGATCGAACTGAAGTTATTCAATATTGATGGAGTATTAATTGAACTTTAGGACACTTAATCCGATCAGATTCGATTTATTCAGATCCAGATGTTACAATTTTAGGTACAAGTTTCGGTCTAGAACCGTTGCACTAGTACCATATAGAGAGAGAATGCAATAAGTCATCTATTCATAAAGCGCTAGGGTTCTCTTATATAGAGGAGAAACCTGTGGACAAATTACATAGTGTAGACAGAAAGAAAAGATAATACATAAAAAGGATATAAGATAATTAATATCTCAACAACATGTAAAGTTGCTTCATGTAAAGGCACCTAACTGTCCTGCAAAGTAGCATGTTGTATACAAAAATCACTAGTGCCATCAGTTGAGACCAGTGTTGTAAAAGTCGTCCGACTGGCCCGACTAGTAGGTCCGAGTAGTCTAGTCAATGGGGTGGCCGACCGAGTACTGAATAATTCCGACTAGGTAGTAGGTACACTAGTCGTCCAATTTTTGCTCGGAGATATGCGATCTATTGATCGAACTGAAGTTATTCAATATTGATGGAGTATTAATTGAACTTTAGGACACTTAATCCGATCAGATTCGATTTATTCAGATCCAGATGTTACAATTTTAGGTACAAGTTTCGGTCTAGAACCGTTGCACTAGTACCATATAGAGAGAGAATGCAATAAGTCATCTATTCATAAAGCGCTAGGGTTCTCTTATATAGAGGAGAAACCTGTGGACAAATTACATAGTGTAGACAGAAAGAAAAGATAATACATAAAAAGGATATAAGATAATTAATATCTCAACAACATGTAAAGTTGCTTCATGTAAAGGCACCTAACTGTCCTGCAAAGTAGCATGTTGTATACAAAAATCACTAGTGCCATCAGTTGAGACCAGTGTTGTAAAAGTCGTCCGACTGGCCCGACTAGTAGGTCCGAGTAGTCTAGTCAATGGGGTGGCCGACCGAGTACTGAATAATTCCGACTAGGTAGTAGGTACACTAGTCGTCCAATTTTTGCTCGGAGATATGCGATCTATTGATCGAACTGAAGTTATTCAATATTGATGGAGTATTAATTGAACTTTAGGACACTTAATCCGATCAGATTCGATTTATTCAGATCCAGATGTTACAATTTTAGGTACAAGTTTCGGTCTAGAACCGTTGCACTAGTACCATATAGAGAGAGAATGCAATAAGTCATCTATTCATAAAGCGCTAGGGTTCTCTTATATAGAGGAGAAACCTGTGGACAAATTACATAGTGTAGACAGAAAGAAAAGATAATACATAAAAAGGATATAAGATAATTAATATCTCAACAACATGTAAAGTTGCTTCATGTAAAGGCACCTAACTGTCCTGCAAAGTAGCATGTTGTATACAAAAATCACTAGTGCCATCAGTTGAGACCAGTGTTGTAAAAGTCGTCCGACTGGCCCGACTAGTAGGTCCGAGTAGTCTAGTCAATGGGGTGGCCGACCGAGTACTGAATAATTCCGACTAGGTAGTAGGTACACTAGTCGTCCAATTTTTGCTCGGAGATACCATATTTTTTTATATTTTGCTTTTTTTAAGCAAACTTATTATAATATGCTTAATGTTTTATTTAAATTCAATTACTTCTTTTATTTTATTATGATAGTGAAAAATGTACAAAATCTATGTAAACATATATTTAAAAATGAGTTATATATTTAAAAAAATCATAGAATTCAAAGCCGACTAAAGTCCGACTAAATCCGATTAGTCGCACGACTGCCGATTAATCCTTAGTCAGTGACCCGCCCGACCGAGTACCGACTACCGACTTTTACAACCATGGTTGAGACAAGGTGCTCAGAACATACGTGGAGCATGCTAGATATGATAAGTGCGCACGAAGTGAATGATTTGCAACACGTGGTACTGGGAGCCAATATATTCGGGTTGAACAATGGAAGATGTGGTCGTGTCATGTGGAGGCACGGGTGGTTCAATAGCGGCTGGGTCACAACAACAACAACAAAGCCTTTTCCCACAATTAAGTAGGATCGGCTACATGGATTCTTCGCCTCCATTTAGATCTATCTTGGGCCAATCCCGGGCTTATATCCACAAAACTAAGATCCCTTCGTATGGTCTCTTTCCAACACTTCTTAGGTCGTGCTCGCCCTCTCTTAGCCGGCTCAACATCCCAACACTCGCATCTTCTAACTGGTGCATCAGTTGATCTTCTTTGCAAATGTCCAAACCATCTTAAGCGATTTTCTCGCATCTTATCCTCGATCGGAGCTACATCAACTTTCTTTCTGATTGCATCATTCCGAATCCGATCTTTATGTGTACGTCCACACATCCACCTTAGCATTTTCATTTCTGCTACATTCATTCTCTGCACATGTCTATGGTTCACAGGCTAACAGTCAGATTCATAAAGCATACCAGGTCTTACGGCTGCTTTGTAAAATTTTCCTTTAATCTTTAAAGGAATTTTCCTATCACAGAGAACAACAGAGGCTCCTCTCCACTTTAGCCAGCCTGCATTTATTCTATTAGTAACATCTCCATCAATTCCCCCATTACGTTGCAGAATAGATCCCAGAAATCTAAAGGAAACTCTCTTCTAAATGTTATCGTCACCAATCTTCACCTCGATTCCTTCACCATTGCTTCCATCAAAGGTGCACTCCATATATTCCGTCTTAGCCCTACTTATACGAAATCCTTTAGTCTCCAACTCATGTCTCCAGACCTCAAGCTTCTCATTTACTCCATCTCTAGTCTCGTCAATTAACACAATATCATCAGTAAATAACATACACCAAGGTAACTCATCCTGAATGTGACTGGTCAACTCGTTCATGTATTTAAAGCCGCTAGGTTATATGATTAAAGGTTAGCCTGAGGTTTTAAGCAACCGGATCCTCAAGGACGGTGTGCTCCCTTGTTTGCCAACCTGAGGGTTTGAAACTCTGATTAATAAAAGAAAAGGAAATTGTCAAGGTAGTATTGGAGGATTGGTTAAGGCGTCGTACGGTGGCATAAGCTTACCAGATCAACGCAATCTCAAATCCCGAAGATTCCACAACTTCGGAGTCCATATATTGGTAAGGTAATTTTCTGGACTAATCCATGACGTAGAATAGAAAGGGATAGGACTTTAACTAATGAAAAGGAATGAATATTTTTGTGTTATCAAGTTTTTTTTAAAAAAATACACATTATTTGCTTTTTTCTTCTTCGTTACTAAGTATTCGCTAATTGTTATCATATGATTTATGGATAAACCAACAGGTGTTGGTGAGTCATCGCAAGGACGTTAGTATTCCAACCAACCACAGTAGCTTTACTCTATAAGGTGGTTGGTAATCCTTTTGTGTATTTCCTTCCAGCTAATGTACATGTAAATGGTTATAGGGGGACAATGTATCATGTAAGCTTTATTTTGTAAATGGAAAAGAACTAAATACTTCTTTCTAAGTATTTTTATCTGCAGTTTGTTTCTGAATGTTAGTTGTGATTGTTGAATAAATTATTGTTGAGTAACCAGATCCGGATATAAGAAGATTCGGCGGTCCGGAATTGAGGTCGTCAAATAGTGTTTGCCAGGAACTTGCAGGGTCTTGTGATGACCCAAAGAAAATATGTTACAAATCTTCTAGCTAAGACAAGTATGATTGGGTGCAGACATGCTATTATTCCTATGGATCCTAACATAAGACAATACGATGAGGATACAGAGTAAATGGACAAGAGAAGATACATAGAACTCATGGGGAAGGTACTTTATGTTACCATCACCAGGCCAGACATTTCATTCGATGTTAGCAGGATCAGACAGTTCATGGAGCAACCTAGACAGGTGCATATTTCCATATGATTCTGAGGTACTTGAAGTCATCTCCAGGTGCATGATTGTTTTTCAGAAGTGGGATATCCCATATTGTCACAGCTTATGCAGATGCAGGCTATGCATGATAACCTAAGGATTGGAAGTCTACTTCCAACTTTGATGTATTTGTCGGTGGATTTTTAGTGTCCTGGAAGAGTAAGAAGCAGACGGTTGTTACTAGATCAAGTGTTGAATCTGAATATAGATCTATAGCATAAGGGAGGATAGAAATGATGTGGGTCGGATCTGTTCTAATTGACCTAGGCATTGATGTAACACTTCATATGCATTTACAATGTAACAACCAGGTAGATCTATTCATTGCTAATAATCATGCATTTCATGAGAGAATGAAGCACGTTGAAGTGGATTGTCACCATACACATGATATGATTCAGGAAGGCTTCATTTCCACTTCCCGTGTAAGTTTAGGGGAGCAGAGTGCAGACATCCTAAACAAGGCTTTAACTAGAGGTCCTATCTAGAAGTATTCGTCCAAGCTGAGTATGTTAGACATCTATGCTCCATCTTGAGGGAGGGTGTATGAATATTCTTATGTTACTGTACCACTTCTGTATTTTCTAATTTCGTTCATCTACATTATGTAATTTACCCTTTGGTTCTCCCCCCTTGTAGAAGATCCCTAAGGTTCCCTTGAATAGACAGATCTATATTCTTCTTCCATAATAAAGAATCTAGAGAAAGGTTTCATCTTCACCGTAAATGCGAAGTAAGAGATTGAGGGATATGCTTATTCTTCTTAAGTTGGTGTAGTAATATTACGAGATCCAATTTATTGACAAGGTTGCAGTAGTCAGTACCTAGTCAGTCGAATCACTAAGGACTAATTGACATTCGGATGATAACTTGATTTAGTGGGATTTTAGTCAGGTTTGTAATTTTTAATCATTTTAGTTATATAAATCATTTGGCATATTTACACCCATAACTATGTATACGTTCATATTTATGTGAATAACCTTTAATAATTCACAATTACACAAGAAACCCTGAATGCTCACTCTGTCTCACACCCATAACCATCTGTTAAGTTGGTCAATTAACTCAACCACTCATGTGAGTTAATCTAACCACACAACATCCAAGGGGGTTTCCATTTACTCATTTTTCTTATTGTTTATTTTTAATGAAGAGCAACCCCACACCTTTTCCTTCCCCTCCTCCTCCCTCATCTTCCTTCTCTCATCCTCTAGCATCAGCATCGTCAATACATCGACGTTGCTCCTGGCCTCCTCTCCACCCGTAGCTCTGTCGCCAGCTCGCCATCCCCTCTGATGCCTCGCACTCTGTCGCCGCACCACCCTCCATCCCATCGCCTTCCTCCGCTTCCCCCTCCCACATCTAGCCCACTCCTCCTCCTCTTCCATCGCCCCCCTTCAGCCCCCTCTGCCCCCCCTTCCAGCCCCCTCCATACCCCGCCTCCCCTCTACCCCTGTGTAAATGTTAATCATTATTTGAGTTTCTAGGTGTAATTCGTGATTATTGATGGTTATGTACATAAATACGAAACTACTCATGGTTACGGGTGTAAATATTGCAAATCATTTTTATACATATATTCTTAATTGTGAAAATTAAGAAAAGACTTTGTTATTGTATTCTTATTAACATATATTTGTACATCTTAAACGCTATCGTAACGAAATAAAAGAAATAGTTTGATTGAAATCAAATATTAAGCATCTTAGATTAAGTTTGATAAAAAATGAAAAAAGTATGTCAAACTATTGATCGATTACCAATTAGTCCTAGTCGAATAGGCCATCCACTCTACTAGCCTAAACGGGCAATTAAACGACATAATCGGCCATTTCTTGCAACTTTGACGTTAGCTATTACATATATGGACAACAATCTTGTGAGTTACTAGAGCAAAGGGCAATCTGTTCATGCAAAAATTAGCACCAAAGTCGAGTACTAAGTTGTTGCAATAAGAGTTGCATAAATATAGTTGAAGATCACTTTGACGGATATTTAATTGTCTTGAGCTATCTGTGAGATTGAGATATGGCAACATTGTTGCAATAAATCTAACAATTCTACCATGCACGATAGAACGAAGTGTGTTGAGATGAAGTGTGTTGAGATGAATCACCACTTTATTCGAGAGAATTGACTTAAAGGAGCTTGTGCTAGAATACATTGATATCTTTACCACAGAGCTCCTACAACTAATTTGGAAAAGAAAGTGATCAAAAACTGGGAATATGTTCTATCTTTATTCCCAAATTGAGGGGAGAGCATTAAGTTGTCTTATACATGTTAATGGGTCATGAGTGAGGATCCATTCAACCTTGTCATACTGCATATGTAAGTCAGTTCTCTTCTTATTCTGGTAAGAAGATGAACAGTCCAAAGCGCATATGCATGCTAGGGTTACTACTTCCGTTGTTTTTTTCCATAGAGAATGGTTTTCCTCGTAAAGCAACGTGTTTTGTGGTTTGATGTTTGCAGTGGTATCTAATTCATAACAAAAAAAAATTCTGAAGTTGAAATCAACTAATATACCATTTTCGGATCATACTGTGGTAGTGGAAGTTCTATTAAACTCCTGTATATTTGGGTTTCAGACAGGCATAGGTTGTTCATATTGGTTGCGATTTTTTTTGTTGGAAGATGCACTTCTCAGTGTAATTTGGAATTTGAAAAGGTTCCTGATTGATTTATTCATCCGACGCAGTCACCAGAGCCTTTTTTAGTGTGTCATAATACGTAAATGACAAATCACACTGGGTTTTCACTAAGGAAGCCATGAGAAGTCAATGAACTTTGTTAAGGAAGCTCTGCAGATGTTTCCAACGTGTTTAACTAATGATTTGTATAGCATTGACTTAATAGGATGTTTGTCTGTATTAATTCTCGAGAATTTTGGATACTTGTAATCGACTTTGGTGGGATTTGGCTATTGACTTACCTGCAAAAGAATATTTTCCCCGCTTCTTCTTTCCCCTTCTAGAGGTAAGTAAGACCGTACAGAAATGTAAACTATTCTTCTGCCCAGTGTGATAGTTAAGAAAGTTATGAACTTTCCTCATGTCTCTATTTGTGAAATTTTATTTGATTGTAAGGACACCTTTTTTTAAATGTTAAATACTTGTCTATGTCTATGGTATATTAAGTTTGGGAGTTTCCTGATTTTCTAATATTTACTTTTAAGCACGATTTTTCAGAGTGTGCAAGTAATGGGATCCTTCGATGGGTGGAGTCAGGGGGAGGAAATGTCCCCGGAATATGACGGAGGTTATAACAAGTTCGCCGCAACCTTGAAGCTCAGACCTGGGCGGTAATTCTTACTATTTTGTCAATATTCTGCATAATTGTATACGAAACTGTGCGGCTTTTCTTTTTTACTGAATATAGCCACTGGCTATGATTAAGATGTGAATTTCATTCCCTTTTATCCTCAAATATGCATTTATGGGCATAGCATTGTTGAATTTAACCAAGAATTCACACAAAGAAGAAAAATATTTACATGGAAAATTCTGTGGAAATGGAAAACCCCAAGGGGCATATGAAATTTTAGTCTCACTCACTGGAGATTAGTGCACTCTTCATTAGAGTGATTTCAATAATGGAGGATGAGTCCTTATCAAATTACAATAATGGGAAATTAGTACAATATATAGAGAGTTGTGTAAATGGTCCATCATCCAAAGATTCATTTACCCAATAGCACTAACTCAACCTCAATACTCCCCCTCTAGTTGGGCATGCAATACATGTTGACTATGTCCAATTTTCTTACATTAATCTCAAATTGTGTAGAAAGCAACTCTTTTGTGAAGAAATCAACAACTTAATTCTCAAATATCACGTAGAGAAGACACACCTCTACAACATCAATTTTCTCATGAACAAAATGCATCTATTTCGTATGCTTCGTCCTATCATGCATAAGTGGATTATTAACCCAGTTTATTGCAACTTTTCTCACAAAACATCTTAATTAACATATCAACTTTGACGGTAAAGTTACTTAATAGAATTTTCAGCCATAGAATTTCGTTGATGTCATTTGCAAGGGCGCAATTTTTTGCTTAACACTCGATCTTGAATCAACATTTTATTTCTTACTTATCTACATAACTAATTTTCCTTCTTCGAGAGTACATTGCATATATTGAAGTAGATTTCTATCATCCATAAAAACTAGCCCAATCAGCATTGATATATCCTTCAATTGTCACATGGGTTTTTTTAACATAAAACTTTTTTCGTGTGATCCTTTTATGTAGCAAAGAATTCTGTTGACCGCATTAACATGAGAGGTATCATAATCATGCATGAACCAACTCACTACATTCACAATGTGGAGAAAGGGTTGAGAATGAAAAACTTGTTTATTTCATAGTTTGAGGGTTTCTTATATAGCATGAAACCCTAGAGAGCATACAAAAGGATAAATTACATGGATGCTCATATGATGATGCTACAATAACTTCAACACTCCCCCTCAAGTTGGAGCATATATGTCAATCATACCCAACTTGAAAATAAGCCATGAGACTCGTCTTTTAGGTAGTGCCTTACTGAGGATATCTGCAAGTTGAAACTCAGTGGATATATGTGGGGTACATATAGTTTTGTCTCGTATAGAATCATGTATGAAATGACAATCATCGTTGATATATTTGGTGCGCTCATGAAAGACTGGACTAGTGGAAATATATGTGGCAGATTTGTTCGCAATATAATGGAACTAGTGTAACGGTAGGCAGACTAAATCTGTCAAGAAGGAAACAAGCTAGGTAATCTCACACGTGGCTTGGGCCATTTCCCTATATTCAGCCTCTGCACTTGACCTATACACAACGGTATGCTTCTTACTCCATGTCACAAGGTTGCTTTCAACAAACATTGCATAGACTGTAGTGCATCTTCCATCTTCAGGAGAACTAGCATAGTCTGCATCAGCATACGCACCTACATAATTATGATCGTTGGTCTTGTGGAATCGGCCACACCTTGGGGATCTTTTCAGATAACGAAGTATCAGGAGAACCTCCTCCCAATGGATGTAGCATGGTTTCTCCATGTGCTTTGCCCACTATACTTTTGTATTGAGTGGGATCCTTAAACTCAGGGTTAGGAGATATAATATGCCTTCGTGTCTCTATCGATATCCCTGATGGTTTAAATCCAAGTAATCATGCATCTATAAGGATGTCTAAGCAATACTTCATCTATGATAAAGCGGTCCTTTTTCAGTGTGTATCACCTCTACACCCAAAAAATAGCGGATCTGATCAAGATCCTTGATGACAAATACCTTTTGAAGGAAGGCATTGGTCTCTGCAATACAAGCATTGTCATCACCAGTCACTATCATATTCAACGTATGCAGGCGATATCACAACCCCAGAAGATAGTCGTCTGACAAATACAGAATATTCAGATTTCATCTTCTGGATGGCCATGGTAAGCCTATCAAACCAAGCTTGAGGACTTTATTTCAGGAGTGCCATGGTTGGAAAAGGGCCATGGTAAGCATGTCAAACCAAGCTCGAGGACTTTATTTCAGGTCGTAGATAGCCTTACGAAGTCAACATACATACTCCCCTCAACGGAGTACCCACGGGGTTGCATTATGTAAACCTCTTCCTCAAGATCACCATATATGAATGTGTTCTTTAAATCAAGCTGAGATATTTACCATCCATTGTTGACTGCAATGGAAAGAATGGTGCCAACAGAGCCTAATCTTGCCATATGAGAGAAGGTCTCGAAGTAACCTACACTATATGTATAAGTAAATCATTTCGCAACTAGTCGAGCCTTCAGTCTGGCAATTGTGCTATCTGGATACTATTTGGTGGTGAAAACCTATCTACATGCAACTGGTTGCACCCCAAAACTGGTATGGAACAAGATCCCAATTTCTCTAGGATATCAAAGCATCCATCTCCTCATCCATGGCCCTCTTCCAACCATGATTCTGTAATGCACTATGATGATCACAAGGAATGGAGATTTCCAACAATGCATCTGTAAATTGTATTTCATTACTAGAGAGACCGTCGGTTGATGTAAAAGAAGAAATAAGGTGTGTCGTGTCTTAGTTCATCGTAAAGTTATCGGACGAGCAGTGGTGATGTGAATATTCGAAGAAGGCATCTCTTACAAACATGGGACAGGTAGAGGAATCGATTCTGAGGAACTGGTATGCTATCTTGTATAAACAATGGGTGGTGGTAACTCCAAAGGTATCTCACAACAGATTGTGTGAATAACTAGTTTGTTCAAAGAAAGTGACATCCACGGAAACATGACAACTATGACCCATTGGATCATAGCAATGATACTCCTTTTTAGTCCTGGAGTGCCTTAGGAACACACATTTAACTTCTTGTGCAGACAATTTATCTGCAGTATGAAAATTATGAATAAATGCAGTACAACCAAAAATACATAGAGGGAGAGGAAAAGGTATATCATCCATATAAGGAATAGATAATGCAGTTGCTCCTTGGAGAACAGATGAGGGAACCCTGTTTATAATGTGGATCACAGTGAGGATGGCATCTCCCCAGCATGTTTTGGGAACCTACATATGAGTATGTTGTGATCGGACAATGTATAGAAGATGACAAATTTTTCTTTCAGCAACCCCATTCTGTTGAGAGGTGTAGGGAGTCTAGGGACATGAAGTTTGGTGGACAGTACCTTGGGAGTCAAAGAATGATACCGAATCATGATGAGAAAACTCAAGAGCATTTTCAGTCCGTACAATATGAATACAAATAGAGAAAGCAGTTTGACTAAATTAAAAGAAGGATTTAATAATCTTATTACTCCGATCGTTCTTTTATTAAATAGACCCACGAATATCTACTATGATCGTCAATAATAATCACAAAGTATATATGACATCCTATAGTTCGAACAGGACAAGGTCCCCGGATATCACAATGAATTAAAAGCAAAAGGTACAGATCGACGAGGTTCCACCCTAGAAGAAAAAGAGCTCCTATGATGTTTTCTGAACTGGCGCGCCTCACATTCGAATGGCTTCAGTGACGAATGTTTGGGGAACATCATGGTAAGAACTTTGGTCGAAAGATGACCCAGGTGCAAATACCACAAGAACTGATCATGTGAGACAGATGCGGTGCCTACAAATGAAGAGTCTGGAGGAATGTCAATATAGTAGAGGCCATTCTTCTCATATCCCCCACCAAAGATCTACGTCGTCTAGATGCCCTGAAAAAACAAAATTTATCATTAAAAAACATAACAATTCAATTCTAAGAACAACTTATGAACAATAACAAGCTCATTGGGAAATCAGGGGCACAATGGACTCATGTAAGTCGGAGACTAGATGTAAACTCCATTGTTCCAACTGTGGTAATAGGGGAATGAGCCCCGTTAGCTACCTTGATTGACTTCACATCTAAGGAAGGTTAGGAAGAGGTCAATAAGTTACCTTCGCTGGTCTGATGAGTTGATATCCCTGAGTCAATGATCCAGGGAAGAGTAATGTTCATGATAGAGTTGGCTATCATACCTGAGGTGGTGGCCAAGTGTGCAGTAGTCTCATCGGTGGTGGCATCAGATTTTTGTAGCATCTGCATCAGGCGTGAGTAATCTAAGGCTGAAAGTTGAGCTGTCTGTCCATTTAAATCTTGGTTGTGCACCTCAGTGACTGATGTATCATAGTCATATGTGTGATGAGCTTGAGGTGGCATCCCGAACTTCGCCTAACATTTTTCTGACGGATGGTTGGATTTTTGGCAATGAATACATGGTGTGCGAGCATGGCCTCGGCCACGACCATATTCATGGCCACGACCTCCTCGGTAGCTAGAATGACCTCCTCGTCCAAAGGAAGACACGAAAGTTGAGCTCTTCATTGGCTGTGGAGACCGAGTACGAGCAGAGGAATTATCAATCTCATCCAGACGTCCAAAAATAATCTTATTGGATGGAATACTATTTGATGTAAGGAATGTTCCTTGACATTCTGATAGAGAATGCAAACTAGCCAGGAACATGTAAACATGCTATTATGATCGCTCTGCTACTTGTTTTTTTACAAGAGGCTGGTTGAAAAATAGTCAGTTCTTCATAGAGTCCAGTAAGATGGCGATGGTAATCCACTAGAGTCGATTCAACCAGATTCGCAGACCAACTCTGCATATAGATGCATGCTAGATGTGATTTTGTACTCTTTTGGGAGTATGTTTGTTCCAAGTTCTACATTTCCTTGACAGTCTCCTTGAATAGGAGATTTGCTGCAATATGCAGCTCCACACTCTTGGTCATCTAGTTCATGACCTGATAGATGTTCTTTAATCTAGGACTCATAGGCCTTGTCACCTTTTTTTAGGGGCTCCTTCGTTAGAATCGATATCTTCCTCTGACCCCGATGAAGACCTTAAATGCTCGAGACTAAAGCACGTAATATCGTGTGCCCCTCAATTTAATGGTGGTACAATGCATCATCACAGATGTCATCGAATACAGGGGCTTCGTCTCGATTGGAGCCGCAACCATCGTGGTCAAAGATAGAACAATCAATTATGGTCATAGATACTTTAATTATGCATCAAAAGGTCACGGGATCCCCTTCGGCAGCGTAGGATGTTTGTAGGACCCCTATATATGGAATGTATTTGATGGAGTTGGGACTGGAAATGCTTGAAATCCCTGATTCTGGGGATTAAAAATGCTTGAAAAGGGGTTGTCCAGCCTAGATCTGGGAACTAGTGCCGTTGGAGTCACGATTTTAGGGGTTGGCAGCACTCAAATCCTGATTTTGAGGCTAACGAGCTGGAAATCCCCGATTTAGGGGTGACAGCATCGATCTTGGGTTTTGGGGGGTTGCGGCACCAATATGAGCAGTTGCATCGTCGATCTAGGCTGAGGAGCTGATCTGAGCAGTTGCAGTGCCGATTTGGGTAGTGTTGCCTATATGGGCGACACTAGTATTCCTAGAGATTCCCCGATCTGAGCGTTATTTATGTCAAAGGGCCCTAGAAAGTTCTCGTGCAGGACCCAATCGTGGCTGAATGGGCCCGTACAAGCCCTCTGAAGCGGTGCAAGGTGCTGGTGATGTGAGTCCGGCGAGACAAGCAAGAGAGATAGATGGAGGGCGGCTGGTGGTGTTGGGCAATTAAGACATGAGCCCCAGTCTCGGAACGTTGCTCTAATACCACGTGGAGAAAGAGTTGAGAATGAAAAACTTGTTTATTCTATAGTTCTAGGGTTTCTTATATAGCATCAAACTCTGGAGAGCATATAAAGGAGAAATTACATGGATGCCCATATAAAGATGCTACAATAACTTCAACGCACAACATAGGTAACATGTACTCCTGAGAGGGTAAGATAGTCAATTTTTCAACCAATCCATGACACCTTCCCTTCGTTGCATCATCAAGAATTTTACTATCCTTTTACTCAGTTTACAATTTGCCTTTATAGGTGTAGTGGTTGGTTTGAATCGTAGCATGATGGAGTCCTTCAACATTTCTAGAGCATATTTACATTAGCTTAGGCATATACCTTCTAGAGATTGATCCATCTCAATACCTACAAAGTACTTCAACCTCTTCAAGTCTTTCGATTCAAATTTAATTGCAAGATTTGTCTTTATGCGGGACAGTTCTTATTCATCATCCCTGTAAGGATCGTGTCATCCATGTATGTTAAAAGAATGGTTCTTTTCTCTCCACTCATGAATAGAGTGTGGTTTCCATTCACTCAAAAATACCATTTTTGTAAGGATCATTTCATCCATGTATGTTAAAAGAATGGTTCTTTTCTTTCCACTCATGAATAGAGTGTGGTCTCCATTCACTCAAAAATACCATTTCTTATCATAATTACATGAGGTCATTCAAACTTGATCTTAGAGTATGGTTTAGTCCGAACAACAACTTTTTTAATTTGCAGCATTTATCCTCCTTTTAAATCCATGCAACATTTTTCATATAGACTTCTTCTTTAAGATCACAATTTAAGAAAGCACAATACATCTTCCCGAAAATATGAGTAGCTAGATAAATAACAAGTCTGATGGTATTCATCTTGGCCACATGGCGATAAAGGTTTTAAGATAGTCAATCATATATTTTGATTGTATCTCATAGTCACGATGAGCTTTGAATTTATCAAATTTCTATGTTAGTAATATACTTGATTGTCTAGACCCATTTAAAGCAAATCAAATGAATACCATCGGAGCATAGCAACATCCTAATTATATTATTTTTCACCCAAACATCCATTTCTTCATTTATACTATTGGCTTATTTTTTATCATTTTGGGTTGTAGCAATATTTTTGGGGAATACAATGAAAATCTAGATAGGTAATAAACACTTGTATATGGACTTGGCATGGTGTAAGCAATAGAGTTTTCCATCCGATAAAGAGTAGATCTCGAACAGTTTTAACAACATTTTTCAAAGCAATAGCACGATCCCAAGGAAGGTGTCAATATCATCAACATAAATTTCATGGAGAGAATGGTACTTATAGATTGTTTACGACATAGATTGTTTAAAGAGAGATTGGGATTAAGGCTTGGTATTATTTCTTCTTTTCTCGATTGCCTTATCCAATTACTTTCATTTCCTATGTGTATGCACAAATATGACTTTATTTATCATCAATTTCTACATATTGCTTAGTTGTTTAGCCCAAAATAAATCCCGTTCTCAATATCTTTAATATTCTTTCTAACAAACTCCCACTGAGGAAATTTTTACGTGAAAGTAGGATTCATTCTCAAAGAATGTGACATCCTTACCCACGTAAAAACAATGTGCCAAAGGATCGTGGCATTTATACCCTTTCTCGGTCCCATAATAGACAAGAAAGATCAACTTTGTGGACTTCGGATCCAATCTGTGCAAATCGAGTCCAGAGGTATGAAAAAAGCAAACATGCCTAAATACACTTGAATCATGGCTGAAATGTTATTTATCAGGATGAAAGATTGAGAACAATAGTCTCTTCTAAATTACAATAGAAGTTGTTCTACTAATAAGATAAGGAATAGTTAAAACAACTTCTCCCAAGAAGTCTTCGGCACATTTATGTAGAATGAGAGCCCTCTAGTTAAATTCACTAACCGGTGATTCTTTCTTTCATATATCCCATTCTTGGGATGTTTAAGCCCACAGGCAAATCAGCTACCCAAAATATACTCCCGATTTGGGATGGGCTACTCCAAAGCTACTCTTCAATTCGAGGTTTAGAGGTACTGTAGTAGGTCACACTTTTATCACTCACGAACAATAACATATTATATAATATTTACCATCCCAATCCTTTCAACCATTCAAACACCTATTATTCACAAAAAAGTTATCCATCTTACTAACCCTCCAAATAAAGACTGATCCAACCCATCTACCAAAAGTATTTGAACTCTCGAATCACACCAAGTGGTTTGTTAGAATTATTTATTTAAACTACATTTTCTTATATCTTTGAATGTTATAACTGAAGAGATAATTATATAGTCAGTGTATCGTTTACTCTATTTTTATTTATCGGATGATCTACTATGTAATTTACCCATGAGTCCTCTCTATATAAGAGAGCCTAGGGTTCTATGGAATAATAGATTGCTCTTTTACACCATGGTATCAGAGGAGGAAACCTAACCCTAACCCTTCCACTGTCGACCCCCATCCCTTCCCCCCTTCGGCAAGTATTTGGTGGTGCGCCCAGTGAGTTGTAGCAGGGTAAATGGATCCTGGAGAAGATCCATTTACCCCATCCAGTGTTTAGTCCCACATGGACCAGTGGTGGGACTTGGAGGCTCTGGGAAGGCTATATACGGAGCCCCAGACCTCCTGTATCCATTGAGAGAGATTCAATAGACAAACACGCCCTATTTGAGGGCTTCTCCCGTGGTTTCATCCCGCTCCTCACGGAGTAGGGTTCCACGTTAAAATCCCGTTCTTATTTGATGTTTATTCTTTTTCCATGTTTACACTTCCGCTTTCTATTTCTTAATATGGTATCAGAGCGGGTTCGATTCTCAAGGAGTTTATATTCGTTCATTTTTTTCCGAGATTCGATTCGTGGTTCTTAAAGTTATATTCTTGAAGATCGTTAAGAGGAGTTTGTTATGTAGTTTGATCGTGAAGATTATTTGTTCGTGAAGATTTTTTTTGAAAGATCATTTACATGCCATGATCCAGCACAAGGTGCCATATCCTGTAGTCGGCATCTTCAAGCAAGCGATGAGGCCTCAAGGCGGAACCCCACAACTCACGTCATCAACGACGCAATATCGCGGAGGTCCCAGCCATCAATAGCCTACGCGTTAGGGCACCGGCGCTTGCCCTACGTGTTGCGCACATCCCAGGTGCACATCCCTCTGATCCCAGGCGAAGACCCCGGTCCGTGACTTCTCAAAACGCAACAACAGGCCGCACAATCTCCATCTGCGGCCCTGCATCGCCGCTCTCGCTTGCGAAGAGCTTCCAGGTGAGCCTTAGCTGCCAAGGTGCCCATCCATCCCAACCTCGACCGCACCGTGCGCAACCTCCAGGCCCCTAGCGTTCGCGCGACATCATCTGCAAACTATGCGCCATACGGCGGCAACCCCCCAGTTCTCCCCAGCGACGCTTGAAGTTCTCCCAGCGGCACTTGACCTTGATCGCGCCTCACGGTGGCACGATGCTGCTCCGTTGGTGACGCGCAACCGAAACAAGACCAACTGCCGACGCTGCCTATGGCGGTGCATCCCCTCCTGTGTGCGCATCCCTCCTTTACGCATCTGCACCTCCCTCCAATTGACGATGAAGCCCCATCGCCTACAAGGTGGTGCCGCCCCACCAGGAACGGCGACCTCCTCCTCCTACCTCCATGCGCAAAGGAGGCGCGCACTCCCCCTCCAACATCGAGGCGGCGCATGAAGCGGAATCCCAAAAAAAAAGCTAAAGGTGGCGCCTCTCGGTTGGACGAGTTCCCGCAAGGGGGAACCCTAAAAGGGGAGGTACACTTTTCTTCAGGGCCGAGTGAACCCGACGACCATTTATTAAAAAAACATGTATTTTGAAAAAGGGGCGCAAATTCAAGGGGCCGAGCGGGCCGTTTTGTATTTTAAAAAAATCCAAGGGCTGCGGCACTAAAAAAAGGGGAGAGAAGACGTGCAGAGAGAAAAAAAGGGGAGAGAATTTTTTTTAAAAAAAAGGTTGCAATATTTATGGTGCCCATATGGGCCATGTTTGTTATTTTTAAAAAGTATGGATTGGTTTAAAAAAATCGAAAAAGGCACGTACAATAGAAAGAGTCGTACGCATGCCAAAAAAAGTGAGATAAAAAAGCCGAAAAAAATTGAAACAGCTTCAAAAAATATTTAAAAAATTTGTTTTCAAAAAAAATTTGACGGCTTAAAAAAATGATGAAAAGCCGCAAGTTTCATGATTTTCTTTTCCCCCTCTATCTTATCTTCTCCCAACTTGGTCGACGTCCATGTTTTCCAATAAGTATGGGAGAAAGGGGGAGTATATATGTAGAGTCACAGGTCTTCTCCAGATATCAGAGATTCAGATGACAGATGCAGATTATCCAGACCGATCCAATTTTCAGACTCTACAATTCTTCAGATGAAGATTTTTCATGCGCAATTCCAGACTCGAAGTTCAGATTCCGAGTCCTATTTTGATGCGCAATTTCAGACTCGACAGATTGGCCAGAGTCCAAGTTCGAGGCACTCCATGATGTCTGACCCATTTTTCGAGATTTCCAGAGAGAGACTCATTTTCAGACACGCACATGGATGCGATCATTTTCAGATGGCACATGTATGCCATCATTTCAGAGGTCCCCATCATTTTCTTATTTTCGGCTAGAGTTTTCATGTGAGCCATAGGGACTCCAGAGTAGAGAACCATTCCCTATGCCATGTTGGCAAGGGTTTTCATGTGGTATCATAGGTACACCAGAGCAGTACACCATTCTCTGAGCCAGATGGGAGAGACCCAGTTCTCCGACAAGGAGACTATTTTCAGACTCCATTCTTTAGCGTCCGTGGACTCCGACGAGGATTGTACAGCCACGGTTCTTTTTCAGTTAGGCCCTTTTCAGATATGGAGCAGTTGTCCACATTATTGTGGCGGGCCAGAGTACTCCGATTAGGAGACTCATTCCAGTTGCAGTGACTCTGACATGCGCAGTTCAGAGCACATGCTCTCCGACAAGGAGATTCAGAAGACTCACACTCCAGCCCGTTCGTCCTCCTCACCTGCACGGCATGAGAAGCAACGTCCTCGACTGCAGCAATGTGCGCGTTGGGTTGATATTGCCCGTAGTGTCCTGTAGTGTTGAGTTGAGTATCTTTCTATTTGTCCAAGCTGAGCATTGCATGCTCCAGCAGCCCAGCTTGAGGGGGAGTGTTAGAGTATTTGGCGGTGCGCCCAGTGAGTTGTAGCAGGGTAAATGGATCCTAGAGAAGACCCATTTACCCCATCCTGTGTTTAGTCCCACATGGACCAGTGATGGGACTTGGAGGCTCTGTAAGGCTATATACGAAGCCCCAGACCTTCTGTATCCTTTGAGAGAAAGTCAATAGACAAACACGCCCTATTTGAGGGCTTCTCCCGTTGTTTCATCCCGCTCCTCACGGAGTAGGGTTCCACGTTAAAATCCCGTTCTTCTCTGATGTTTATTCTTTTTCCATGTTTACGCTTCCGTTTTCTATTTCTTAACAGTTATAACTGTAGAGATAATTATATAGTCAGTGTATCGTTTACTCTATTTTTATTTATCGGATGATCTACTATGTAATTTACCCATGAGTCCTCTCTATATAAGAGAGCCTAGGGTTCTATGGAATAATAGATTGCTCTTTTACACCAACATGGTATCAGAGGAGGAAACCTAACCCTTCCACCGTCGACCCCCATCCTTTCCCCCCTTCGGCGTCGCCTCCTCTCCCCTCTCCTTCTCCCGCCGCCGCCGAGCCCTAGAGGCGCTGCTGCCTCTTCCCCCTCCCTTCTCGTTCTCCCTACCACCGCCGCCCCCTAAGGCTCTTCCCCTTGCCACCGTCGAGTCCGCCACCGCCGGGGCCTCTACTGCCCGGCCTCTCTCCCCCGCTGGCGCATTCTGCTTTCGTAGAACTCTCTTTCTCCCCATGACTTTGAGTGTGTAACGTCTACATATGCACTCAAATCCTGTCAAGTTTATGTAGACACTTCTTCATTGATCTACGGATCCTAGTTCTTCGTCTCCGGCATCATGTCAGATAACAAAGTTGATATGCCCTCCATAGGTACATTCAAAGGTCCTACGCCAATAGCTAAGATGGATGGGACGAATTATGAGCTCTGGGCGATGCAGTTCATGAGCCTCATGAAGTTGCACGGTAAGAAACATATTCTTACCGAGGAAGAACCAGCATCGAAGACTGGGATCTATGCCTCCTGGGAGGCTGATGATTCATATGCCAAGGTTTGGCTTTCTGACACGTTGACGATGGAGATTGCGAATGATGTTCTCCATCAACCCACCGCTAAGGCGATGTGGGACATCCTGGCGGCCCCTTATTCGCAGGTGCGAAATGAGATGAAGATATTGCAGCTTCAGCATGACATATTCACTATAAAGCAGAATGACTGGCCACTACATTCCTTGTATACATCCCTACGGGGGGATGTTTGAGAAGCTCTATAGTATTATACCTCTCACGGCTACCCCTGAGCAGCAGAAGGCTTTCCGAAATGCTACCATGGTGGGGGTACTTCTTGCGGCTCTTGATCCTGAGTATGATGCCGTCCGATTTCATATACTTGTCGATGCTACCATTCCTCCTATGGAGGATGTATACCGGAGACTTAGCCGCATCTCTGTCTCTTCCAGTACTACTACACTACCTCCTTCGGCGATGGTTGTATCGCAAAGGAGAGGTGGCAGTCTTCATTCCGTAGACGTGGACCTCGTGGTCGAGGAGGTCGTTTTCGCCAACTATGCACTTTCTACCATCGCACAAGTCACTCCGAGGATACATGTTATTCTAAGCATGGGTTTCCAGCATTGACACGTGTAGCTAAGCATGTTGCATCTCCATCGGCATCCACGTCAGATCACAGGTTCGAGGAGCTTGTGGCGCGATTGCACGATATTATGCCTCAAACATCTACATATTCTCCAGGAGGCTCTTCAGACATTGTTGCCTCAGCATCGCCAGTACTTCTGCCTCTGCTAGCACTTTAGGTAGTGCCTCTGCTTTTATATTTGGTCGTAGTATCTCAGATTGGATCATGGATTCTGGTGCAACCCACCATCTTTGCTGGGACAGAGATAGACTTGAGTCATACCAAGACATTCCACCAGGACAGTCAGTGATCATAGCTGATGGTACTCATTCCCCTATCGTTGGACAGGGGGAGATTACCCTATCACCTTCGATGCATCTACAGAATGTTCTGCATGCTCTTGATTTTTCCATGAATCTCCTGTCCATTAATCAGATTACGAAAAATTTGCACTGTCGGGCTATATTTAACCCATCTTCTCTTAATTTTTAGGACATACTAACGGGTAAGGTGATTGGTTGTGGTTCTGAGAAGGATGGTCTCTATCATCTGGTCCGAACTTCCTATGTTGGCGTCTCCTCCTACTCGGTCGGATCAGTCTCCCCGTACACCTGGCATCTACATTTTGGTCACCTCCCGCTTCAGAAGATGCATCATCTATCGCCTCAGATTTCTCCCAGTTCGTTTTTCAGTGCGAATTCTGTCAGTTGGGAAAGCACCATCGAGCTAGCTTCCCTAGTCGTTAGTGTCGGAGCAGTAGCTCCCCTTTTGAGTTGTTCCATGTTGATATTTGGGGTCTGAGTCGTGTTCCTGATCATCAGGGACACAGGTTCTATCTTGTAGTTGTTGATGACTTTTCTCGTGTGTCATGGGTTTTTCTATTAAAGAACAAATCTGAAGCAGGAGATGTTATTCGAAATCTTATAATTGAAGTGTAGAATGTTTTTCCTCTCATGTGAAATATGTTCATACAGACAATGCATTGGAATTTTGCAGTCGCTCTCTCTCCCATTTCGTGTCATCCAGGAGAATTATTCATCAAACCACATGTGCTTACACATCTCAACAGAATAAAAGGCGGAGCGAAAATATCATCATCTCCTTGATATTACTCATACCCTGCTTGTCCAGAGTTGTGTGTCTATCTCCTTTTGGGGTGATGCGGTCCTTAGGGCATGCTATCTTATGAATCGTATGTCGTCCTCTGTACTCCGTGAGAAAATTCCTCTTTCTGTCATTTTTCCATACAAGGATTTATTTTCCCTTACAACTCGTGTATTTGGTGATGTTGCTTTTGTTCATCAGTTGTCCCTTGGACTTGAAAAACTCTCTCCTAGAGCAGTCAAGTGTGTCTTCATGGGCTACTCTCGGACCCAGAAGGGGTACCGATGTTATGATCCAGTCAACAAGAAATATTTCGTCAGTGCTGATGTGATATTTTTTGAGTCTGTTATGTACTTCTCTCCTGCAGGTGATAGGTTGACTTCCTCTACATCCAATACCGACTTGTATGTTCCTCCTAGTGTGACTCCACCCCTGTCTATCCCTAACCTGGTTGTCACGCCAACGCCATCCCCAATACCACCACGACCACCACCTATAATGCCATTCCCTAAATAATATACATGTCGATCAGGTCCTGCTTAGGATGCACGCTAATCATCTATCACGCCTTAGGTATGTTCAGATGCTATCACTAACGATGGGTCAGATGGTGTACCTGTGCAGGATTCTTCTTTTCAGGAGGAAGGTGCACCGACGAGTGCAATGGATGATGATCTTGTTGTTCCCATTGCTATTCAAAAGTATAAACGTACTTGTGCATCTTATCCCATTGCTTCCCAGGTTTCCTTTCATCGTCTCACAGGAGAATTCCAGAAATTTGTTGTGGCTCTGTCTTTCGTGGAGATATCTCGGAATTATCAGGATGCTATGAAGACAGACTATTGGCGGTTGGCTGTGGAAGAAGAAATGGCAGCTTTACATTCACGAGTAGGGATGCAAACGGTCGGATACGGATATGGATATACGTATTACCATATCCTTATCCGTTTTTAAATACGAATACAGATGCGGATACGGATATTGACAGATATTAAAACTATCTTACCATATCCTTAAAAAACGGATACGGATGTAAAACGGATATTGATCACACACGAGTAATGTTAGAAATACACTATAGAATCGACTTAAATATATATGAATTGGATGGAAAACACATGATATTAATTTACTAAATGTGTTTGTATCATAAAAATTGTATAAAAATGGTAAAAGGAGGTAGAGAATTATGTTATATATGGTTAAAAATAAATCTATGATTATATTTATATACAAAAACGGATATACGGATAAGGATGTTTGCGGATATCAAAACGATATCCATATCCGTATCCATTTCAAAACAGATACGAATATGGATGTTAAAATCTATATAAAACGAATATGGTGACGGATCGGATACGAATGTATCCATATCCGTTTGCATCCCTAATCACGAGGTACATGGAGCTTGGTTCCCGCTCCCTCTGGTGCATCTATTATTAGCTGCAAATGGGTATTTACAGTAAAGTACCATGCATATGGCAGCCTAGATCGATACAAGGCAAGGCTAGTGGCAAGGGGCTTCACTCAGACATATGGTGTGGACTATATGGATACATTCTCTCCAGTGGCTCGTCACTCTATTATTCATATTATTCTATCTGTCGTTGTGGTACGTGATTGGTCCATCTTTAAGCTTGATGTCAAAAATGCATTCTTGTATGGCGATCTGCAGGAAGAAGTCTACATGCAGCAGCCACCGGGGTTTGCTGCTGAGGGGGAAAATCATATGGTGTGTAGACTTCACAAGGCGATATATGGCCTTAAACAGAGCCCAAGGGCATCGTTCCAGAAGCTGTCCCATCTAATTGAACGACTGGGATTCGAAAGATCAAATGCGGATCAGTCATTGTTCATTCAGAGGGCTTCTAGAGGTATGGTTGTCATCATGATATATGTTGATATTTTGGTTACAGGAGATGATGCGCAGAGGATAGAGATGGAAAAAGCATTTTTGAGCCGTCACTTTGTCACGAAGGATCGTGGTACCCTAAGAAACTTTCTGGGGCCAAGGTTCAGAAATGCGGTATGCGGTATTCGTTCGGTCATGCAGTCTAAAGCGAGTAAGCGGATATGCGGAGGAGTATACGGAAGTATATGCGGTTCATGTGGTTTATAATATTTTAATTTAAAATATTATAAAATAAACAATAAAATGTGTTTATATATAAAAGTTGATGATCTAACAAAATTCAAAATCAAAAATTTCAAATAAGATAATATAATCAATAAGATATATGATTATTTTTTAGTATGTATTTTGAATTTAATGCATATATATACATACACAAATTTGGATACAACAAGGAATACATGATTCTATAAGAAAACCTTTAATGTATATATACATCATATAGATAACAAAAGCTAAAAAATAATCATAGGTACATACACCCAAAATTATACACATATATGTATCTCCAAGGGATAAAATATGTTGACACAAAATATAGGGGAAGATTGTTTGCATATAAAATTTATTGGAAACATAAAAATGTAAAGTGTCAGAATATTAGTAAAAAAATTATTTCATGTTTTATTTGATGAATTAGAATGAATTTCATTTTATAGAAAATTCAAAAAGTAGTAAACAATTCATTAATAAGTGTTGAGAACAATGGAAAAAAATGGATAAGAGAAAAAATATCCTAGATTATATTCCCAAATGCAACATATACGAGAATAATGAAAAGATGCATCAATGCAAATGATGATTTAAGAGTTGCTCGGAAAAAAATCGAGTTAATGTGTCATCAACATACCATGGATTAACATGAATCCTATTAGATATGCGGCCGCATATACCGCATATGCGGACCGCATATTGCCGCATATGGCATATGCGCTTCGGTCAAGTTACCGAATACGCATATGCGACCGCATATGCGGCCGCATGGACCGCATTTCCGAACACTGTCAGGGGCTGGAGTTTGCCAGAAATGCACAGGGTCTTGTGATGACCCAAAGGAAATATATTATAGATTTGCTAGTTGAAACGGGCATGGTTGGATGTAGACCCTCGACTACTCCTATGGATCCAAGTATGAAATTATATGACAACGATACTAAGGAGGTTGACGGGAGAAGATACAGAGAGATGGTGAGTAAGCTTCTTTACATTACTATAACTCGACTTGATATTGCTTTTGTAGTGAGTCGAGTGAGCCAGTTCATGGAACAGCCTAGACAGATACATATGGATGCCATATATTTGATACTAAGGTATCTGAAGTCTTCTCCAGGCTCGGGATTACTGTTTAGAAAGGACACAGATTTATCCGTTTCGACATGTGCAGATGCAGACTATGTAGGATGTTCCAAGGATAGAAAGTCTACTTCAGGCTTTGCAGTTTTTGTGGGCAGCTTTCTGGTTCTTGGAAAAGCAAGAAACAAATTGTTGTGGTTAGATCGAGCGTTGAATCTGAATATAGGGTGATGGCACAAGCAAGCACGGAGATGATGTGGGTTCGAGTTGTACTAGAAGACTTGCATATAAATGTACCTCTGTCCATGCAGCTACAGTATGATAATCAAGCTGCCTTGTTTATTACCAATAATCCAGCCTTTCAGAAGGGCCTAATTTCAACTTCACATGTTAGTTCAGGGGAGCAGACTGCCGACATCTTCACCAAGCCATTGCTCAGAGTACCCTTCTATAGATGTTCTTCCAAGAGCATGATTGATATCTATACTCCATCTTGAGGGAGAGTGTAGAGATAATTATATAGTCAGTGTATTGTTTACTCTTTTTTATTTATCAGATGACCTACTATGTAATTTACCCATGGGTCCTCTCTATACAAGAGAGCCTATGGTTCTATAGAGTAATAGATTGCTCTTTTCCACCAACAATAACCACTTGGGGGTATTCATGTAATTCATACTTTTGGTCACTAGGGTTTCACGCTATATAAAAAACTCCAAATCCAATGAAAGAAACAACTCTCTTTTTCCTTCTTCACATGATAGCAGAGTAACGGTCCTAGATCGGGGTTCTGACCTAATCTTCCTTCTACTACCCCAAGCCTATGTGTGCCCTTGCATGGGCCCCCTTTTCTCCATCTAGGGTCTCTCGCATGGCCCCACCCATCCCTGCTTGACTTCTAGGCAGTTGGGCAACGTCGCCAAGGAGTAGCCAGCATGCTAGGGCTGCTGCTGGCACCTTGGATCTATGTTGGGACCTCCAGTGGTCGTCGAAGGTGCCGCCCCAACTTTTGGAGAGCATATCTGCTCATCCAGAACATTTTTGGACCATGTCGCAGCACATCCAGGGCATCGTCGGTCCTCCCAAGACCTCTCCAAGTCGACGACAACCTCCTAGAGCTCCTCCTGCAACTTCGTACCTTTTTTGTGTGAGGTTTTTCACTAAAATCAGACTCTTTACATCATATTTGATGCTTGGTTAAACAAATTTCAAATTATATTTTATTATTTCAATCCCTGACCATGATGGCTACCACGTCTAGCGAGACAAAACCCCTCTTTTTGGCATCAAATATGATGATGCAAGGTACATCCATCAAATTGAAAGGCATTGAGAATTATGTGTTGTGGTCTCGAGCGTTCAAGGTATTCATCGGAGGTCAGAGGAAGATTTCTACACTGATGAAGGAATACCTAAAAGAGGAAGATAAGGACTATGAGTCGTGGCTTACAGATAACTAACAAGTCATGAATCGGATGATAAATAGCGTAGAATCTCATATAGTGGAAAATCCTATGTTCAAGGAGACAACTAAAGAAATGTGGGATGAGTTGGCGCAGACATACTCCCAACATACAACAAAATCACGTCCGGAAGACATCTAGATGAGGACTCGGTCTGCCTCACAAGGAGAATCTACCTTGGTGGAATACTATCGTCATTTCACGGGGCTCTATGAGGAGCTTGTTATATTTCAGTTGGCATATTGTACTAAACAGGTGACTGAGAGATCCGAGTGGTAAGTCTGCAGGTTTCTTGTTGGATTACATCCCTGCTACCAGAATATTAAAGAGCAGTTCCTTACTTCTGACAACTTATCTTCGATTAAGGTCATCTTTGGGCGCCGAGAATAAATTGATAACTCCATTATTCGAATCCAATCTTCGTAACCAATGGAGAACTCTGCCTTTCTGGACTCACCTGAACGAGAACATTTCAACTTTCAAGGAGCTCGAGATCATGCCTCTGTTCGTGGTCGTAGCCGAGGTCGATCTCCCTGCATTCACTATCATCCATCTGAGAAGTGTTGGGAAAATTTTGGGATGCCACCCCTAGCTCACATGACATCTGTTTATGATAGCACAATGATAGAGGTCCTTATGCCGGACTCTATTGGACAAATCGTCCAACTTTCAGCATCTGAGTTTTCACGTTTGTTGGGGATGTTACAACGATCTGATGCTACATCCAGTGAGGCCACTCCTACTGCTCATTTGGTCATTCCATCAAGTAATATTGCTAATACTGCAACAGCTAATGCTCTTGCATGGATCATCGACTTTGGAGCATACACTCATATCATAGGAGAAAGTAGTCTATTGACCTTCTCTCAACCTTCTTCCACTGTAAAGTCGGTTAGAGTAGTTTAAGGGGCACATTCATCAGTTACCTTTGTTGGAACTATGGAGCTTTCTTCCAGACTCCTTCTTAGGGGGTTCATTTATTAGATGTCATGATCCTATTAATGAATTCGTGATTCATCACACTAAAAGTTGAAAATAAAGCTTCGTTTCCGATTAATTAGTTGCATTTCATCATCTATTCTGCATTTTTACCATTCATGCACTTAGAATTAATATCTGCATTTTAGCATATATATTTGCATTTATAATCATCTTCATATTTTTCACCTAACTTCATGCATTTTTAGTTAAATCATGCTAACTCCAATTGATATGAAACCAACTTCATTGTATTCATATCACTAACCTTAATCCATAAAAAATCCTAAAAAATTGCTTACTTGTACACATGCAAAATAATCTCAAACCCTAATTTCAGAAAAGGCATACTAAAACGTTGATATCTTTCTCCGTTCTACTCACTTTTAAAGTAATATACATTGAAATACCTTCAAAACAAGACCAATTTCATAAAAATCAGAGCTCGTTTATAAAAGTTGGGTTTTGGGCCTGTTTTTTTGCAATGTACATTTTCATCAATTTTGACCTATCATTTCATTTGCATATTTCATCCATTTTTACTATTGTCTTTTTCATTTCTTGATTTTATTCATTGTTTTAATAAATCGTATAAAAATCAAAACCCAAAAAAATCAGAAAAGCAAAGAAAAAGGCCAATTCTGACTTGAGCTTATTAACCTAATCCACTTGTACATAATTAACCTCCCTAATTTTTCTGACCTATTTAAAACCTATAAAAATTCGAAAAAATGTCATTTGAGTCCATTACATTATTTCATAGCATGTTTGATTTTTGTATGCATTTATCTATCATCAGAAAATCAAATAAAAATTGTAAAACCAAAAAATGATATTTTATACACAAATATCACAAAAATAGGTGTATCTTGCACACCACATTTCATTTGCTTCTGAGTCCTGCATGAACATTGTAGCTTGCATTTAGATCTACATTTGTCGTGTTGAGCACTTTTGCATCCGAGTCCATTTTCTATTTTCATTGTATTTATCTACGCATTTTTGTCGTGGTCGACCACTCCTGATCAACTCCATGCCACGTAGCACACTCCCATTGGGCCACTTGGCCCGGGTTTCCCCAGCCCTCTCTCCTTACGTGCAAGGCACGTGACGCCAGGCCTCCACCTCGTCATGTGCCCTGCACGTGAGGGCCTCCTTCCTCCTACTGCGCCGACCACTCAGCGTCACCTCATCCGCTTCGTTCGTCTCTTCTCCGCTCACCTCTCCGCATCATCTGGTGATTGACCAACCACCCCTTATCTTCACGTAAGGACGTTGACCCTTCCCCCTTCTACGCCCAACACCATCCCTAGCCAATGCCCCTTATCCTATCCCCTCGTCAACCAACCACCCGACCTTCGTTGTTATCTCCTCTCCGCAACCACCTCCCTTATCCCCCTTATCCTCTCGTCAGTCGGACCCTAATCTCCTCTCTGCCTCCTATAAAAGCCCATCTCATTTACCGCACCAATCATCTGCCACTTCGTGGAGCGAGAGGAGTGAGCCCCCAAGAACTCCCTGGTGACAGCAGGTTCCTTTGGTTGAGAGATAACCTCCTTATCCGGCGAGATCCAGCGAATATACACTTCGTTGTTGTGAGCTCTTGAAGCTAGCCGAGTCCTGCCATTGTTGCAGTGTTGAGTGATAACTAGAGCTGGACTTTGAGCTCTACTCACAAGCACCCATCCACCCCTCCAAGTACTCTCTCTTCTTCTCTATCTCTTCCCTTTCTCCGATCTTTCATCTCTCTCATCCCCTTCGCATTCACTCCACTCTCTCCAATCATCTTCTCCCTTGTCGCACATCTCCGCTCTCTTTTTCGATCGCTATCTCTGTCTCTACTCTATCCCGCTCTGCTCCCGCATCGACAAGCTCCGCCACTCCTCATAGCCGAAGCCGCTCGCTTCCACCTCAACACCTTGGCTCGCGCTCTGTAATACATCATCGCCTTTCGCTCGAACTTCGCATACGGAGTCGTATCTCGATCACCGCTACACCCTTTTGCCACCTTTATCCAGCAGATTCCCTTCTCCAACGCCACTGCTCTCCACGGCAACCTTCATAGATTAATGGCTCCTCCTCGCATCTCGAGCTTCGCACAGCATCGACGGCCACGTCACCGCCTCGACTGGGAGCATCCGTCGCTGAGAGGGCCTCCAGGGTTCCACCCGCCATCACCACCTCGATCATGTGTCGGTCGATGCCTTCAGCAGCTCTGCCCTCGTTGAGCCTGTCACCCCGTCCGCCCTTCAGTCGCTCGCCACTGCCCTCGACGAACCGCAGTCACCACCACCGTAGCTCAGCTTCGGTGCTCAGCCAGAGGAAAAACTACCCTCCGCGTGCTCTCCTCGCATCAAGCCTCTACGCCCCCGCACGGTTGGTCGTGTGCAGCCCAGTTCCACGTCATGAGGCCCCTCTGTCAGCTGCAGAGCCCCGTTTCTGCCTCCCTTGGAATCCACGAAGAACAAAGGATGCCCCCCCCCCATATGCAGAGCCCCCTCTCCTAGGGATTATTTGCATGGGCGCCCCTTCTCTACTCTGCAATTACCACCGAGTCACCTCAAGTAGGACGCGCGTACATGGTCAAGTGCACCTTTGGAGAAATTACGTCATGCCCCCTGCAGTCTGCGAAATTTAACCAGCAAGTCCCTGTAGCGCTGGAGGCACAACAGCCCTGGTGGAGCAATTGCATAAGAACCCCCCCCCCTCGGTTCTAGGCATCTTCGTCTTAGTCCATGTTCATTGCATTGAGTTTATTTTATTTTTTTGTTTTTCATATACACCCTTGTATTTGTATATTTATTTGAACCTTCATCTGGCATCATTTCATTATTTTAAAAATTGCATAGTGTAGAACACTTGGTGCTCTATCGTCATGGATATTTGATTCGATTTTTTTGAGCCATGATTTATTTAATATAAATATTTTAGTGGAAAATAACATATTTTACCCACTACGTACTATGAAATTGTTATGAAATTAATCATTGCTCCAAAAATTCTAAAAAGTTCATTGTAGGTATATTTTAGGATGTTATATATTATGCCCAAATTTCATATCATTTGCACGTACATTGAGGTCACAATAAATTAAATAGTAAATTTCTTAATTAATTTTTTATTAAATCACATTTATTATTTCAAGAAATTAATAATTGTTCGGGATATCTCTCACATAGACCTATCTAGGATAAAGTAATCTCAGGAAAATATTGTTTGGTATTTATTAAGATTATGTTTCTCGAAATCACCCTGCATTTATAATTAATTCATAATTAATTCATTTTACATCCAAAAAATCCAAAAAAAATATCTTAATTTTGTATTCATACACATTCTAGTTAAGTTTCATTGGGTTTGGAGTTCTTTTGATCAAAATTTGCAGTTTAACTCTGACATTTGCCTAAAATTGCATTGCATTTTTATCATAAAAAAATGCTTCCTATGAAAATCTAAGTTCCATATTGTCTAATAATCAACCTAAGGAGACAGTGGCATCCCTGAGTTCGACATTGGGATTGCCCAAGTAAAAAAATAAGTTGACTGCTCGCTTTAATTAAGTGATCGTTTTAATAAATCCAGATTTTCCCTACTACAATGCATTTAAAATAACTAATTGAAAAGGGTAAATTTGCGGTTCTTCAAATGGTGCAGTTGTCGGAGGGCACAGCTTAGGTTGATTTTAGTAAAATCAAGTTTTTAGGTTTTCCACTCCCGGGTAGTCTGGCCCTTCAGTTTTCCATCTTAGGGGTAGTTTCCGATTTCGACATATAATATCTTGAATTGACCGCCTCTGATGACGACCAAAATGAGTATAATATTGATATATTTTTAGATCGGGTTTGCATGCTCGAAATTTTCGAGATACGGTTTCGATTTATTGTTAAATTTTATGATTTTAAAATATCAAGCAATCTCCGATTGACGAACGGTCGATTTCATTGACCTTATTTCGTCGAATCTGATTTTATGGTAGTCTCGGTTTGTTTTGTGGTTTCCGAATTTTCAGCACGGCTTTTCCGTGGCACGCATTACGGTGCGATCGATTTTTGATTAATTGCGAGTTACGACCGAACGACTTAAGATTGACGATCAATTGATCAATTTAAGTTATTTAATACTAACTGATAATTTATTAGGTTAAAAGAACACTAATCGGGTTGGGTTTTGGGTTTAATTGAATCCGAGTGTTACAAATATAAAAATCTCAAAAGGAGTCTCGTCATCGAGACTCGACTCAAAGTCACTATGTATATTGTTTGGATTTCATCTTACCATAAAAACCTCAAAGGGTTTTAAACCCATAAAAATCCTCAAAGTGAACACAAGCCATATCTTTTTAACCATGTATATAATTACAACGGCTTGTCTAAATGATTACCCAAGAAGAGTTGCGGGTATCATGCATGCATATCAGCTTTGGTCTCCATGTCGCCTCTTCGATGCCGTGTCGGTGCCACAACACCTTGACCAATGGGATCTCCTTTCTGCGAAGCTTCTTTATAGCGATGTCTAGTATCTGCACTAGCCTCTCTTCATATGTCAAATTTGGCTCCACATCAAGATTCTCATAATTGATGATTTGGGTCATGCATATATTTCCTCAAATTCGATACATGAAAAACGTTATGAATGGATGATAGGTGTGGAGGAAGGGCTACTTGGTAGGCCACCTTCCCCACACGAGCCAGAATCTTGAATGATCCAACATATCGTGGCGTCAGCTTGCCACGAACACCAATTCTCTGTATTCCCTTCATGGGAGATGCTCGGAGAAATACCCAATCTCCCACTTGTAATTACAAGTTATTCAGATTAAGTTAAAACTTATTAAGTCATATTTGCAAAAGGAATAAGAGAAGAGGACTGTATACCTGAAATTCCAAATCTCTTCTCCGACGGTCCACATAGCTTTTTGGCAGCTCTGTGTCATCAGAAACTTCCACCTCACTAGATCAACAACCCTCACAGCCTCTTCCAAGAGATCCACGGAATAGATAGCATGATCACCTACCTCACGCGAACTGAGAGGTGCGAGGCGTCTTCGTCCGTATAGGACTTCGAATGATGCCATACCGATATCAAAATGATATATGTTATTATATGTGAATTCTACCAATGGTAGACGGTGTCCTTCCAGGACCCTTTCCACTCCAAAGTGCATGCACACAACATGTCCTCAAGTGTCTGAATAGTGCGCTCACTTTGGCCGTAGGTCTACGGATGGTATGCAGAACTCATCTTCAGCTTTGTCTGTAGTGCTGACTTGAATTGATGCTAATAATGCGATGCAAACCTCGAGTCTCTGTCAAACACCACTTCGCGTGGTATACCATGAAGTTCGATGATATTCTGCACATAAAGCCCGGCTAATCTGGATGGAGTGTAGGTCATGTTGACAGGTATGATATGGGTTGACTTGGTCAACCTGTCAACAACAACCCAAGCAGAATCATGTCCACTTGGTGTCTTTGGCAAACCTGTGATAAAATACATAGAGATACTCTCCCACTTCCACTCGAGAATGGGGAGAGACTGCAATAGCCCTGGTGGTCTCATGTGCTCTGCCTTGACCATCTGACAGGTTATGCATTTGCTAACATGTTGTGCCACATCGCGCTTCATTCCATCCCACCAGAAATGTCGACGTAGATCATGATACATCTTCGCGCTGCCAAGATGGATAGACAACCGTGAACTGTGTGCCTCATCAAGAATGTCGCTGCGTAAATGCTCATCGTTGGGCATAACGACCCTGCCAGCTTTCCACAAAATGGAATCTGTCACAACAAAATCATCATTCTCATTCTTGACAGCTCGCATGTATCTATCTCGAATCCAAGGATTTGTCTCCTGTCCTTCGACGATGCGATTCCAAAGACTGCAGAATCGTGGAAGCACGACAATAGATATGGATACACTCTCCTGAGAATGCCAATCAGTCAAAGCTGTGAGCATATCCCACGTGTATAGCCAGTTTTTTGTACCCTCTGCATGAGCTATCCTACCAAGTGCATCTGCCAACACATTTCCCTTACCGGGATGGTAAGAGATCGTGCAGTCATAATCCTTCAGTAGCTCAAGCCACCTGCGTTGTCTCATGTTCAGCTCCTTTTGATCAAATATGTACTTCAGGTTCTTGTGGTCTGTGAAAATCTCAAAATTCACTCCATAAAGATATTGGCACCAGATCTTCAAGGCAAAGACAACTGCCGCCAACTCCAAATCTTGTGTGGGGTAATTCCGCTCATGCGATCTCAACTGACGTGATGTGTATGCAATCACGTGGCATCGTTGCATCAACACCGCTCCTAGAACTTCATCTGAGGCATCTGTGTATAGTGCATAATCCTGCGTGCTTAATGGAAGTGCAAGTATGAGTGTTGTCGTCAACCTCACCGTTAATGTCCTGAATGCCTTCTCATATGAACCATCCCATATGAATGGAACTCCCTTCTGTGTCAATCGTCTCAGAGGGCGAACAACTCTAGAAAATCCGCTGACAAAGCATTTGGAATAGCCCGCTAATCTGAGGAAACTTTGAATCTAGTTAATTTTCTTGGGCTGCTCCCAAAATATAACTACCTCAATCTTCGCAGGATCTATTGCGATACCTGCTCCTCAAATGGCATACCCAAGAAATGAGACCTGGGATAACTAGAACTCGCACTTACTCAGCTTAGCATACAACTTGTGCTCTCACAATGTATCCAAAACAATCTTCAGATCATTCGCATGATCACATTCATTTCGTGAATATATTTGCACATCATCAATGAATACTACCACAAATTTGTCTAAGTACGGACAGAAGATCATGTTCATCATATCCATAAATGATGCAGGGGCATTGGTGAACCCAAACGGCATCACTATAAACTCATAGTGTCCATAACGAGTTCTGAAGGTTTGTCTTCGGAATATCGGACTCTCGAATCCTCAGCTGATGATAGCCAGAATAAAGATTGATCTTCGAAAACACCGAAGATCCATGTAGCTGGTCAAATAAATCATCGATGCGCGGCAAAAGATAACAATTCTTCATTTTTCTCTTGTTCAGCTACCGATAATCAATGCACAATCTCATCTATCCATCCTTCTTCCTGACAAATAGAATTAGAGCACCCCAAGGTGAAGTGTTCGGTATTACGAAACCCAAGTCAAGTAACTCCTGCAAAAGTATGTTCAGCTCTTTCAACTCAATTGGGGCCATGCAATATGGTGCCATCGAGATTGATTGTGTATCTGGTAGCAATGTGATCTTGAACTCGATCTCTCTTTTAGGAGGTAATCCTGGTAGTTCGTCAGGAAAAACATCTGGGTAGTCTGATATTACTTCGATGTCCTGTGTCATTGGCTCATGATCGGATATCTCTCGGATAAATGCTAGATATGAATCGCATCCCTGATCAACTAGCCTTTGGGCTCGCAGCACTGAAATATACTCCATTTTGGAGTCATGTAATGTACCCTTAAAAGTGAACTCAGATATGCTTCGAATCGTTAAGACAATTTCCTTCCTAAAGTAGTCAACAAGGGTATGATGAGCTATTAACCAATCCATGCCTAGAATAAAGTCAAACTCATCAAGTTGTAGTAGTAGACAATCTGCAATCATCTCGTGACCACTTATCAGTAGTGGCAAATGCCCGACTATCAGTGAAATAATAAACAACTGGTCACCTAGCCCTCGAATGTGGTAAGGAGGATATAGGGCCTCAGAAACTCTACCCGGTGAAGCTAGTAGCCTTGAAGCAATAAAAGAATGTGTTGCTCCACAATCAAATAAAATATGGAAAGGTCGGCCCAAGACTGAGACCATACATTTACCACAGTAGCTACTGATCAGGTCTGCTTCTCAGACACTGTGTGTAGCTGACCCTGCTGGGCTGGTGCAGTACTTGAACCTGTCATACTCCGTGTCTATCTCTGTGGCCTCCTGAAGTTGGAGTTCCTGTCATGGAAACTACTTGTACGTGGTGCATGTGGTTGTGGTTGTAACTGTGGTCGAGGCTCTCCTGAAGCATGTGGGCATTGAGCTCGGTAATGTCCCCGCTCATGGCATAAGTAATATTGGACTGACCGTGTTACGACCCCGATTCCCGGATCATCGGATCCTCCCATATCCGAATTTGGTTACTCATCAATAATTTATTCAGCAATCACAACTAACATTCAGAAACAGACTGCAATTAAAAATATTCAGAACAAAGTATTTTAACACTTTTCCATTCACAAAATAAGGTTCACATAATACATTGTTCCACTATAACCATTTACATGTACATCAGCTTGAAAGGAAAATACACAAAAGATTACTAAATACCTTACAGAGAAGAGCTATTGTGGTTGGTTGGATGACTATGTTAACTGGCTGGATTACCTAAAGTCCTTGTACTTGTTCACCGACACATAGTGGGTTTTCCATAAATCATAAGATAAAAATTAGCGAATGCTAAGTATGGAAGAAGAGAAAATCAAACAAATTGTGTATTTTTTTTTCAAAACTTGTTATCACAAAAGGTTTCATTCCTTCTCGTTAATTTAAGTCTTATTCCTTTCTATTCCACGTCATTGATTAGTCCAGGGGAACCCCACCATTCTTGGAATCCGAAGATGTGGATACTTCGGGATTGGAGATTGTGTTGATCTTGGTAATCTTATACCGCCGCACGTCGCCTCAACCAATCCTCCAATCCCAGATAATTTCCTTTTCTTTTATTATATTAATCAGGATCTCAAACCCTCAGCCTGGAAAACAAATGAGCATACCGTCCTCGAGAACTCGGTTGCTTAAAACCTCAGGCTAACTTTATAACCTAGCGGCTTAAATACATGTTGTCGTGACCCAACCGCTATTGAACCACCCGTACCTCCACATGGCACGACCACATCTTCCGTCGTTCAACCCGAATATATTGGCTCTCGGTAGCACGCGTTGCAAATCATTCATTTCGTGCGCATTTTTCATAACAGAGCAATCGTGTACCACCTAGTTAGGGAAACACCAATACGGGTTCCTTCCGACAAACCTACAGGATGCATACCCGACCTGTAGTTCTACTCCCAGTCATCCTTAACGTGACACACGATCCTTTTAAGGATCCAACTCAAACCACATCAATTCCCGTGATGTAATTTTCTCGTTAAGTCTTCGATTTGCATAATCAGCAACACTTAGGATAGACTCACATATATATTATTCATATGCATATATACTCGTATTTATGCCTATTTTAACTCTCAAACCCTAATTTTCCAGCTACTGCATCAATTCGATGCTTAAACCTTATTTTAGTGGAAATCACAAAGCAACTCTTCAGACTTTTCAAAAATAGTCAAAATGAGGGCTCTTCATAGCGAAGAACATAAAATCAAGAATTTCAATAATCTCGTATGAAAATCCAACAGCAAAAGGAAGGATTTCGTTACCTAATCGAGCTCTCTCGCGTATGCAATGCTTTATCGTGTTTCGTTTTCAGAAAGGATATTTTAAGGCTCCTGAAATGATCGAATTTCATTTTCGTATCAAAAACGCTAAGAACATGTCAAGAATGCGAAGAACGAACGAAAATACGAAGAACGCGAAGAACACGAAGAATGCCAAGAACATATTTTCTCTTAAAATTTCAGCAGAGCTTCCCCTTATACGGGGTGATATTTCTAGGAAAATTTCAGCAAAGTTTCCCTTTATATTGGGACATATTTCTCGAAAAATTTCGGCAGAGTTTCCCCTTATATTGGGACATATTTCTCGGAAAGTTCGGCAGACTTCCCTTATATCGGGATATATTTCAAAATAAAAACGAAAAGAGTTTCCTCTATAAAATCAATTGAGAGGAAAATAACAGCGAAACTGAAATAATATAATCAAACTGCAAGCGATGGAGAATCGGTAGACACCACGCGTCTTACAGCGAAACTGAATGTATGACGAATCACAGGGTTCACTGACGTGCATAGCCGCCCGCACCTAAGTAGGGTATTACACGGATTTCTTCATCAAAATAAGTAAAAAAACGGAAAAGAAAGAACAATAAGTACTGGAGAATCGGTAGACACAACGCGTCTTAGGTGAGTGAATGTGTGACGAATCACAGGGTTCACTGACGTGTATAGCCGCCCGCACCTAAGTAGGGTGTTACACAGATTTATCCTCGAACTACAATAGGAAACGAATCGGAAAAAAAGATGAATCAAGAACAAAACTTGGAAGAAAAGAGGATGAATTGAATGTCTAGCTTATGAAGCAAACTAAGAGAGGATCGTACCTTCCTCCTCCTCGTTCTCCCGGCAGCGCTTCGCTAGCATTCTTTCCCCGCCTCTCACTCCTCCTCCTGACCTCTCAACCCTAGCCCTTGGGTGGTGGTGGTGGTAGTGGAAATCGTAGAGAATGAATGGGTGGGGGTATTTGTAGGCTCCAGAAAACCGTTAACCATGGTTAGTAAATCATGGTTTAGTCCTTAACCGCGGTTAGCAGCCCGTGGTTTTGGACAAAACTTATCCGAAACTTAGGGCTCAAGTTAGAACATTCCAGAGGATTCTAGATTCGCTAATGACGTTTAATTATCACTAATCGTGATTAACTTTCACTAATCATGATTTAACTTTCACGGCTTGTGCTTATCTTTTGCTAACTATTGATTAGTGTTTGCTAATGATCATTAGCGGTTTTCAATCAGTCATTAGTTTTTTTAATCATGCTTAATTAGTCTTAATGACAGTCTTTACGGGTTAATGACGTCTTAACCCTCCTTACTTATCTTTCTTCCGAAAACCATAACAAATCGAAACGAAGTCCGATTCACACAAAACAAATTCCGTTGGTTTTCTCTTGACGAGTCGGATCTTATGATATAGGATCCGAGAGGTGCCAAGTTCATGGCTTTACAATTATAACAACCTTAAAGGAAGTCTCGTCCTTGAGACTAGAGATACAGGCATGACAACCTTAAAGAGGATTGAGATTATAACAACCTTAAAGAGAATGAACATCCTTTCATTTATAATGAACATATACCGAATATATAGTTTTATCATTCAAACAAGTACGGGTACTTTTCTTTCATTTCTACCTCAGATTCACATGTTGCTTCTTCAAACTCTTTATTGCGCCATAACACTTTAACTAGAGGCACCTCTTTGTTTCTCAACTTCTTGATATCTCTGTCAAGTATTTGCACAAGTATCTCTTGGTATGTAAAGTCTGGCTCAACATGTAAATCATCATAACTTATCTTATGCTCTAGATCCTTAACGTACTTTCTCAGATTTGATACATGAAAAACATCATGTACTGCCGAAAGATGTGGAGGAAGTGCAAGTCTATATGTCACTTTTCTAATGCGCTGAATAATTTCAAAGGGACCCACGAACCTGGGTGCTAACTTCCCATGCACACCAAACCTCTGAATTCCCTTCATATGTGATACTTTGAGAAATACAAAGTCACCTACCTCAAACTCAAAGTCTCTTCGCCTAGTATCACTATAGCCTTTATGGCGACTTTGAGCAGTCAATAGTCTTTTTCGAGCAAGCTCTACAGCTTTCCGTGTCTCTTGCAGTTTATCCGAATCATAAAGGTTCTTTATCCCGATCTCTTACCAACACAAAGGAGTAGTACACCTTCGTACATAGAGTGCTTGAAATGGTGCCATGCCAATACTTGTATGGTAACTGTTGTTGTATGTGAATTCTGCAAGAGGCAAATGTTTCAACCATGATCCTTTCCATTCTAAGACACATGCTCGTAACATATCCTCTAGGCATTCATAATAACTATTACTTGGCTGAACTCAAGTATAGGGGGAGAGGAGGAGGAGATGGAGCGTTGGTGGAGGGTGAAGGACGGCATCTTGGTCTCGTCTCGGTCGGAGGCATCTGGAAAGCCTCCCGACAGCAGGCGGTTCTACGAGGGGCCTTCTTCTTTTGCTCTGGGTAAGGAGAAGCAAGGACAAGCGAGGGAAGACAAGAGGTCGGAGCATCTGGGGGAAGCGAAGGAAGGCAAGAGGTCGGTGGAGGAGGGGGACTGGATGAAGGTTTCGCATGCCAAGCCCGGGAAGAAGTGCTTCCGATGCGGGAAGCGTGGTCATCTTGCTTCGGCTTGCCTCCTTCCGCCTCGTTGCTTTGCATGCGGCAAGTCGGGGCATCGCATGTCGACGTGTTGGGTCGGGGCATCCCATGTCGACTTGTTTGCATCGCAAGGTGGTGATTCTCGTCGCTTCGTCGGCTTCAGGGTTCGTGGTGCGTCGCTCGGGCCAGGCCTGCGAGGTAATCGTGATGACTCTCCGGCCGTCAGGGGCTCTCGTTCGTTTGCGCAGGTAGTGAGTGGAGGCGCCTGCGAGGGGGTGCTGGGTCTTCCTGCTCGGCTTGCTTCTTCGGGGGGGGTCACTGATCCTTTCCTTGGTGGTGCTCAGACGGAGCGCGGGGCGGAGGTTGCTTCCTTTTCGTCGTTGGCATTGCATGGTAAGCTCGACGCTGCTTATGTAGGGGTTCGTGGCTCTTGCGGGGAGGCAGTGCGAGGGGAGGTGGTGCGCGGGGAGGCGGTGCGGGGGAGGTGGTGCAGGGTACGGGGGTGCGCGGGGAGCCGTTGCTTGGGTTGGTGGCTCTCGCGGGGGGGCGGTGCAAGGGGTGTCTTTCTTTGGGGAGGCCGTGCACGGGGAGCCTGTGCATGGGGTCTTGGTACATGGGGAGCCTTTGCAGGTGGCTCTCGCGGGGGGGCAACGTGCCAGTGCCGGCCTCCTGGCAGCGGTGGGCCTATTGAAGAGACCGGGCGTCGATTGGGCGACGGTTCGTGATGCCACCTTGGTTTTCTTGGGTGCCCAATTTGGCGGGGACTTCATCATTTTGGATTCCTCAAGATGCTGTTCGTGGTCTCTCCTCGGAGCAACAGGAGCGACTGTTTCGCCAGTTTGATGCAGGCGACGTGGAGTGGCGCAGATTGAGGGTTGCGGACGGTGCCTACGCCGACACGGAGGTCTGCGTGGCGGAGGTGCGGGGTGCGCCTTTCCTTTCGCGCACGGTTCCCGTCTTTCAAAGGTGGTTCGCGGCTGGGGGGAAGTTCTGGCTGTTCTCGACGATGGCCTCGGTCCGGGCAAGGATTGGACGTGCGCTCGTCTTCTGATCGAGTGCTCTCGGGCTTTTTTAGCCACGGCGGGTGACAGGGTTATCTTTGAAAGCATGAAGATTGGTCGATGGACCTTCAAGCTGGAATTCTCCTTTCTTTCGCCTTCGGCGGCGCCGGGGAGTCAGCCGCCCTCTTCGGCTGCTCGCGGCGGTCCTTCGGAGGAGGGACTTTGACTGGACGATACATCTTCTTATCGACACGTATCATCCCTTGGGGGAGCTTCCGAAGCGTCGCCTGGTGAGCGTTTATGTTTTGCCACGCTATCTCAGCCATCGTGGGGAATGTGCGCAAAATCCGACATGCGGGGTTTGGTGGTTGTGCGCTCTTTCGAAGTGGATACGTATTCTTTGAAACCCTCTTTTCTATCGGTTGATTCCGTGCAACTGTCGTTCTTGGGGAACGTGACTAATTTGCCTCTGCGACCTGTTGTCGGATCTGTTCATCTCGGATCCAATTGGCCCAGCATGCGGGCTACTGCTGATCCGATCTTGCGGGCTACTGCGGATATTCGGGCCACTGCTGACTTCGGTTCCGCTGGGCCCATCATGCGGACTGGTTATCGGGCTACTGCTATGAATTGGGCTTTTACTGATCTCATCGTGCGGGCTACTGCGGATTTCGGATCCAATTCGCCCATTATGCGGGCTTCTGCTCATCCGTTCATGCGGGCTACTGATGATCCGTTCATGCGGGCTTCTGAGGATCCGATCGTGTTGGACCCCCTTCTTATGGCTACCGATTATCAACTCCGGTCACCCGATGGTTCTCTGCCATTCCCATCGCGGTTTCACCTGGAGGAAATTGACTCAACATATGCAACGTCTCTGGTTCTATCTCCTACGTCACCTGAGTCTTCATCGGCTTCGTCTGCGCATGCGACTGGTGATCCTCATGGTGCTTGTGGTGCTCTTGCTGGAGCCTCGGGGAGGGCTGACACTCCCCTTGCGCTAGGGAGCTCATCTGCCTCACGTTTTGGGAAGAGTTACAGAAGGCGTGCTCACTCACGCCTTGCAGATCCAATGATGTCTACTTATCTGTCGCTGTGTGACACGATGGCGGAGGCTGCATGCCTCTCTTTTTTCGAGGGACGTTCACTGGATTTCTCATGAAGATTTTATCTTGGAATGTTCAAGGGCTTCGGGACTCTGATAGGCGGCGGGCGTTGGGAATGCGTCTTTCCGAGTGGGATTGTGACATCGCCTTTATCCAAGAATCGAAGTTGTCGGGAGTGGACGATTCCGCTTTGGAGGTCCTTCGGTGCTGGGCCTTTGGATGACTTTCGCTCGTTGGACGCGGTCGGTGCGTCGGGGGGCATTATTTTGGCTTGGCGCTCGGCGAGGTTTTCTTTTTCCTCGATGCATGTTGGTCGGCACTCTCTCTCGGTGGTTTTCTCTCGTGTAGACTCCAATACCTCCTTTGCTTGCACATGTATTTACGCGCCTTCGTGCCATGTGGTGCGGCGGGAGCTGTGGGATGACTTACGGGCGGAGGCCTTGGCCTTTGCGGATATGTCGTGGTTGTTGGGGGGCGACTTTAATGTAACTGTTCTATCTGACGATCGTCCTCGCGGTCGTGGGGGCCAAGATCCGGGCTCCACCGACTTTATTGACTTCATTCGGGATTTGTCTTTGGAGGGGCTGGTGTCCAACGACATTTCATATACCTGGAGGAACAATGTCTCAAGATCGAGGATAGATAGGTTCTTAGCGAACGTTAAACTTATGGAGGCGTTCCCCTTATGCGCGGTGTCCTCTCGGCCGCGATCATTCTCTGATCATAATCCGATCGTGTGGGATTCGGGGGACGATCTTCGTCCTCGGGGTCTCTTCCGGTATGAACGATGATGGCTTTTGGAGCAAAATTTCAAGGAGGTGGTGAAGAATCATTGGGAGCAGACCACTCTGTGGGGTCGGCTGCACGTCGCTTCGATCATAAGCTTGCGTCTCTGAGGACGGCTTTGGCGACGTTCAAAAGGGACACTCGTCTGGCCCGCGTGGCGGCACGGAAGGCGGCGGATGATATCATTTTGCGGCTGGATCGTTTGGAGGGTGCTAGAGAATTGCTTTCGGATGAGCTTGTCGAGCGCAGTACTGCCACTGTTATCGTCAAAGCGGAGGACAAGAAGCGGGCCATGGAATGGCGTCAGCGATCACGGATGCGGTGGCTTAAGGATGGTGATGCGAATACCGCATTTTTTCATCGGGTGGCCAGTGATAGAAGGCGCTTTAATTCTATCCATTCTCTTATGGTTAATGGTTCCCTCGTCCAGGGGGATAGGGACCTGGGTAAGGCTATGGGGGATCACTTCAAGGATAAGTTTGGCTTCCGTTCCCAGCATGTTTGGCGCTGGTCCGGCCGAGGGGCACCATCTATTCTCCCTTCGGACGTCGTGGCCCTGATTAGGCCGTTCTCTTTAGCTGAGCTCAAGGAGGCAGTTTGGGACCTCAACGTGGACGCCTCCCCGGGCCCTAATGGCTTCCCGATGGCCTTCTACCGTGATTTCTGGGACGTGGTGACTGATGATGTTCAGGACGTTGTACGTGAATTTTGTGACGGTAACCGTGGGTTCGACAAACTTAATAAGGTCCTTATTGTGTTGATTCCTAAATCAAATGCGGCCAATTGCATTGAAGATTTTCGGCCAATCTCCATATCCAATGGAATTTGTTTAATCATCGCCAAAGCCTTGGCCAGGCGGCTGGCTCCACTCCTTGACTCGCTGATTTCGCCCTCTCAAGCTGCCTTTATTCGTGGGCGTCAAATAAATGATTGCTTCGCGGTAGCCTCCGAGTTGGTGGAGGCGTGGAGGAAATCGTCTACTAAGGAGATTCTATGGAAGATTGACTTCGCTAAGGCATGCGATTGCCTTGATTGGTGGTTCCTGTGGTCGGTCTTGAGGCGGAGGGGCTTCCCGGATGCTTGGATCTCATGGGTTCGGCGCTGTGTGTCTACGTCATCCATGTCTGTTCTTCTTATTGGCTGCCCGGTCGGGGGTTTCTTCCAGCCGAGGAGGGGGGTCCGTCAGGGTGTCCTCTCGCTCCCCTCTTGTTTGTATTGGCGGTTGATGTGTTGCCACGTATGATTGATGGCGTCGCCGCGGCGGGTCTCACCTGTGGTTGCTCTTTGGGAGACTTCCACGTCCCTCTCATTCAGTTCGCTGAAGACACTATTTGCTTTATTGAAGATGGCCCCTCTGAGGTATCTGGTATGGCTACTACTCCTCAGCTTTTCAGCGAGGTTTCGGGTCTCCAGATCAATGGGACTAAGTCTAAGGTGGTTCCTTTCGGTATGCCGCAGTCGGAGGTTTTGGAGTGCGGCCGGCTGCTGGGCTCCTCCCCTGCGGGATTTCCCCTTGACTATCTTGGCTTGCCTCTGGCTGTGGGCCGCGCCCGGCTTCGCGATTGGAAGGTGGTTGTGGAGAAGATGGAGGCGCGCCTGTCTGGGTGGCGCGCGGCTCTTTTAAGCAGGGGTGGGCGGCTGGTACTCCTCAAAGCGGTGCTCTCTTCCATTCCAATTTACTTCTTGTCTGTGCGTGGTACGCCTAAGGGGATTCGGGTGCGGATGGAGAAATGTATGAGGGGTTTCTTGTGGGGAAGGAAGGGCGAGGGGAGTAGGGGGGTGCCCTTGGTGGGTTGGGGTGAGGTCACGCGGCCCAAGCGGTTGGGGGGCTTGGGTGTGAGGCATGTGGATGCGGTTAATGAAGCACTTCTGGTTAAGTGGGCTGCACAGGTTTGGGGGAATGAGGAGAACTTCATGCTGAATATTCTGAGGGCGACGCTGGGCGAGGACTACATGCTCGTTTCTTGGGGGAGCTCTCCGCATCTCCTTTCTAATTTTTGGTGTGGGGTGTTGAATGTCTTTAATCGGAACCGCTCTCTTTTTAAACCCACTCTGGGTAAGGGTAACTCTTTTCGCTTCTGGATTGACGATTGGTCGGGCATGGGTCCTATTAAGGATGTCTTCCCTCGTTTTTATGCATTGGTGGAAGACAAGGAGGCTTCGGTGGATTCTTGCTGGAGTGAGGGATGTTGGTGCCCTACGATTATTGTGAATCTTTCGGACCAGCGGTTGGACGATTTCCTTTCGTTGATGGCTTTACTCGCGGATGTTAGCAAGCCCACCGATGGCCGGGATCATTGGAAATGGCCGGATGGTTCTTTCTCCACGAGGAAGGCTTACTTTGCTCTTGTCAATAACACTGATGGGGACGACGTTGTTCTTCTGCGCGATTGCAAGTTCTTCTGGGGGCTCAAGTTACCGGAGCGCATTGGTATATTCCTTTGGCTATTTCACAGGGGGAGACTCCTTACACGTGATCGGTGCGCCTCTTTGTTTCCCAATGTCGGGCCAAACTGCGGCCTGTGTGGCTCGGAGCGGGAAACCATCGATCATCTGTTCCTTCATTGCGGGCGCGTTCGTGATCTTTGGGCGGACCTTGGCTGGCTCAACACTGCTTCCTGCGCTTCATTCTGCGTGAGCCTGTGACCTTCACAGGCAGGACTAGGAGGGAACTTGTGGACCCGATTGCGCGCTTGTGGTGCATTTGGTTGGGAAGGAATGAGCCACTCTTCGCGGGCCAGCGTTTCTACAAGGAAAATATCGCGATCCTTGCTTCGCGGTTTGTGCTTGATTGATCTCCTGGGTAGGACTTCTTTTCGTTCCTCGGGTGTTGATGTAGGTTTTTTCTTTCATTCTATTTTGTAGAGACTCTCCTTTTCTTCTTTTTTGTAAAAACTCTTTACTCTTTTATTTTAATATATTGGGGCGAACACCACCGAGTGTATCCCCCTTTCTTTGAGCGTCAAAAAAAACATATCCTCTAAAGTCTGAATAGTACGTTCTGATTGATCATCTGTTTGTGGATGATATGTTGTGCTCAAGCATAGTTGTGTGCCTAAGGCTTTCATGAAGTTCTCCCAATAGTATGAGGTGAATCGTGAATCTCGATCGGAAACTACTTCCTTTGGGATACCATGGAGGCGAATCATATGTGTAATATATAACTCAGCAAGCTAGTTTGGAGTGAAAGATAAGCTTATTGGATAAAGTGTGCTACCTTTGTCAGACGATCTATTATAACCCATATACTATCTTTACTGCCAGTCGTCTGAGGTAAGCCAGTAACGAAATCCATGGAAATGCTTTCCCGTTTCCATTCAGGTATAGGGAGGGGTTGCAGTAATCTCACTGGCTTTTGGTGTGAAGCCTTTACCTGCTAGCAAGTGAAACATGAATTCACAAACTCAGCAACATCTTTCTTCATTCCCGGCTACCAAAAGTATGAATGAAGCTCATTATACATCTTTGTAATTCCTGGATGAATAGATAATCTTGAGCAGTACGATTCTCGTAAGATGTCTTTCCTTAGTTCAGGTGTGTTTGGTACACAAACTCTGTGACGGTTACACAGTAATCCATCTTGTATCTGGAATCCCTCTATCTCATTCTTCTCAAGTTGTTGTCTCAAGTCTTTAAGGACTGGATCATCCTCCTGTCCTTTCTTTATTCTATCCCAGATCTCCGGTTTGTATTGGTGAAGAATAGTTATAGTATCAGCACTACTATCAAATGGTTTTCATTCACTTAACGTTGATAGTAAACCCCAGAAGTGGATAGCGCTCACCAACCCAGGTGAATAAGTTCTGCTAAGGGCATCTGCTACGATGTTCCCCTTACCAGGGTGGTAGGAGATAGTGCAATCATAGTCTTTCAACAACTCTAGCCACCGTCTTTGTCTCATATTGAGTTCCTTCTGATCAAGTAGATATTTCAAGCTTTTATGATCAATGAAGATTCCAAAAGTAATACCATAGAGGTAATGTCTCCATATCTTTAAAGCAAAAACTACAACAACTAATTTAAGATCATGCGTTGGTTAGTTCTTTTCATGTGTCCTGAGCTGTCGTGATGCATACGCAACTACCTTACCATGTTGCATAAGGACTGCCCCAAAGCCTTCTTTAGACGCGTCAGTGTACACTGTAAACCCTTTACTCCCGGAGGGTAGAGTAAGGATAGGTGCAGATGTTAGGCATTCTTTTAGTGTATGAAAACTAGCTTCACATGTGTCAGACCATACAAATGGGACTTCCGTCTGAGTTAGCAGTCATTGGCAATACTATTCGTGAAAAGTCCTTCACGAATCTTCTATAATATCCAGCTAAACCCAAAAAAATCGTATTTCTGTGACAGTCTTCGGGCGTTCCCAACTCATCACCGCACTAACCTTTGTAGGATCAACTGATATACCTTCTCCAGAAATAACATGGCCTAAGAAAGACACTTCAGATAACCAGAAGTCACATTTGCTATATTTAGCATACAATTTATTCTTCCTTAATGTTTCAAGTGCCCGCCTGAGATGGAATTCATGCAGATACTTATCCTTAGAGTAAATAAGCACATCATCAATAAAGACTAGTACAAAGTGATCTAAGAACTCCTTGAATACTCTATTCATGAGATCCATGGAAGCTGCTGGGACATTTGTTAGTCCAAAAGGCATAACTAAGAATTAATAATGTCCATATCTAGTTCGAAAGGCTGTCTTGGGGATATCCGCATCTTTTATCTTCAATTGATGGTATCCAGATCTTAAGTCAATCTTGGAATACACAGTCGAACCCTGTAACTGGTCAAATAGATCGTCCATTCTTGGTAGAGGATACTTTTTTTTGAGCCACCAAAAAAGGAGGAGACACTCAGCGGTGTTTGCCCCAATATATTAAGAAAGGAAAAAATAGCAAAAAGAAATATACAAAGACATAAGCAAAGGCCTTACAGTAGACGCCTCAGCCCCCAAAAATGCCAAACAGGGGTCTAAGCTAAAACCCATTCATCTACTAATCTCGCACAATGAATAAGAATGTTTTCCTTGTAGAAGCGTTGCCCCGAGAAGAGGGCTTCATTCCTCCCCAACCAAATCACCCACAGCCTCGCTATAGGACGCAGGATGTCCCTTTTCTCCCTGTTGTTCACCAACAATTCACAAAAGGCCGGCAGGTTATTCGTGCACACCCAATCCACATCTGCTTCCTGCCAAACCCCCCTGACCCTGGGGAAAACGAAGAAGAGATGATCAATGGTCTCCACCGCAGATTCGCATAGAACACATCTATTTGAGATATTGACCAGAAGCCTTGCGCAACGATCCCTCGTCATCAGCCGTTGCCTGCGGAATAGCCAAAGGAAAAAACCAAGGTGCTCGGGGAGCTCAAGTCCCCAGAAGAACTCAAAATCACGCACCAGCATGTCCGACCGCGCATGCGGGGGTCTAGATATTGCCCCATAAGCTTTCTGAATCGAGAAAGGGCCACCCCGCCAGGCCCAATGGTCACGACCACCATTAGGTCTTCCTGCGTCCCCGATGGCGTCCATAAGGGAAAGAAAGTATTCAAGCCTCTGATCCGAAAAATTCACAAGGAAAGGCGGGAGCCAACATCCATCCGCCCAACAAGATGCGACACTGGCATCCTTATCCGCCGCCAGCGCAAATAAACGAGGGAATCGCACATTGAAGATCCCCCTTCCCGTCCAATCATCTTTTCAAAATCTAAAAGACTCACCATTCCCTACCACCGGCACAAACAGCGACAGATTCCTCTCAAAAACCTCCAGCATCCCCCACCAAAACGGAGTCTGGCTTCCGACCATACCATCCCGCGCATCCAACGTCCCGCTCGCCCCGTGAATCTCCCGCAAGATGCTGGAATAGAAGTCTTCACCCGGGCCCCAAATCCTATGCACCAATTTGAGAAGGAATGCATCATTAACAAGCTCCAACCTCCGTACGCCCAAACCACCTTCATGTTTGCATCTCGTGACCTCATCCCACCCTACTAAATGCAACCCTCCCCCCGCCTCTCCATTCTTTCCCCACAGAAATCTTCGCATAAACTTTTCAAGACGGTTGCAAATCCCCACCGGCATCCGACGGTTCGATAAGAAATAAACCGGGATCGAGGAGAGCACCGCCTTGAGAAGGACAAGCCGATCCCCCCCTCCCCCTTCGAGAGCAGGGACGACCGACATCCAGCCATACGCTTCTCAACCCTCTCGACGACCACAAGCTAGTCCCTGAGCCTGGCCCTCCCCACAACTAACGGCATACCAAAGTAGTCAATAGGCAGCTCACCGGGAGGAGATCCCAAGACACGGCCGCAATCGATCGCCTCCACCTCCGAAAGGCCAAAAGGAATCATCTTGGACTTGTTCACATTCTTATGTAGACCCGACAACTCGCTAAATAGATCAAGCGTCGCCGCCATTCCCGAGACCTCTGAAAGGCCTCCCTCAATAAAGAACATGGTGTCATCCGCAAACTGGAGCAAGGGCATGCTCATCCTGCCCTTGGAGTAACCCGTTGAAAGCCCGGACACAATAACACGATCAGCTATGCGAGCCAAAACAAGGGGGCAACCCTGGCGCACCCCCTTCTAGGCTGGAAGAAGCTACCCTCCGGGCGACCATTAATCAAGATCGTGAATGATGCTGTGGTCATACATCGACGCATCCACGAGATCCACACCTCAGGAAAACCACGCCTCCGCAGAACCGACCACAAGAAGCTCCAGTCGAGGCAGTCGTAGGCTTTAGCGAAATCGACCTTCCATAGCACCCCCTGCTTTCCCGCCTTCCTCCAATCCGCGACCAATTCCAACACGAGCGTAATGCAATCCGAGATCTGTCCTCTTGTTTAACTGTATATAGTCAATGCACAATCGCATTGACTCATCATTTTTTCTGACAAATAAGACAGGTGCTCCCCATGGTGAAGTACTAGGATGAATGAATCCTTTATCTAACAGTTCTTGCAACTGTACCTTTAACTCTCGTAACTCAGTTGGTGCCATACTATACAGAGGGATAGAGATAGGCTGAGTATCAAGTATGAGAGAGATTTCAATTTCAATCTCTCGTTCGGGTGGTAATCCAGGTAGTTCCTTTGGAAATACATCAGGAAATTCGTACACTATAGGTATATCTTCCATAATTTTGTTTGACCCTGATGTAGTCATTACATAAGCTAAATAGCCTTGTCACCCTTGTTCGAACAGTTGTTGAGCTTTTAGAGTAGATATGTATTCGACATTATCATTGGATGTCATTCCAATGAACTGGAACTCTATCGAGTTAGGTAGGTGAAACGTTATTGTCTTCTGAAAACAATCAAGAGATGCATGATGCCTTTCTAGCCAATCTATCCCAAGGATGAGATCAAAGTCATCCATTTCAATAAATAATTGGGAAACAGGTAACTGATGTCTTGCTATCAGTACTACACAATCATCCAGGATTTCTCGGATTATAAATACTTGTCCTCCTGGTCCCTTGTTCAGATAAGACTATTGTACTTCTACTGGTATCTTACCCAAAGTGGGTACTAACCATCGAGCAATAAATGAATGTGAAGCACCAGAATCAAATAAGGCATGTACTGAAAAGTCATGAATAGTAATGGTACCCCGTACGACCGTGCCTGAATTGTACGCTTGTTCTTCAGTGATTGCATTGAACTGGCCATTAGGAATAGGCAAGTTAGAACCCGTAACACTTTGTGGTGGTTGCTGTGTAGGAGACGATCCTTGTGAGCCACGACCTCTACCATGTCTTCCTCCGCTTGTTGCTCCATTGCTCGAGGTGGATGTTATATTGTTAATTGGGGTTGGTTTAAACCCTGACCCTCTCAACTTCGGCCAATCTCTCTTGATGTGGCTTTCCTGATGACAGTAAAAACACACATGTTGGGAAAATAAAAGAGAGTGTGTATTCCATCAGCCCTAGGCTCTCTTATATAGGAGAATAGCCTATGGGTAAATTACATAAAGAGCACGGCAGGAACTGGAAATAACTAAGAAATACATAATTGAATAATATATGCTAACACTCCCCCTCAAGATGGAGCATAGATATCAATCATGCTCAGCTTGGATGCACACTTCTGGAACGGGCCTCGTAGTAGTGCCTTGGTGAAGATATCTGCAGTTTGATTCTCTGAACTGACATGGGATGTAGCAATGAATCCCTTCTGGATCATATCACGTATAAAGTGACAGTCAACTTCAATGTGCTTGGTTCGTTCATGGAATGCCGGTTTGTTTGCAATAAACAAAGTTGCTTGATTGGCACACTCTAATGCCATAGGAAGTGGAACATCTATATGTAAATCTGTAAGCACAGCTTTTACCCACATCGTTTCTGTGCTAACCTGGGCCATAGCCCTATATTCAGACTCAGCACTAGACCGCGCTACCACGGTTTGCTTCTTGCTCTTCCATGAGATTAGGGAATCTCCAATGTATACAGCAAACCCCGACGTAGATTTTCTGTCCTTGGGACACCCTGCATAGTCTGCATCTGCACAAGCTGAGATAGAGATCGCTTTACCCTTCTTGAACAGCAAACCCGCACCTGGAGAAGACTTAAGGTATCTGAGTATCATGTGTATAGCATCCATATGAACCTGGCGTGGTTGCTCCACGAACTGGCTCACTCGACTCACTGCAAAGGCTATGTCGGGCCTAGTGATAGTGACATACAGAAGTTTGCCCACCAGTTCTCTGTATCTTCTCTTATCCACCTCCTCTGTATCATCCTCATAAAGCTTCATACTAGGGTCCATTGGTGTGGTAGCAGGTCGGCAACCAAGCATTCCTGTTTCACTCAACAGGTCAGTAATATACTTTCTCTGAGACATTACTAGCCCATACGGATTTCTGACGAACTCCAATCCCAGAAAATATCTAAGAACCCCAAGATCCTTAGTAACAAATTCATGCCTCAGCATTTCTTTTGCCTCCTTTATTCCTTGTACATCATCACCTGTAATTAAGATGTCATCTACATAGACCATGATTGCTATGGTGCCTCTCGAAGTCTTTTGTACAAACAAGGAATGATCAGCATTAGAACGTTTGTATCCCTGTTTTTCAAAGAGGTCTGAGAGCTTCTGAAACCATGCTCTGGGGCTCTGTTTAAGGCCATAGATAGCCTTATGAAGTCTACACACCTTGGAACACTCCCCCTCAACAGTAAATCCAGGTGGATGTTGCATGTAGACTTCCTCCTGGAGATCACCGTATAAGAATGCATTCTTGACATCCAACTGATACAGAGGCCACTCACGAGTAACCGCAACTGACAGCAAGATCCGTAGAGTAGAATGGCGGGCCACTGGCGAAAAAGTATCAAGGTAGTCCACCCCGTATGTTTGTGTAAAGCCACGATCAACAAGGCGAGCCTTGTACCTGTCAATACTGCCATCCGCATTCTGCTTGATTGTAAATACCCACTTGCAACTCACAGGTGACACATCAGCAGGTATAGGAACCAGACTCCACGTTCCTCTAGACTGTAGTGCTGCCATTTCTTCTTCCATCGCTAGACGCCATCTACTATCCTTCAGAGCGTTTTTTAACTCCGTGGAATATCTACAGCTAACAATGCGACTACAAAGTTCCTGAAATCTCCAGATAGTCGTTCAAATGACACAGAAGCTGCTAACGGATATTTGGCGCAGCTTCTCTTCAACTTGCGCATAGCAATAGGAACATCTAAGTCAGTTGTGTCCTCATCTGTCCTTTGCAACACATCCTGCTCAGAAACATCATTAGATCCATCAATATAGTAATATCTTCAGAACATACCTCAAGCGAGCTAGTTGATGAGTCATGACCATGAGCTGGAGCAGGCCTGCGGGTATAATGAAATGGTAGTGGTGAAACAAGTATAGTAATAGAAGGTGCATATGATGATAAAGGAGCTGGTGGTGGTGGTGGTGATGGTGGTAATGGTGGTGGTGGTGGCACATAGATAACATCGGTAGTAGCTGGAGGTGTCAACTGATCACCTGAGGATGAAAAATACATGACGGATTCAAAAAATGTAATATCTGCACTAACAAGATACCGCCTGCGCAATGGATCATAGCACTTGTACCCCTTCTGAGTTCTGGAGTACCTAACAAACACACACTTGACAGCCCTAGGAGAGAGCTTGTCAGTACCGGGAGACAATTGGTGGACAAAGGCAACTGAACCAAATACACGAGGAGTAAGGGAAAATAGTTCTTTATCAGGGAAGATGAGGGAAAAAGGAATCTTTTCACCTAGAACAGATGACGGCATACGATTGATTAGGTAACATGCTGTAAGAACTGCATCACCCCAGTAAGAATAAGGAACATGGCTCTGTATAAGAAGTGACCTGGTGACATCTAGTAAGTGTCGATGTTTCCTTTCAGCTATCCCGTTCTGTTGGGAGGTATAGGCACAGGATGTCTGGTGGATAATCCCTTGGGAAGAGAAATAATTGGCTAGGACATGAGTACACAATTCCAAGGCATTATCGCTTCTCACAATTTTAACAGATGTGGAGAAAACATTACGAATCTCATTAAGAAAATTGATAATAATATTTCCTGCTTCAGATTTATTCTTTAACAAAAATACCCATGACACACGAGAGAAGTCATCCACAATAACTATATAAAACCGGTGTCCCTGATGGTCAGGAACACGACTCGGACCCCAGCTATCAATATGAAATAACTTAAAATTGGAGGTACTACTCCGACACTGACGACTGGGAAAGGTAGACCGATGATGCTTTCCCAACTGACACGCCTCACACTGGATAGATGTGTGAGGTAAAAGCTGGGGTAACACACAACGCAACTTCTGAAGAGGCAGATGTCCAAAGCGCAGATGCCATAGTAGAGGAGAAACAGGTCCAGTAGGTAGAGATGAGGTGCCAGCAAAGGAAGTCTGGCATAGGCAATATAGGCCTCCTTGCTCATAGCCACGCCCAATAACGTTGCCCGTAAGGATGTCCTGAAAAACAAGAGAAGATGGATCAAAAATCGCCCGACATTGTAAATCCTTTGTAATTTGGTTGATAGATAATAAATTCATTGAAAAATCAGGTGCATGTAACACATTCTTGAGCTGCATCGATGGTGTTAGTCTAGTCTCCCCCTGACCAATAATCGGGGAATGTATGTCATTAGCAATGATCGGTGTTCTTCCTGGGGGGATCTGTCTGTATCCTGTAAGTAGACTTTGATCGCCACATAGGTGATGTGTAGCGCCAGAGTCCATAATCCAAGCTAAAGTATCTGATCCACTACTAGTAAATGCATGTGTGCTACCTGATGTACTGGCAGAAGCAGAAGCGGATGTAGCAACATCAGGATGACTCTCAGGAGTGGATGCTGGATGAGATGGAGGAATAATGCCCCTTAGACGGTCAACAAGATCATCAAAGCGTTGATCCAAAGAAGCAGCAGATGGAGGCTCTATCTGCTCAGGGACTCGTGCAGATGCAAGGAAACCATGCTTAGAGTAGCATGTGTCTTCAGTATGTCCGGTGCGATGACAGTAGGTACACGTTGGCCGAGTACGGCCTCGTCTACCACGAGGGCCACGGCCGCATGTATGATGGTGACCTCCACGGCCTCGGTTGGCAGCCATGGCTGAAGCAGTCTGATTCGTCGCCGTAGATGGAACAGTGATCCGGCTCAACCTGTGGAAGGCTTCTTCCATAGGAGGAATAGTAGAGTCTGCTAAGATCTGAGACCGTGTTGCCTCATACTCAGGATCAAGGGCAGCGAGAAAAACTCCTACGGCATTCTGGTAGGTCTTCTGTTGCTCTGGTGTAGCAGTCAGGGGCATAAAGCTATACAGCTTCTCGAACATCCCTCTCAAGGATGTGTACAGTGAGTGTAGAGGACGTCCATTCTGCTTGATAGTGAATATATCATGCTGGAGCTGCAGAATCTTGGTCTCATTCTTTGCTTGAGAATATGTGGCGACTAGAATGTCCCACATATCTTTGGTCGTGGGTTGGTGAAGAATATCGTTGGCAATCTCGATTGCCAGAGTTCCAGATAGCCAAACTTTGGCATATGCATCATCTGCCTCCCATGAGGCATTAACTGCAGTCTTCTCAGCAGGCTCTCCTTCAGTAAGAATGTGTTTCTTACCGGTTGACTTCATCATACTCATGAACTGCATTGCCCACAGTTCATAGTTCGAACCATCCATCTTCACAATTGGCGTTGGACCTCGAAATGCGCCTACAGATGGGATATCTGCCTTGCTTTCTGACATACTTGTAACCAAAGACTGGAGTAGTAGACTGAGAATAAGATTGTCTACACGGACATAGATGGGTTTAGTTGCGTGTGTAGACTTCAAGCAACCAAACCCATTTCTTATGCGGTGTGCGTGCTAGAAATACGTGTGGGACAGAGTCACATCTTAAGGGCGCTCACGGGAAGCTGTCCAAGTACACGCACTGTCAAGCACGCACAGAAGATGCGTACAGATGCACGATCAGCACGCTGGAAAGCACGCTAGGGAAGATGCGTGTAGGCGCACAGTCGCGCACTTAGAGATGCGCGCAGGCGCTAGAGATGCCTGCAGATGCGTAGTCGCGCGCTATGCGTGCAGACGCACGGTGAAGAGGTACGCAAGCACGAGGCGATGTGCCCAGGAGGAGCCGAAGGTGCGCACACGGGAGCTACGTGCATAGGCGTAGCAGGGTGCATACGCAGTGCACGCAAGAGGACTACATGCGCAGGCGCAGCAGGCGACAAGAAGCCCCGCCAGCGGCGCGAGGAGAGACAGAGAGAGAGAGAGAGGGGTACGACGGTGGGGCTTGGGCTAGGGTTAGGGTTTCAAGAACTCCGGCCTAGGACCGTCGCTTTGATACCATGTTGGGAAAATAAAAGAGAATGTTTATTCCATCAACCCTAGGCTCTCTTATATAGGAGAATAGCCTATGGGTAAATTACATAAAGAGCACGGCAGGTACCGGAAATAACTAAGAAATACATAATTGTATAATATATGCTAACAACACACGTGCTCCTGTTTGAGCTGAAGACCCAACTACATAGGTGCTAGCTCATGTTGCTGAGTCGTGAGGATATAGTGGAGGTCTAGAGAAATCCCTTCTTCCAGATAATTTCTGGCCCAAAGTCTGTGGCGAGATTATATTAGACCCGACTGGATGGTAACGACTGTCTCTTCGGTTCTAATTCGCTTTACGTTTGGATGGTCCACCAGTAAAGTGAAAGCTTCTTCTTTGGCGGTTTTCATCCCTTACGAGAGGTGATGTCCATGGCTTCATCTACAGTGGTGGCTCTAAAACCTGCAAGCTTCTCTCTCAAATCTTCCTGAAGACCGCTAACAAATTTGGTAAGACACTTTTGTGGTGAAGCTTCTAAAGCTGGGGAGTAACGTAGACAGCTCCGTAAAGTGAATATAATAATCTCGTACATTCTTGGATCCTTGGGTCAAAGAGGCTACCTCCCTCCTCTTCAATTCCTCCCATTGGGAGAGACAGAAGTGAGCTCAGAACCTTTCTTCAAAAATATCCCATGGAACAGGATCTATTAATTTCTTGGAAATGACTCTCCATCATCGTCCTGCATAATCTGCTAAGGAGTAATCAGCGAAGTACACTCAAGTATCTGCTGGTGCGTGTATTATTCTCAACATCCTGCTGAGATCATCAAGCCATAATTCTGCCTCAGCAGGTGATTCTATGCCTTTAAATCAAGGAATCTTTCCCTTTCGGTAATTGTCTATTAATGTTTGGTGTCTGAGAAGGGCTTTCTCCATTTCTCCTTCAATCGAGGTAGGAGCAGACTCGGTTGAAGGATGGTAATTAGATTCTTCCTCAGAAAGATGGACAGAACCTTCAATCCTAGCATCCACAGGCTTAGATGCCTCGGGTCTCTCAGCTTGTGCATTGAACCTCTCATCCAATGCTTGATGCCTTTGCCCCATGTTTTGGAGCATTGTCATCATAGCTGTTAATTGTCTAGACACGTCTTGGTCTGCCATGATCCTGGGAGGAGTCAAGGTCAAAGGTCAGATCCTATATGTCTTAGCATGATGTACATAATGGACAATGACTTGTGAATGGTACTGCAGTTATTAAGTTCAAAGGATCTTAATACAACCTTAGTTTCTGAATACCGCTCATAGTTTTCAATTGCTATATAAATAACTGGAGTAACCGGGCTCTGATACCAATCTGTCATGACCCCGATTCCCGGGTCATCGGATCCTCCCATATCCGGATCTGGTTACTCAGCAATAATTTATTCAGCAATCACGATTAACATTCAGAAACATACTGCAATTAAAAATACTCATAAGAAAGTATTTTAACACTTTTCCATTCACAGAATAAGGTTCACATAATACATTGTTCCACTATACCATTTACATGTACTTCAACTTGAAAGGAAATACACAAAAGATTACTATCTTACAGAGAAGAGCTATTGTGGTTGGTTGGATGACTATGTTAACTGGTTGGATTACTAAAGTCCATTGCGTTTGCTCACCGACACCTGTTGGGTTTTCCATAAATCATAGGATAAAAATAAGCTAATGCTAAGTAACGAAAAAGAGAAAAGCAAATAAATTGTGTATTTTTTTTCAAAACTTGTTATCACAAAAGTTTTATTCATTCTCGTTAATTTAAGTCATATTCCTTTCTATTCCACGTCAGGGATTAGTCCAGGGGAACCCCACCATTCTTGGACTCCGATGTGGATACTTCGGGATTGAATATTGTGTTGATCTTGGTAACCTTATGCCACCCCACGTCGCCTCAACCAATCCTCCAATACTACCTTGACAAATTCCTTTTCTTTTATTAATCAGGGTCTCAAACCCTCAGCCTGGAAAACAAATGAGCACACCGTCTTCGAGAATTTGGTTGCTTAAAACCTCGTGCTAACTTTATAACCTAGCGGCTTAAATACATGTTGTCGTGACCCAGTTGCTATTGAACCACTTGTGCCTCCACATGGCACGACCACATGATTTGCAACCAGGATTGTGCCTCCACATGGTACCACGTGTTGCAAATCATTCATTTCGTGTGCACTTAACATAACAGGGCAACCGTGTACCATCTAGGTAGGGAAATGCCAATACGGGTTCCTTCCGACAAACCTACAGGTTACATGCCCGATCTGTAGTTCTACTCACAATCATCCCAAACATGACACACGATCCTTTTCAGGATCCAACTCACACCACATCAATTCACATGATGTAATTCTTTCGTTAAGTCTTCTATTAGCATAATCAGCAACACTTAGTATAGATTTACATATATATTATTCATATGCATATATACTCGTATTTATGCCTATTTTAACTCCCAAACCCTAACTTTCCAAGCCCCTGCATCAATTCGATGCTTAAACCTTATTTTAGTGGAAATCACAAAGCAACTCTTCAGATTTTTTCAAAAATAGCCAAAATGAGGGTTCTTCATAACAAAGAATATAAAATCAAGAATTTCTATAATCTCGTATAAAAACCCAACATCAAAAGGAAGGATTTCGTTACCTAATCGAGCTCTCTCTCGCGTATGCAATGCTTTATCGTGTTTCGTTTTCAGAAAGGATATTTTAAGGCTCCTGAAAAGATCGAATTTCATTTTCGTATCAAAACCGCTAAGAACGTGTCAAGAATGTGAAGAACAAACGAAGAACGCGAAGAATACGAAGAACGCCAAGAACGTATTTTCTCTTGAAATTTCAGCAGAGCTTCCCCTTATACGGGATGATATTTCTAGGAAAATTTTGGCAGAGTTTCCCCTTATATCGGGACATATTTCTCGAAACATTTCGGCATAATTTCCCCTTATATCGGGGCATATTTCTCAGAAAGTTTCAGTAGAATTTCCCCTTATATCGGGACATATTTCAAAATAAAAATGAAAAGAGTTTCCTCTATAAAATCAATCGAGAGGAAAATAACAACGAAACTGAAATAATATAATCAAACTGCAAGTGATGAAGAATCGGTAGACACCACGTGTCTTAGGTGAGTGAATGTGTGACGAATCACAGGGTTCACTGACGTACATAGCCGTCCGCACCTAAGTAGGGTATTACACGGATTTCTCCATCAAAATAACTAAAAAAACCGAAAAGAAAGAACAATAAGTATTGGAAAATCAGTAGACACCACGCGTCTTAGGTGAGTGAATGTGTGGCGGATCACAGGGTTCACTGACGTGCATAGCCGCCCGCACCTAAGTAGGGTGTTACACAGATTTCTCATCGAACCACAATAGGAAACGAATCGGAAAGAATGATGAATCAAGAACAAAACTTGGAAGAAAATATGATGAATTGAAAGTCTAGCTTACGAAGCAAACTAAGAGAGGAGCATACCTTCCTCCTCGTTCTCCCGGCAGCGCTTCGCTAGCGTTCTTTCCCTGCCTCCCACTCCTCCTCCTGACCTCTCAACCCTAGCCCTTGTGTGGTGGTGGTAGTGGAAATCATAGAGAATGAATGGGTAGGGGGTATTTATAGGTTCCAAAAAACCGCTAACCATGGTTAGTAAACCATGGTTTAGCCCTTAACCGCGGCTAGCAGCCCATGATTTTGGCCCATGGTTTTCGCCAAAACTTATCCGAAACTTAGGCTCAAGTTAGAACATTCCAAAGGATTCTAGATTTGCTAATGACGCTTAAATAATACTAATCGTGATTAACTTTCACTAATCGCGATTTAACTTTCACGGCTTACGCTTATCTTTTGCTAACTATTGATTAGTATTTGTTAATGATCATTAGCGATTTTAATCCGTCATTAGTTTCTTTAATCATGCTTAATTAGTCTTAATGACAGTCATTACGGGTTAATGGCGTCTTAACCCTCCTTACTTCTCTTTCTTTCGAAAATCATAACAAATCGAAGCGAAGTCCGATTCACACGAAACAAATTCCGTTGGTTTTCTCTTGACGAGTCGGATCTTATGATATAGGATTCAAGAGATGCCAAGTTCATGGCTTTACAGACCGAGTAGGTGGAGTGGTCGTGTTTGTGCTTCGAGTTGGTCCTGTTGGGGGTTTGTCTGCTCGTTGTGGCCCAGATGGTGGAGCTGAATTTGTTCCACATCCGGTAAGTGCTCCTCCTAAGGTTGTCGATGGAGATGAGCGAGCACTGCTTGAAAATGTTGAACATGTAGATCAAAACCGCCTGGCTGACCTCATCTGCTGAAACGGTCATCGTATTGGCCCAAATGATCGTTGTGGTTTAGGTGTTTCTCCTGTCGAACTCCCGAAACATCTCTCTCAGATATCATTTAAATTCTCTGCTGCACCAGTAGCCTTGGAGATGGAAGTGATGTGTAATCCGGGTAGCTTCTCTTGTACCTCCTCTCGCATACCTCTGATTAACTTTTCCATATTCTCTTCTGGAAATGCAACGGTTGCTGGAATGTGTTGAGACAGCTCGGTGTATTGAACGAAGTAATCTCTGGTTGTCATCCATCCTTGACGAAGCTCTGCAATCAAACGGTGTTGGGACTGCTTCCACTTTGTAGAAATGTAAGATCTGAATCTCGTCTCGAAGTCATCCCTGTGGGCTCACGTCCCAACTCAAAAACTACTGCCTCCCACCATCTCTCTGTGAAATATGTTAGTGAATACTCCATTAAAGATAGCCACGAGTCTCACAGTGTGCGCATCATCCTCAGCACCTTCATGACTCTCTTCAACAATTGCTCGGCCTGGTCTGACATCCTGGTACCCTCAAACATATGCACATTGGCATGTTGGTAGGAAGTGAAAACTGACTGGTGCTTGTGGATAGTTGAGTGCTCAGGTGCATCCTCATCTGCAAAATCAACAGGGTCCTGCTCCCTATCATAGTCTCCATCTGCTCCATGTATTGGCATCTCCTCATGTAGATCATCAAAATGATGTTGCTGTACCTCAACAGACTGATGTTGGTCCTGTCGTGTTCCATCCTAAGATGAATGGTATGCGTAATCTGACAGCTCCTCGAACCTCATCTCTATGTTTGTCTGCTTGTCGACAATCTTAGTCTCTTGGGCTAGTATCTGATCATGCGGACCTCTCATAACAATATGTTGCTGCTGGAGGTCGGTATGAGTGGTCATGGTGCGCTCTACTCTCTCAACCATCTCCTGGTCTGGTCTGATCATCATGGCTCTACATAAGAACCATTTGTAGTCATAAAAGTTGTTGTTCGCAGATACTATCATATATGTTTTTCCTCTTATTGGGATATGTTGGGAAAAACCAAAGATCTGTTATTCAAAGGAACTCTTGGCTCTCTTACATAGGGAGAGACCTCAAGGGTAAAATACATAGTAGTCCAGAGAGAAAACAAAAATTATGAACGGGTACATAGCATATAATAATATCTATCTCTACACCCCCCCCCCTCAAGGTGGAGCATAGATGTCTATCATGCTCAGCTTGGAAGAATATCTCTGAAAAGGTCCTCTGAGCAATGGTTTGGTGAATACATCAGCAGTCTAATCCCCTGAGCTTACGTGAGTTGTAGATATCAATCCTCTCTGGATCAAATCTCTAGTGTAGTGGCAGTCGACTTCAATATGTTTTGTTCTTTCATGAAAAGCTGGATTGTTGGCAATAAACAAGACTGCTTGATTGTCACACAGAAGCTGCATGGGTAGAGATACTGCTACATGTAGATCCTCTAGTACAGATCGGACTCACATCATCTCCATGCTTGCTTGCGCTATGGCCCTATATTCAGATTCAACACTGGATCTAGCCACAACAGTTTGTTTCTTGCTTTTCCAAGAAACCGGAGAGCTCCCAACGAAAACTGCAAATCCTGAAGTTGATTTTCGATCCTTAGGGCATCCTGCATAATCGGCATCTGCGTATGCTGAGATAAATAAATCTGTGCCCTTTTGAAACAGCAACCCTGAATCTGGAGAAGACTTCAGATACCTCAGTATCATGTGTATGGCATCCATATGAACTTGTCTTGGCTGCTCCATAAATTGACTCACCCTGTTTACCGCAAAGGCAATATCAGGATGGGTTATAGTAATATAAAGGATCTTACCCACCATTTCTCTAAATCTCCTCTTCTCCACTTCAGCCGTGTCATCATCATACAGCTTCATGCTCGGATCCATGGGAATACTTGATGGTTTGCATTCATCCATGCCGGTTTCAGTCAAGAAATCTGTAATATACTTCCTTTGGGTCATTACCAGACCCTGTGCATTCCTGGCAAATTCCACCCCCAGAAAGTATCTTAGGGTCCCAAGATCCTTCATGACGAACTGATTGCCTAGGAATGCCTTCGCCCTTTCTATGCCCTGAATGTCCTGTAACCAGAATGTCATCCACGTAGACCATGATAACAACCATACCTGTCGATGTCTTCTGAACAAACGAGTGGTCTGCATTTGACCTCTTGAATCCCTGTCGCTCTATCAGATTGGAGAGCTTCTGGAACCACGCTCGTGGACTCTATTTAAGGTCATAGATAGCCTTGTGAAGTCTACACACCATATGCTTCTCCCCCTCAGCAGTAAACCCTGGTCGTTGCTGCATATAGACTTCCTCCTGCAGATCACCATACAAAAAGGCATTTTTGACATCCAGTTGAGATATACTCCAATCACGTACCACAGCAACTGATAAGAGAATGCGAAGGGTGGAATGACGAGCCACTGGAGAGAATGTATCCATATAGTCCACGCCATAGGTTTGTGTAAAGCCTCGCGCTACCAGACGTGCTTTGTACCGATCTAGACTTCCATCCGCGTGGTATTTAACTGTGAATACCCACTTACAGCTCACAATATATGCATCAGAAGGGGGAACGACCAAGGTCCATGTGCCACGAGACTGCAAGGCACGCATTTCATCTTCCATAGCATTTCTCCAGCAATCAATCTGTATAGCTTCCTGGTAGGTCCATGGTATGTCTACCGAGGATAGAGCTGCAGCAAATCTCTGAAAGTTGCCTATGAGGCGATGAAAAGACACCTGTGAAGCAAAGGGATATGAAGTACACGTCCGCTTCTGCTTTCGGAGAGCAATAGGAAGATCAAGATCATCTTCCACTATATTGGATGGTGTAATCTCCTCCTGAAATGAAGAATCCTGCACATGTGCCATGTCTGACCCGTCAGTAGTAATGTCATCTGAACATACCTGAGGCGTGATGGATGTCGGACGTGTAGCTTGAGCAGGACCTGACCGACGTGTGTAGAATTTCGGTAGAGGTGGAATAGGAGGTCGTAGAGGTGGTGGGGGTGGAGGTGGTGGTGAGGATGTCGTAGGAACAGGAACAGGAATGGACTCAGGTGGACTCCAAGTAGGAGGTGGTGGGACATAGACATCATTGCTGGTAGTGGATGGTACCATTCTGTCACCTGCAGGGGAAAAATACATAACAGACTCAAAGAACGTGACATCAGCACTGACAATTCTTAATCACATCGCTTGCTTCAGATTTATTCTTAAGAAGAAAGACTCAAGAAACACGAGAAAAATCATCCACTACCATAAGATAAAATCTGTGTCCCTGATGATCGGGTACACGACTCGGACCCCATATATCTATGTGAAACAACTCAAAAGGGGAGCTACTGCTCCGACTCTGACGACTAGGAAAGCTTGACCGATGATGCTTTCCCAACTGACACGCTTCACAGCGAAAGGAAGAACTTGGAGAGATCTGAGGCAGAAGATGTCGCATTTTCTGGAGCGGGAGATGACCAAAACGGAGATGTCAGATATACAGAGAAACTGGTCCGGCAGAACAAGAAGAGACACCAGCATAAGAATTCCGGACCAGTCGATATAGACCATTCTGCTCAAAGCCACAGCCAATCACCCTGCATGTTAGTATGTCCTGAAAAATAAGAGAAGACGGGTCAAATATAGCACGACCATGCAAATTCTTTGTAATCTGACTAATAGACAATAGATTCATCGAGAACTCAGGAGTATGGAGGACATTCTGTAGATGCATAGTAGGAGATAAGGAGACCTCCCCCTGTCCAACAAGGGGGGATTGAGTATCATCTGCAATCTGTACTGAGCGGCCATAGGGTATGTCCCTGTAGGACTCAAGTCTCTCTCTATCTAGGCAGAGATGATGTGTGGCACCGGAATCTATAATCCAATCTGAGATATCATGAGAAGATGTAAATGCAGTAGCACTACCTGAGGTACTAGCAGCAGCAGAGGAACTGGCAAATGCTATAGCAGCAACATCTGAAGGTCCACCAGAAGAATCACCAGACGATTGTGGCATAATGTCACGTAGACGTGCCATAAGTTCCTCGAAACGATTGTCTGCAACAGATGCCACTTGAGGCTGAGAATGCTCCCTACACGTGTCGATGCTGGGAAACCATGCTTGGAGTAGCATGTCTCCTCCGAGTGACCTGTCCGATGACAGTATGAACACGGCTGACGAGAACGACCACCCCTACCCTGGGGTCCACAACCACGACCACGGCCAGAGGGATGACCACCTCTCCCACGCGATACCGCCATCGTCGATGGGAGTGGAGTAGACGAGCTGGAAGACACTGATATGTGACTGAGTCTCCTGTAAACATCCTCCATCGGAGGAATAACTGCATCAGCCAAAATCTGAGAACGGGCGGCCTCATACTCAAGATCTAGGGCCGCAAGCAGAACACCCACATGGTGGTATTCCGGAAGGTCTTCTGATGTTCCGGAGTCGCTGTGATTGGAATGGCACTGTATAACTTCTCAAACATTCCCCTTAGGGATGCGTACAAGGAGCGAAGAGGTTTGTCGTTCTGCTTCATTGTGAATATATCATGTTGAAGTTGTAACATCTTCGTCTCGTTTCGCACCTGGGAATATGTAGCAGCGAGAATATCCCACATTGCCTTGGCAGTAGGTTGATGGAGGACATCATTGGCAATCTCCATCGACAGTGTTTCTGACAACCAGACCTTGGCATATGAATCATCAGCCTCCCACGAGGCATATATCCCTGTCTTCTCTGCGGGCTCATCCTCGGTAAGAATGTGCTTCTTACCATTCGACTTCATGAGGCTCATGAACTGCATCACCCAGAGCTCATAGTTCGACCCGTCCATCTTGACTATTGGTGCAGGACCTTTGAATGCTCCTACGGACGGCATATCAACCTTTGATTCTGACATATTGCCGCGAGAGAAGAACTAGGGTTTGTAGACAAAGTGACAAATGTCTACACAAACTGCATAGGATTCGAGTGTGTATGTAGACTTTACACACCCAAATCCATATATCTGGAGGAGACGGCTAGGGCACGTCGGAACAAGGGACGGCCGGCGGGACTGGAGGCTCCTCCCTGCACCAAAGGGGCCGGCAGCACCAAGATGGTCGGCGGTGTAAGGAGAAGGTGGTGGGGCCTGAGGAGGTTGGAGGGCCCCGAGGCGGCGGTGGCCGGTGGGCCCTGGGGAGGCAGAGAGAGGGACGAGAGGCGGAGGCGCGCCCGGAGAGGGGGCGGCGTCGGCGGGGAAAAAACGAAGGGGAGAGGGCGGCGGGTGGGGAGAGGGAGAGAGCCCTAGGGTTTGGGCTCTGATACCATGTTGGGAAAAACCAAAGATCTGTTATTCAAAGGAACCCTAGGCTCTCTTATATAGGGAGAGACCTCAAGGGTAAAATACATAGTAGTCCAGAGAGAAAATAAAAATTACGAACGGGTACATAGCATATAATAATATCTATCTCTACATGATATAATATATAAATTAATGAAATTGGTGACAACGGTGTTTATGGAATTTGAATGTCATATTTCCCTTCCCAGACTCATGACAAGTTGGAGGATTGTCTCTATACGAGAACTTAATGCAATCAGAATTGTAATATTGTGAATGCTTGTAGCGGGGTATAACGGTTCTTATACCAAGATGTGACGCCTTTGGATCCGGTACCCATTTACAACAAATTAGTGGTATTTTATTCATTAATTATCACACAAGTTATATGAAAATACGGGGAAATTTTTCATGTTTCTGCAATGACATTCACATTTAAATTGATAGCGACAGAACCAACAACATGATGTGCCACCAAATTTCCATTCATTAATTTCCATATATATAAACATGTACAAAAGAGGCTGACAGTACATACATGTAGTCCCAAAAATATACAGAAGAGAAAGAAAGCATTTTACATTATAAACTGAACAAAAACTGTAACAATTGTGATTCTACCATCTAGTGTAGCAACAGATGTCAAGAATCATCAATCTGCTACTGAGTCGCAAGCCCCTTGCTTACCACACATGAAAGGAACAAGAGACGTCAGCGAACGTTGGTACATCCCGAGACTTAATAAAAGAAGGAGGCTTTTTAAGGTGATTGCGAAAGAAACAAGTAGTAAGGTATAAACAACTAAACATTTACAACTACTTGCTATGAACAAGGTTTTCAAACTACCCTTAAGGAATGCACCAAGTTTTACACATTACCTTTCATATGTCATATTCTTATATCGTAGTTAATGACTCATATATATATATATATGTTAATCTATTGTTATTTAGAGATATTAAATATGGATTTTGATAATGTGTAAGATGAGGTTTTGAACTGATTCTTGATTTTTTTCTAAATTGTCTAGTTTAGTGATAGTCTGTGGTCTTGATATGTGTGTGACCTCACACTATGACTCTAATTCGTGAAGAGTGTCTTAAGGTCGGGGTGCCTCTGTAGGCATGCGAAGAGGTATAGTGCATCCTAACTAAGTTCTCAACATGTACACTAACTTAGTATATATTCATGGTAGCAATCCAAAGATCTGATGATTTGCTAATGATTGATGGTTAATAATAATTAATGATTCTATGCTTGATTTGATTGGAGTCAATTCTAATCAATACCACCTTAACTGATCTCAACTCTTAGTCTTATTCTATTGTAACTTATTTCAATCTCAATATGTAACTCCTCCAAATTTTCAACTGTAACCGATTCAATGTAACCCTATATGATTCAAATATAGCATCGCCAACCCTGTTGGAGGAAAGTAACCAAAACTCAAGCAATGAGGAAGTCTCCTAATAGACTCTTCTGTCTCCCCTTCTAATTGAAAGTGTGATCCGATAGAGGGACAGGTCTACTCCAAAACTACGTCACTAAGACGGTGAGAGAGACTATCCGAAAAAGTCACTCTAGAAATCAGCCCAACTAGTACAGGCTAACGAGCTCGTACGAAAAACTAAAACTGAGGATCCCTCGCATGGGTATCCTAAAACAGAAGGTCAGCAGAGCTGGTCAAAAGTCAGGATCCCAACGAGACGTAAAAACCCTACGAGCTCGCGTAAAAACCGTGAAAAGGACTGGGATCCTAGACCCACGCACTTGGCGGTTGCTGCCCTAACTAGGCTTCCTTTCCTCCGCCCAGCTGAGGGTCACCAGCCCTCGCATGGTTAGGTGTAAGGGTCACCCTGACCAACATCATTAATTATCAGGCATCATCGATTCCCAATATTTTCACTTACTTGATTACTCATTTCTTTCTAAATCCTTTATGTGATTAATTGCATAGATCAAGGTCTTTTGGTCATCAATCTTATTGATATTACTGATGCTCATCATTATGTTCTCTTACTCGATTACTCAATTCTTTCTCAACCTTTTTCGTGGTCAACTTAATTTTTGTGGTCAACTTAACATATCTAGGTATCCTATCATATTAATGAGGTATAATCGGTAGATTATACTAATGAACTAATTGATGAAGATTTTAGTCATAATAATCGATGGAAATCATTCAATGGATCGAAAGAGAAGATAGCAGTTCTTATAGTTATTTTTAGTCTATCTTTTTAAATGAGTGAGATCAATGGCCTAATTATTTATTTGAATTCTAATCTAATTATCGTAAAAATTTCCAAATTTCTAATTTCAATCTTAGTATCCAAAAGTAAAGTGCAAAAAAATATCCCCCATCTTTTGAGTTATTAAAATCTGGATTTAAATGTTTTTAATGGTCTACAGTTTTCTTTTCAAAACCTCTTTAGTATACCATCACTTGAGCATCGATGTCATTGCAATAGTATAATTTTAATTAGGAACTTGAATATTTTATTTCCTAAGTTCAACTTTGTGACAAATTTAGTGCATGTATTATGGTATCTACAGCCACATTAGTATATATATAAACAGAAGTTCTCGAGAAAAAAATCGAACTTACAGTTTATCTTCAATTACACCCCGCGGTGCTATCTTAAAATCCTAGTGTTTCGACATGTTTCGTGTATTTAAATCCCACTTGAAGTGAGATTTGATTTAACTTTCAAATGTGTATTGAGATATCCAATAAGTTTATTCTTAGATTGAATATATGTACATATCCTAAAATTTGGACCAAGATAAATTACATTTTAAAAGTCTTACATTTTAAGATATAGATGGCTGGAGCTGAAAAAAATTCAATTACATCTCAAAGTTCTTTAAGGGTAAATCCTGCCAGTTATCTAGAAATATTGCATGCATGTAATTCATTGTTTGCATTATTAGAATCACACTCTGATACAGTTGATTTAAACAAAAAGTAAATTAAAACATTGTATACATATGTTTCATGACAAAATACAGTACATAATAAGTGTTTTTTTAATATTGATTATTACCACATGCAGATCCAACTGTATTAAATCATCATTGGCAGAGATTTGACATTTTTTAAAACTTTGACTAGTGGATTATATATAAGAGTTATTTCAAGGTGTGTTCGACCAGGTGTTCTGTAGTTATAATCAAAAGTGGCAACTACTTATTATATGAATAAATTATCAAAACTTATAATTATATGTTAAATATAAAAAAATCCATGAAAATTAGTGAAAATGGTTTTTTTTACTTGAGCATGCATGTGAGCAAAGAGAGATGTAGGATTATACCTTAATTTGATTTTCTCCAACATGCAATGGCGTTTTGGCTATTGGACAGGAATTGTTGCGGAAAACATTAGAAAAAGAAGGGGGTTTCGGTTGGATTATTTTGTTTGGAAGAAATGGGAAATATAATGAAAGAAGAAGGCGGCTTTGGACGTTATGTAAGGGGGGAAAGGGAAAGCTTCCAAAAAGCTTCCTCAATCTCTCAATATATTTTTTTACAATTATGACATCAGCACAATGTCACTAATGACATCATTTATGACGTCATTACTAATCTATATTGTATATTAATTCTAATTATTTTTTTACAATTTTTTTGGAAAGGTACAGACAACAAAAGTCTATACTGTTTTATCAAAATAAATTTTTATTTTATTTATTTTTAAACCAAAACTCCCTTTATTTGTCATACCTAAAGTGGACCGTATTCGTATCTCAAGTATCCAATTTCTACGTACAATATCATGATTTGACTGTATTTGAACGATGATCAAAATGTGTATAATATTGATATATTTTAGATCGGATTTGCATACCCGAAATTTTCGAGATATTGTTTCAGTTTATTGTTAAATTTTATCGTTTTAAAATATCAAACACTCTCCGATTGACGAACGGTCGATTTCATTGGTCTTATTTCGTCGAATCGAATTTTCTGGCATTCTCGGTTTGTTTTGCGATTTCTGAATTTTCGTTGCATCTTTTCCGTGGTACGCATTACGGTGCGATCGATTTTTGATTAATTGCGACTAAACGACTTTAGATTTATGATCAGTTGATCGATTTAAGTTATTTAATACTATTAGTAATATTATTGGATTAAAAAGACACTAATCATATCATATTTTGGATTTAATTGAATCTGGATGTAACAGCTAATAACAAGAGCATCAACTTGGATGCTAATAACTTATGTGAATTACATGCCATGGCCAAATAGACTATCTCAGGGTCGAAACCATATCGTTATAGACATTATGTAGTAATGTAATCTTCGGAGCCCCTTTAGTCTAAAAGTGCAAATGAGAGTATGTTATAAAAGTGGGGATACTTGATAACTTGAGCTCAAGTATTTTTAAATGGTTGTCAACGGTCCATTTGGGCATGAGCCCAATAAGTTATCAGGACCAGTTTACCTCGATAATGATCTAGGTACCCAAGTCTCGGACATTACAAATGATATAAGTAATGGATTTTTCTAGTAATGGAAAGGGTCACCTGACAAGTGTAGCCACCCCTACAAAGAAGAAAAAAATGCTACCCAAAACATAGAATTGCAACCGTTGCTGAGAATAAGTGATATCATATCTCAACAAGGTTGTTGAAAATATAACTAAACATCTCAAACAAAGTCTGACATCTAATACTCACAAAGTGTATGATTGTTATAAGAGCGAGCATTACTATTTGACAACTTGAGCTTAAACATTTTTAGTAGTTGCAACATATCCAATTGAACTTAAACCAAACAAGTTGTCAGACCCTTTTTTACAGCAGTCCGGAAAACCAAGTCCATGATGTTACAATACCATTAAGTCGAAATAACTGAATTTCTGATCAAGAAAGGATTTCGAGTTCCAATTTCAATCAGAGCCCTTTATGAAATGAACTTCGGTCGCCAGCTTCTTCTCTGAGAAATTTGTCTGATCCGTGAAAATCGATGTGATCTAGCATCCCTCCCAATTCAGCTGCATATTGCATTTTAGTTGTCTACCTCCTCAACGCTATTTGAATCTCATCTTTACCTTTATTTCATGAAGGTACGAACTCAAATTCTTGGTAGACGGCCAGTGGCAGCTATCACCTGAGCTTCCTACCATCGGCGAAGGAGTTGCGCAAAACAACCTTTTGATTGTGTAACATGCATTCATGCATGCTTCATCTTCACCTTTGCTGCAATGCCATGATTTGCGTATATACATTGTTATTTAGAGATGGGTGATAACTCGAAATGGCTGGTCATCTTATAAGTTGAGGGAGTTCTTGCTGTAGCAGTGGACATTACGACTCTCCATGTCAAGAAGGCCACCACTATTGCATGCAATGATGATGTTCAGAATCTGAATGTCATGCATCTCATCAGCATCTTGGTGATCTACTGCACTGGACACAGAAAGATGGAACAGTTATTTCAATAAAAGCAAGACCAAATGGATCTCATGATCCCTCTATCCACCCAATGTAATTAAATGTTAATTAAATGTCAAGCATGTAACACGTTAAATCTGGATATCCAAACCTTTATTATTTATTTTTAATAATGAGATACATATATTTATATACATTTTTTATCATTGTAATTTTACTTCTAAAAAATATAATATACATACGCATATATACACATACCCACATGTTGCATTTATATCATTATGCCTAAATAAGGATATGATAATGGCGTGTTAGATTGCTTGCTTCATGTAGAATGCATTGTCTTTAATCTAATTTTAATGTCTGATGTTCCTGTTCATTTGTTATTTATATTTGTATAGTTAATTGTATCCACCTAAATGGTATAGTGGTAGTGCAGTGTACCTACCACCCAAAAGAGATCAGGGTTCAAATCTTTCCTTGTGGTGGGGGTTGCATTAGGTAATCGACATAGCGTAAAAAATAGTCGAATCATTTAATATGGATTTGAGCAAGAATCCAAGTAACTGACTCTATTTATAATCGGAGTAGGCTTCGTCATTTAATTTGTATAGTTAAATATTTTGAAGGTTAAATTGTAAAAAATAGCTTCAACTATGCCCCATTACACGCTTCATTTTAAAACGTAATAAAGAAGGATCCGTCTTATTTTTTTGTCTCAAATATAATTTTTTGTGAGCTTTCGTGACCTTTTTTATGTTAACATTAAACTTAAAATTGAAAGTTTAGCACCTTTATTTTATTTCAATAATATGGCTTGTAACGGGAAATTGAAGCATTTTATAGTTGAGACCCTTTTTTAAATTTACCCTACTTTGAATAGGCCTGGCAAGAGAATAAATAAATGAAAGTTGCATTCTTTTTAGTTTTGAAATGGCTAACTAATACAAATTTTAGAGTATGTCATGTCTCATTTATATTGTTTTATAAAGTAAAATTCTTGCTCATCATTCTATTTATTAATTTTTGATAGATATAGAAGTTTGAAAAAACTTATAGCTAATCTTATAAATATTGAGATTAGATGCTATATTATTCAAATACTGACTTTCATTTGTAAATCCATGCTACATATAACTATCAATAAGTTCGATTTCCGATATGAAATAGAGCAAAAGTATATTTCAATAAGATAAAGATGAGAATGTTGTAACGAAGAGACCACGAATGTTGTTATGTGCTATTTTGCAAGGGGAAATTGGGTTGCCTCCTTGGGGGAGCTGACATGGCTCCCCTGGCTTATTTTTCTCTATTTTTATGACGAATGAATCCATGAAAAATTCATCACTATATTCATATATTATGGCATTCAAGTTTCGTGTGAAATAGACTCCTACAGTTAGGGCGTTGAGATCTTTGGTCGAGTTATTAAGACTTCATGACTTCAAGAGACGTCTTTTTGACTTGTGCTTCCCATTCCCGTAGGTCTTGTTCAGTGAGTCGGTACCCCCGAGCCCATTCTCAAATGAAGCAGATGGCTTTCCCGCGTATAATAATCACTGATGATACTTACCTTCCCCCTTACCACCTGCTAATACAAAGTCCTAGCCTCCTACCTCTGTTGACGCTCTGTAATTCACAGTTGTTCCTGCTTAGACAGAAATTGTGTATTACTAAGAACGTAGAGACGATCATTCTTTAATGGTCGCAGAATAGTTGAAATCGATCTCGTCTAGATGTGGTCGTATGAGTTTTTATTTCGCACGAAATTTGAATGACATAGTATAGGGATATAGTTATGAAAATCCACGGAAGCATTTTTCAATAAAAATAAAAAATTAGAGAAAATGAAGGGGGAGAGGCGAATTAGCTCCCTCCGGAAGCCCCATTTTACCCATTTTGTAAAGAGTTAACAATCCTACTTTGATATGATTTTTACAATCTAGATGTGAATATAACAAACAATAAAATTGCATTCGTATTAAGCATTACTAATCTTAATTCAAGAAAGTAAAGTCCTGACTGTTTTTGTAATGTAAGGATTAATTATGTAACTCCGATAGAAGTGAAACATTTAAATTGTTTTTATTTACTTCTAGCTTATAATCCACCTAAAATTCACATTGAAATATAATTGGTAGATGTTTGAATAAAAAATGATTTTTTATTTGTTGTGTCCTTGACTTCTGCAATATCAGTTATGTCGCTCCCTTTCTATAATAGTAGTCATGTCCCAAAATTCTTAGAAAATTCACAATTCTACCCTTTTATAATATCAGCTATGCCCCTACCTTACATTAATGGAAGGCAGAACTGCAAATTTTTTAAAAAGTCTGGGACAATTGATATCACAAAAAAGGGAGGAATACAAATGATATTGCAGAAGTTAAAAAGGTCGCAAGTGATAAAAATCCCTTAAACAATAGTTTGCGTGGTTGTTTTGTCACACAAGTTATTATTTTCATTTCATTAAATTAAAATGCAATTCGTTAATTATGGGGATTGCAATGCACATATATTTCTACATCTTTGCTTCCATTCTATCTCCCTCGCTACGTATATTTCTGACTCCGTCCCTATGGGAGTCACGAGTTTTTTTAAATAGGATACTAACACCGTCATTTTGGTAAAACATTCTATTATTATTCAACTGAACTGTACCACAGAAAAATAACATAATTAAGGAATTTTTACCTTTTTAAAAAAATATTGATATTTCTTCCTGAAATGTGATGACGAAAAGAGCGGTTGAAAATAAGGATCCAATAAAAGAGATGAGTAGTCTGTGTTTGGAATTATTCCGATGGTTATCAATGATAACAAAGGAAGACTTAAGAAGAATCCAAAATGTGTCATTACGGAACCTAGTCTAGTCTAGATACCGGGCTAGGTAGGTCTGCTTGCTTATCGGGACGAGGAGCGTGCAAGCGGGTGGGGTGGGCCATCATTTGCTAGGTCTGTTGAGTTCCCGTCGTAGCACCTATACCTTGCCTACTGATTTTCTTTACCGAGCTCCTGAATCTTTATAGAACATATTAAGTTGGGGGAATTCGACTCAGGAAGGACCTCGTCACATTTGAAGAGCACCCTAATTTTCAAGATGGGATAATAACTTAGACGCCTCACATGTCTACAAGATTTCATTTAAGGCAAATTGATTTAGGTGAGAACCCTTGCAATATATTGATCAACACAAGTTACATGTAATTTTTCCCTTTTGCCACTAAAATTTACCCCAAAACCGGTAGAAAAGGAAAGAAAAGTCAAAAATCAATGGAATCTGAAATATAATACCTCAAAGAGAGAGAGATTTCTTTCCATAGGTGTGCTCGACTACTATGACCTATAAATACTAATATATTTGAAACAAGTCATAATAACACATAATAACTGTCCATGTCCAATGCAGAAAATTAAGATTTCACTATATAAAAATATTAGGGTAAATTACAATTTAGGTCCTCATCTATGGGTCCGATCCCAGAATGAGTTCCGATCTTTAAATTGTAACGATTCAGGTCCCAAGGTCATTAATGTAAGGAACTTTTTGGAGCTAATGACGAGTATGTCCTTGTTTAAAAGTTGGAACCCAACCATTATTTCCTTCCCAACAAGGGCATATTCATCATGAACCCCAAAGATTCTATTTCTTAAATAGTCCTGGGACCCAAATCATTACAATTTAAAGATCGGGACCCATTTTGAGATCGGACCCATAGATGGGGACTCAAATTGTAATTTACCCAAAATATTAAGAAAAATGAGCCTTTCTTTTATCTTGTAAACAAATGATCTCTCTGTCGCGAGGACAAAGAATTATGTGACCACTTCTTAACCTTCTTTTCTTTCACAGCAAACGCGGTTAATCGCTATTTTGTCAACGGATATTCTATGATATATCTAATAGATACGCCTTGATTAATATAGAGAGAGTACAACCACTTGGTCCCGAGGAGTTTTCTTTGAAACATTTCTTTAAAAATGGGATATTTACCCCCACGAACCCTATAAACATTGTAAATTACTTTTTCAACTTTTGAAACACCACAGGGTAATTGTGTTGTGCAAAAGATCGTAGAGGTAATTTACAAAGTTTACAGGAATAAATATCCCTTTAAAAAATAATACTGCTAAAATTTTCTATACTAGATTGATATTCGCTGGTTAAAAAAGAGATCAGGTCCACAAGCTACGACTAAAAAGCTCAAAAAATTAAAAGAAATCACTAAAGCAAAGTTAAAAGTAATTTCTAATTCATCAAAAAAGTGTAGAAGCAAATAAATCATAGGGGCTGATGAACAATAAAATCGGACTGGAGCACCCTAAGTTTAATTAGCTCTTTGATAGTCTTTTGGATTTCAACATGTAATATACAACTCAATAGGTCCATATATGACGATACATTATAAGATTATTGAACTTCAAGTTGGAGAAGTAACTTATACGGCAAGGCACTACAGTTGTAACCATGAAGCTTGAGAAAGTATAGACTAACCTAACTATGTAATCATTTGTGTTTATTACAGGGAAAATCAAATAAAAATACAAAACCATAAAATTGATAGTTGATGCCTATAAAATATATTAAAAAATAGTTGGATATTTATACCCATAACATTGAGTAGTTTGTAATTACACTGAGAACTTTCGATAATTCATAATTACATCCAGAACCCCAAATAAGTACTCTGTCCTGCCCTCATAAACCTTTGTTAATTTAGTCCATCAACTCAACTAGATCATTCAGTTAATCTAACACATCCTTGATCCAACGAGCTAAACCAAAATCAAGAAAGAAAAAGAAAAAACACCACCCCTTCCCCTTCCTCCTCCATCCCCCACCCCATTCCTCCGCTAAAATTTGGTTAGAATTTCTGCTACATGCATTTGTTGATGCTTGTGCAACAGTTACAATTTCGAAGCCTCCATCAAAGATGCATCTATGTCGAAGCCACCATGTGCAAGACACATCAATCATGGCTGAGACCCCCTTCAGCAGCGGTGAGGGGATAAAAGAGGAAAACGATGAGAAGGCGGTGCTCTTGTTGCCTAAGTGAGGAAGATGGGAGGGGCATCTTTCAAAAATATGATTTTGTTCGAGGGATAAAATTGTCCCAAATTGACAGAATCTGTCAAAGCTAATGGCGGAAATGCATGGAACTTGACACAAGATCGTGTCATGTATAGGTTAAGCATTATTCAGGATCCCCGGTGTAATTAGGAATAATCGAGGGTTCTTTGTGTAATTACGAAACTACTTGGGGTTATGGGTGTAAATATCCCTATATATAGACATTTACTTGTGTGTTTGTATGTGTGTGTGTGTGTGCATTCACCTGTGTGTGTGTGTACGTGTGCTTGCGCATGTGCATGTGCGCGTGTGTGCATGTGCGCACAAGTACGTGTGTGACTTTGTTTTCATCACTATGTCCATATATTATGTCATTCAAGTTTCATGTGAAAAAAGGACTCCTACGGTCTTCATCTAGATTGGCATTATTTAACGATCTCATAATTGATGAAATCGACCCGTTTAGATGGAGATCATAGAAGTCTATGTTTCAGACGAAACTTGAATTGTTAGTCATGAGAGCCCCGGGAAAACCATTTCTACAATAATTGCTATTGTATTCTTTTGATATATTAATAAAAGTTATTTATTTATTTCACTCCTTGTTTGATATTAAATGAATGAATGCACTTGTAAGGTCCCTTAGTACAATTAGTGTCATGTATTATGGCCATCTTAATAATCATAATCTTGTTGATTCAATTGTTGAATCATAGATTCTAGTGATTGGATGATATCCAAAGCGATATATTGAGGACTCATCAAGCGTTGTCAAATGATTATGAAGGAAGAATCTCCTGCCTGAAAAGGAGATGGCACTCCTTCTCTAAAGGTTGATGTCTGATGGACCTCTTAATGCAGGTCCTCCGCATAGGAATAGGGATTCGGATGTATCAGAAAAGTTAGGTCAAAGAGCTAATTTAGCGAGATCGAGATAATCAAGACCCATTTCATATGTTGTCACGATATAGACATGACCGGAGACATATATATTACTATGTATCTAAGTATGTACATTATCCAATTATTAAGTTGATTACATAATCAAAGTCTATACACCAACGAGCTGGTGTGCATACAAGGGTATATGAGTAATATGATCTCTCAAAGGGATCATACAAGCTCACTATTGAACCGGAAGCGTAAGCTCACTCATGAGATATTTGGACCAACCAAATTCCATGCATGGTCATCATGCTTTGGAAGCATTACAGCTTTTTAGGTATGATATATGCTTTTGGAAATCATATGGTCGATACCAACTTCCAATGGTCGAATGAGAAACTTAATTATATAACCTTGAAGAATACATTTCAAATATGACCTAAAACTTTCGGTTTATTCTAGGTTTTTCAGAATGCAAGATGTAGACATATTAGGAATACTCAAGGATGATCTGATCACAAACGATTGTATAACAATGACACTTCTATTCCGAGGGAGTGATGAAACGGATTTCGATTTTAGTGACTCCTCTCAGTAGATTAATAATCTAATCTTAGTCTACATATTGAACATTAATTTGATTATGATTCAGAGGCAATGAGAAGAGTGGATTTATGGTTTGATTTAATCAAACATCTTTGAAAGCACACCTAGATCTGGATATGAGATAAGATCTCAATATCCACGTCACTATACATGGAATATACGATCGCTCAATCTCTATCTACAACTATCCACGGAGAAAGCACATTTTTTGAAAGAGTTATAGAATAATTCTATTGTTGATAATATTCGAGCTGAAAAATTGATATTTAAACCGATTTAATTATCATAAACAATGTGACCTTGATTCATATTATTTGGACACATGAGAAGAGTCATCTAAGATAATTAAGTGAGATTTAATTGTCAAGTATATAATATGGATATCACTATCCATAATAATCACAAATATAATAAATGTGACTTATAAGATCATGGAGAGATTTAATTGTAAATAGGATTTACAAATTAAATGTTGATGTAAATTGGATTCATATTGTACAATTAATTGTAAATATAATTTACATTTTATATTGAATGGATGAATATAATTCATATTTAATCAATGACTAGTTTGCAATTGTTACAAATAATTTGTAAAATATTTGGTGATATTTTGTGGTTAAATAACTCTATGAATAAGAGAGAGTGGGAGAGAGAAATCTCTCTCCAATTGAGCTTTGACATCCACCATAACAAAAGGAGGAGACTATCTCCTTCCTCCCTTTCATGGAAGGTGGCTCTCTAGACCTATTCATGACATTTGTGATTGATTTAATTGAAATTAAAATTATTGAAGAATATTTCAACTTAATTATTCCTATTCTATATTAATTAATTATTGTTGAAAAAATATTCCAACAAAATATAGACCATTAATTAGAATTAGGAGTGCATCTCAAACATCCAATAGGTTATAAAAGAATGCTACTCTAGCTCTTTCTAATATAACATCAACAAACAAGTTGAAAGCAACAAATCTCTATCTCTCTCCTTTACATACATGTCCAAGAACCTCTCTCTCTCTCTCAACCATAGTGGTCGTTCACTTGGTTGTTGTTGATAGCAACATCGTCATCCTCTAGTCATTGTGGTGCCGAATCGACTGATCGTGGATCTCCACCTTCTTTAATACTACGTTCTCATGAGAAAGGCTACATATTTTGTGAGATGAAATCAATAGGTTCATCGTTTGGATCATCAACTCAGATTGTGGGAAGCACGTGTCTCATCCATGCCCTCGCAAGTGCATCATTCGTTGGATCGAACTTGAGAGCGGAGGTCTCTTTCTAGAGAAACGCGATCACAAATAGGATCCAAGAGGTAATCCTTTTTTCTCATTTATGATCTTGATGAAACGATATAAGAAACATTCTCATATCATATGATTTCATCTTATTAAAAGAATTTTTTAAATTTTTGATGCCCCTTGCAACTAGTATGACTCGTTGGTCTTGATAACATATGATGCAATCTTCATGCTTCCATGATGCGCTAAGGCCCAAAAGCTAGATTTCAAGTGGTACCAGAGCCTTGGTCAAAGGTCTTGGATCTGATCCAAACCTTAAGGGAACAAGTTTTTGTTTATCCGTTGTGTGGGGACATGTTGTTGATGCATAAGATACTTGTTTCGAATCATCAAACTGAAATTAAAAACTATTGTTTTGCACTACTTGAATGAATTTTTTGTTAATTAAATATATTTAAAATGTATAAATATGTCACCAAAATATTTGCAAAATATCGGCACAAAAGGTGCATTGATTAAGATTCAAAAAGTTCTCGCAGTGAATTATTTTTCCTTGTGATCATGGATCTATAAAAAAATTAATTTTTGATTACTATTTTACACTCTTTAAACATGTTATAAACGCATTTATTAATCAGAAAATTAAATCAACAAACCGCTTCAGTTTTATTCGCGTGATTCCGACTTTGTTTGCCCTAGATATTCCATATTTAGTGGAGAGGGGTCGGAAGATGGAAGATTGTTGGATCATCACATGAACTTCTAAATGTGTTTATCATTCAATGCCAACCAAGGAAATTATTAATTTTTCATTATTAATTGATACTTTACATATTCATGGAAATATTTGATTAAAATATTAATCATCATTGAATTATTGTTTTATGATGAAACCTTAGTTTATCCTACTATAGTTGTAGGATAATTTTTACATGCAAAACCAACATGTTTGCTTGATATATCTAGAAATTTAAAGTCGTTGAAAATGTTTTAAGATGCCTAAATTTCTGAGTGTAAATTATATACTATCATATCGATCATTAAATGAATGATACATAAAACCGCAAGTACATTGATCCAATTGTATTGTTCTGAATCAGAACGATGAAGGTGTCTAAGTTGTGGATACGCTAACGGGTTAACTAATAGGAACCCTGCGGAGAAGCGCTTCATGTTAGCATTAACTATCCGACCTGGCTGGATCCATTTCAAGATGGGTAATATGAGTAAGTCAAGTTGTAATCTAATTACTAAAATCATGAATAATACGTACTTGTGAGATCTGATACTATATAGTAATATCAAGCAAAGAATAATTGTGTATTAGTTGATTGAATTGATAATTAAGTTAATATGATTAAATAAATTGGATCCAATTATAAAACAAACTATTATAAATGGAGATGTAATTCCCTTGGAAGAATTAATCATAAGAATATGATCCATAATGGTTAATTAAAATTTGAATAGAATATGAAGGATTATATAAATGACATCCATGGTCTCTCGTCAAGGCGAAGGGTTATGTCGTTATGGATTGTACGTTGGAGACGCCTATGTGAAGTCATAACTCTGACATACAAGCGCACATGATCGGGCTCTTTGCTACTTGAAAGAGTAAGGTTGTATGCGTAGAGACCCTAATATTGTTCCTCATATAACTAAGATGGTATTGGATTGCACATAGCGAGTTCTATTCTTGTTGATGGTTGATTCAATTAACAACGGATTAACATCACCTTAGGGATGCTGAGCCTAGATGTTAAAGATCGAATTGAGAATTGTAAGTTGGACTTGGAAGATGGAATGAGTTCCAGCTTACTTTTATCTAAGTTATATTTTCTCATATTATTGTGGTGTAACAAAGGTAAAAGGAAGATCCCATATCTTGCTAGAGATATAGCGATAAGTATATCTCTTGCTTTGAAAGTTTGAAAAAGGAATGGACTTTCAAAGTTTAAAATGCAAGCCTACTTTGATTTAAAAATCCTTAATCAAGAATTTAATTTAAATATATAATTATTTATATGTTGTAATATATTACATTCTTAATCTCAAATATGAAATTCATGAACCCACTCAACATGCTTCTAGAGGTCAACCAATTGATCAGACTCAATTATTCAAATTGGATCCTATGTGCTCACCAAGAACAAGCGAATAAATCCTTTAACATTGGAAGAATGTAAATACAATACAAAATATGATGAAGATCATTCATAGGCCAGGTGTTATATAATGGGATCTCTGTCCAATTTGTTGTAGAAGAAACATGTGGACATGGAAGGTTGCTAGGATATAATCATGCATCTAAATGATATCTTCATCGACATAAACGGCACTCATCATTACAATATCAAGAAAGAATTTATTCACTGTAAGATGTAGGAAGGAACTTCGGTTCAAGAGCACACAATCAAAATGTTTGGTTATCTCTCTTAATTAGATACCCTTGGGGCCTTGGGGCACATATGGATGCAGACACGTAGTCAGACTTCATTATGCTATCTTTGCCCGAGTCTTTCACCAACTTTGTGGCATCATACCACATGAACAAGTTGAGGTTAACTAATGATGAGCTCATAGCTTCATTGAAGTCTGTAGAAGACATCATGAAGAAAGAGAATCATGTTGGTAGCACAATGGTTACACAAGTCAAAAGGAAGCATGGTCGTAAGCATGGGGCTTAGAAAGGTCCGATCCAGAAGAAAAAAAGGAAATTCAAGTTGTTGGCTCAACTATCATGCTTCTACACAAATAGCATCGAAGAAGATCAATGTTTGTCATCATTGGAAAAAGTGGGGGTACTAGAAGCGTAACTGCTCAGATTACCTGAAAACCGTTGAGAAAGGTAAAGCCCCAATGAATATAAAATCTACTATCATCACTGAAACCAATTTTCTCATAGGACGAGAAGGTAGTTGGGTCATTGATTCTGATGCTCGTGTTCACGCATGCAATTTGTTGCATTTGTTTTAGGAAACTAGAAACCTTGGTGAAGGGGAGATAGTCATCCAGATGGGATCTGATGCAACTATTGCAACAGCCGTTGTTGAGACATGTGGACTATCATTATCTAATGGGAGAGTCCTTGTACTTAAAAGATATATTTATGCTCTAGATGTTAGAAGGAACTTATTATATGTATCTAAGTTAATCAGAAATGGATACCCATTCTTACTATGTGAGATGCTTGGCATAAGTTGTTATGATAAACATATTGCAGATGATATTCTAACTTCTGATGAACTCTATGAATTTGTAATGATGAATCTGTGTTGAAGAGGATTTTTCACGAGTCTAAATATGTCTCACACGAGGTGGAGACAGTCGTTATGGCGACCCGCAAGAAACCCAACTTCAAACAACAATTAACCAACGATAATGATTAAGCAATAAAAACAAATTTTGTGGATTAAAATTTATTATAACTCTACAATGGATGTGTATATTATGCAGGCATGTAGAGGTCGAACACAGGGAACAAGCAAGATAGATCGGGCAAAAATGCACAAAACGTGAATGCGATGTATTTTTCTATTTGTATTGTTTTATGGGTTTTTTATTTTCATATTTTTTATTTTATATTTTTTTATTTTGATTTTTAATTTTCTGATTTTATATTTTTCTTTTTATATTATTGTATTTTCTTTTGCTTTAAATTTATATATAAAGTTATATATATGATATATATATAATAAGGTAGGGTAGATATAAATAATAACATAAAGTATAAAAATAAATAGGCAGACGTCTCTCTAAAGCTCTCCCAAGATGAACGGGTGGGGGGTGTTCCAGAGGGGGATTATACTCAACTCATCCGAGCCGCAGGTGTTGTGTTGAACGATCGACTTTGGTGAATAATATAGCACGAGAATGGAAACCTTGGAAATCTCGTCGGACGGTCCCATCAGGGCTCACATCTCTCCAAAAATCACTTATTCTAGGTCTCGTCTCCCCATCTTTCGCGTATTAGTCGAAGGGTGGATTTGTTCCGGATAATTATTGATATTATATCCATATTTAGTCAAACCAAGGTTGACCTAATAATAAAGGAAATAATAACAAAAATTATCAAAACAAAGGAAATAGCATTCCTAAAAATATTTTGGTATACATACTTTTTTATTTTGCATTTGAGGTCTACATTAAAAATGTAAATCACATTTGGATCTACACTATTCATGTTGACATTTTTTCTTTTTACTTTTTCTTTTATTGTTTTAAGTAGAATACTTATTTTTATTTCTTATTTTTCTCCACCAAACCTTCATTCTCTACACCTCTCCCACTTTTTTCCCCAACTTCCGCCCCTTCTCTTTTCTAACTCTCATTCTTCCTCATCCTCCTTAATTCCTTTCTCCTCATTCATTCTTCCCCATCTACCATTTTACGAGAGAGGTTCTAGCTCCGTCCATGAGGTGGCATCTCCTTATTCGACGTTGAGCAACGACAAGCCATCGGCGATATCTGAGGTGGTTTCTTCCACCTCGTAGGTGGCCAAAAATCATCTCAGTTACAGAACTTTGCTGCATGCCTACAGCTTGAAGCGATAACCTGGTTAAGGTCCTCTGACCTTCCAATTCACAGGTGCCTCGTCTATCCCACATCAGGTAAGCATTCTTCTCTTTTTCTTTTCATTTTTACCATATGATTTTACATGATATACCAGAATTTTCTATTACCTAATCAATCCAATCCGATTGAGAACCACATTCATCACCGTCCATCTTCCTTTCTAGTTCAATTCTATCTCTCCATCTCTATCACCATTAGGCTTTAGATCCTCCACAACGAGAAAGAGCCCCATCACTCATCCTTCCAAGCATCTTCATCCTGCGACCGAGTCGATTTGGCTCGAGTAGCTATGTTTGCTTTCTGGAAAGTGGAAACTCGTGCCTCTGTTACTGGTGTAGCAACAAGAAGATGGATAAGAAGAAGGAGCACCATTGGAACTAGCAGCTCCGTCCAGGCACTCCGCAATAGCGCCTCCACCTACGACCATTCAACCTCTCATGACCGTGCACCCCACAGTGGTTGCAACATCCTCTGTTGCTGCGCCTCCCTACGTGTGGCTGCCGCAAGTCGCAATATCTCCACCCCATGTGCGGTCAGGCCCCGTGCATCCCCTCCCGCGCAGCAGGCCACCAACGTTCGCATCGTCGTGCGCATAACCTCACCACCCTTGTACGCCGTCGCCTGGAGCCGTGGCACGCGGCCACGTGCAGCCGCACCTGCCCCTCCAGCCACGCCCCAGTGCTTGGCCACTCGCTGCCAGTCGCGCCCCCGTTGCAGCAACTTCTCCATCCAGAACCACAACCGTCCGTCGTCGTGCATGGCCCCCGCACCCACACGCCCTTCTCCAGTAGGAACCCTCTCCAGCCGTCGTGCGCCCCCGTTCTGTCCCCTCTCCAGCACAGCAACCGTCGCCGCCCAGCGTTCATTGTGCCCATCGCCACTCGTGGTTGCACCCTAGTTGTGGGTTGGGAACTTGGGATCCCATGTTTCCAACAGAGACGAAGTCAAATTTTTATCTTTTGGAAAACTTGCACTTAGCACCCCCAAAGGTATATATAATTAAAGAAGTGCCCATAGGCACACCTTCTTTTGTAGAATTTTATTTTATTTATTGCAAATTGAACCCTGTCTATAAATATATTTTTTATTATTATTTTATTATCCAATTACAACATCAAAAAATAGAATTTTTGTCCAAAATTTAATTCTCTACAGTTCTAGATTTAATTTGTATTTTTCTGATATATGGTTGATTTATGAAAAATCGTTGAAGGGAAATTAATGATATTTTACCCATTTAGATTATACAATTTTTATAAGCTATTGTTGGTCAAAAAATTACCAAAATTATATGTTATAGAATTAACCTTGCTGGATATTGTTTCAAAGTTTCGTTACAATTGGATGGTCAAGGTGCTCTAAATAAATTACTGAATGGAATTAGTAATTGTTTTTATTTGGTCTACTCATAGTATTCTTCTATAAACTCAAGTCTCTTAGATTGCATATTAAAATATCTATTTGAGTTAAATTTTGTTTGACGTGATTCTAAATTATGGATTTATTAGGAATTAATTGCTCAGATTCACTCTGTTTCAGTAACAAATTCATAAAAATGAAACAATGCCAAAAAGTTAAAAAAATTAATCTAAGTTCATTTCATCATCTTTGACATTCTTTCCAAGTTTCATAATTTTTGCATTTTGTTTGCTTACAAAATTGCATAAAACCCATAAAAATTATTCAGTTTTCATTGTTGCATTTTAACCCAAAATTTCTAAAAAATACATTTTACATGCATCATTGAATTAGGTTTACAAGAAAAATGACACTTGCCTAATTTGATCTGATTTTGAATTAAAAACTAATTGGGCTAAGTTGTGTATTTCTCTTAAGAACTTAATTCATTCATATTTTGCATTCGCATTTCCTATTGTATAAAAAATATTTCTTCTAAAAATCACGTGCTAAGTGATCTAGGTTGATCGTTAAGTCGTTCCTTCGCCTCCTTAGGTCAACCCAGGGGCTTGCCCATGTTAAAAAGACATAAAACCACACTTAATTCAATTGATTATTTTATTTATTTATTTGTGTGGTTATTTTTTATTGATCCTGATTACATAAATACAACAATTTTACATAACTATTTACGGTAATTTTGGGCTCATCTCTTAGTTGATTTAGTTTAGGTTCATACTATGGTTATTGTTTTAGGTGTTGTTGTTGTTGCACTCCATAACTATGCTTCTTTTCATTCTACGTTTCATATTCCTCTTAACTGTTGGATTTCCTACTGTTATTATACTATGGTTAGTAGTTGTTGGTGTAATTATATTTTAACATTATGGTTAATACCTTCAGATCTTGGTAGCTTTTCTTGCATGCCTATTGAAACTCATGCTCTGATTCTTAAGCAGATTAATGTTGAAGTCCTTGGGGGTTAAGCTGATGTTTTATGATCTTAGGTTGTCCATAGCTTGCTATTAGGTTGTTATAATTACTCTTAGTTGGTGGATTTCCTACTGTTGTTGATGCTCTAGTTAGTGGCTGATGGCTTAATTCCCTATTTGGTGATGCTGATAGATCTTTTTCATACAAGAGATCTGTCATGCTATGATATCCATGGTTAGAGATCTTGCCTCTTAGATGCTTTGGTGGCCTCTTTATATTTAGGTATTGCTTCTTTACCATTCCAGAACATATCTTTTGTTACTGTTGTTGCGTTACATTACACTGCTTTAAATTAGATGCTGCTCTTTTATTGGTTATTGTTGGTGCTGCATATGTGATATCATACCTTAGTTGCTTTAACTTAGGTTCATACTATGGTTATTTCTTCAGCTGCTATTGCTGCACTTCATAACTTAACTTCTTTTTCATTCTATGCTTCACATTCCTCTTAGTTGCTGGATTTCCTATTGTTATTGATGCTCTGGTTAGTAGATGATAGTGTAATTCTATTTTAATGCTATGATTAGTAGCTTCAGATCTTGCTAGCTTTTCTTACATCCCTATTGCAATATATGCTCTGATTCTTAAGCAGGTTAATGCTGAAATCTGTGAGGTTTAAGCTAATGTATGTGATCTTAGGTTGGTCTTAGCTTGCTATTACGTTGTTCTAATTTCTCTTAGCTGGTGGATTTCATATTGTTATTGATGCTCTGGTTAGTAGCTGATGGCTCAATTCCCTATTTGGTGATGCTGTGATTAATAGCTGATGGCTTAATTCGCAATTTGGTGGTACTTATATTCATGCTCTGGATATAAATCCCATTAATGCTGGAATTTTTGGTGCTTATATTGATGTTTATGTTGTTGATTGAATATTATGCGTAGCATGGAGATGTTTTACTACTAGATATGGGCTTTGCTCTACTGCAGCTGTTGCATTCCATGATATTACTTCTTTTCATGCTATTCTTTTCATGGCATAGCATGTGTTGTTCTTGAATTGTAGCATTTTTATTTACCTATTACATTGTATTGCTGAAAAATATCTACTCAATTTGTGTTGCATCACGGCAGCTACTAAAACTCACGATGTTCTTTCTAATGCATTCCATTATGCATAAAGCGATAAATGTGATATGATGCTATATGTGTTATATGTGATATTTGTGATACTGGTTTACATACATGTGTGATACATATGTGATACATGATTTGGCCACAACAAACATGCTAGTGATATACATAATGAGGAAAACACTAGAACCTTATGTTTGGGTATTCAATGACTTCTGGTGGATCGGAACATACTACGGGTAATAACTACTCCATTTTCGTCATTTTTGAATAGATTGCATGTTATTGTAGGATGAGCAGGTGTGGTGCATCCACTTCTGGATTCATCTCCTGGAGGTCGATTGCTCCGAGCGTCGTGTCACATGGACACCGATGATGGATGAGTGCCTCCTCCTCTTTAAACATCATATTGACATAGGTGATTAGGTAGGTGGTACATTCACCCCTCCTGCATGGCTGAGTATCACATTTCATTTAAACATGCAAACCGGGAAGAATTTTGACAAGCCCAAGCTCAGAAATAGGTGGAAGATCGTAAAGAAAGAATATGGCAGATTTGTCTACCAGATGACGAAGATCGGGCAGGGTTGGGACCTAGTGTCCTCTAGAGTCATTGCCCCGAACGATGATTCATGGTCGTCAGTAAGCTTATTTGAATTACATTTCACATTCAGATTGGTGGACAATGACAAACATCTCACACATGGAACCTGTTTCATATTGACAGGTGTACAAGAGGAAGTCTTTTCCCCCATTAAAGCCTCGTGGATGTCGTGATTGGGGAAAGTACTGCTAGGGGCATTTATACATTCTCATCGTAGACCGCATCACTAGGCTCATTCGCAACATTCTTCGAAGGAGACTCTTCCACGTAACAGTTATTCGAGGAGGACATAGAAGGGGAACAACATGTCTCGGAGGTTCCAAGCCTAATTAAGGAAGGTGGTCAAACCAATACAGGTAGCAGATGGTGATGGTGCAGAGACTCCATGGGGCAGTCTTCGGGTGGTAAGCGATCGAGGATCGACGGTGCCCCCACCACATCCCAAGTTGTGGGCCAAGAAGTAGTTAGGCTCAGTGAGCATATGATCGAGTTGCAACATGAGCAAAACAGAAATCTTATGCCAAAGGATCCCTATGCTGGAGTGGGGGAGCTCCTAGACGAGGTTGAGGCATTGTCAGCGGGGGTTCTGCAAGATGCCCACATCTGTCTTCCTCACAATTTGTGTGATCTCTATGAGAGGAACATTTTCAACCGCGCGAAGAATAACCCGGCTAAGCTTGTTGCATGGGTTTTAGTGCATCTCAATAAGACCTAGTAACAATTTAGCAATATGGTTCTCAGTATGCATGTCACCGCCCCCTCCCCCTCCCCATGTTTTTATTGTTTGTTAATGTTTGTAGGTAATATAACATTATCGGACAACTACCCTAACTGTGTGCTTAATGAAAATATGTGACCTAGTACTCTCTCCATGTTATTGACTACAAGATTTGATAAAAGCCATTTTCACAATGTTTCTTATAATTTGCATTTGAATAGGAAATGGAAAGCATAATAATGATGCAGACTAGTTTGGTGATGCTGAACATGGTATATCTGCATGCACTGTTAGATGAGGATAATTATGGGACATACCAAGAAGCAGGGTAACTCCACGTATGCCGAAGCACACAACGGCGCAGACATGCCAAATCTAGATTCAAGACATGCTCGACAGTCATGTTGAGAGATTGTACGTGATATTTCACATGTATTCGAAGACCATTACCGTGCGTTGCACCTGCCTTAAGGAACATACGGGTCTCATGGACTCTGGACACTTGAAGCAGAGGAAACCCTTTGCATGCTCCTTTACTAAATAGGTCACAATGCGAAGAACCAAGTACTATGCGATCATTTCCAACACTCAGGTGGTACGATTTTGTGACATTATAACAACGTGCTCACGTGCATTGTCTCACTCTGTGACGACTTCATATGCATGCCACCTGCAAACAATCCAGTCCTCGATCTGATCTGTCAGAACATCAACTTTTACCCGTACTTCAAGGACGTCATCGTTGTGATAGATGGTACTTTCATCCTTGCAAGCGTACCAGTTAACATTACACCGAGATTTAGGAGTTGCTACCATCTTATCCCACAGAATGTCATCATTTATGTCGACATCCAGTACATGTTCTTGTACGTCGGTGCCAGATGGGAGGGATCTACAGTAGACACGAAGGTACTTCGGTAGGACCTCGATGGGGGGAGGGGGGCTAGGGTGCTGACAAGTCGTAAATTTCTTGTGGATTGTGGATACATCAACACAGATACCTTCTTGGCACCTTATCGCGATGTCATCGCACACCTCCCATAGTTCAGAGCTCGGAGGGTCCGAGCATTATGTAGAGCTCCATGATCTCTACAATCATTGCCACTCAGCTACGATCGTATGTTGATGAATCTCTTATTCACATCCTTTATTCTTTTAATTCAGCAAAATTCTCTATGCAAATCCCTGTAAATATATATCAAACACAATAAATTAGCTTTATGCATATATTTGTTAATAGAGTGTAAGTAATATTCTTTTTGACCAAAATAAAAGAATAAAGAAGAAAATAAAAACAATAAAATGAGGATGTATTTATGCAATAAATGCAGACTGACCAGTACCCCGAGAGAAGGCCGAATATCGGCCTAATCGAGACGAAATAAAGTAGGGAGAGATATGGACCTTATCTTGTGCATATTCATCACTATTCTTATTGTATATATATATATATATATATATCACTTATTTTATTTCTAAAAAAATAATCTCATAATAACTCAATTTCCTTAATAAATTTTGTAAATAAAAATGTAAATAAAAATAATTTCAAAATAAGCATGTGTACACATGAACAACACCTAAACTTTTATATATTTATCTATTTATTTCTCTTGTAAATAAACTTGTATATATCTCTAATAATTTTACAAATTGAAATGAAACTCATGAAATAATTAAATCAAAAAAATCATCTTCTCATTGTACAAATTACTAAATATGTATACATAATACCAATTTATTTAACATTTGTAATGAATTTGTAAAAATCAAATAAAAATGCTTTTCTACTCTTTAAAGTATTTTATAAATAAATAAATTGTAAATTGTATTTTTGTAAAAAAAATAATAAAATAAAAATACATATATATAATATATAGGTGTATTATACATGTACATAATAACATATATTGTATATACTGTATATATGTATTATTAAAAATAATTAAAAATCATAGCAAAATAGTTTGAAAATTAACGAGAAATTTTTATTTTATCCATTTTTTTTCATTTACTATTTTTAAATTTTTTTATAAATTCCTAAACTCTGATTGGTCGACCCAGTTTGTGGACCCATGTCAACCCTTCCTCCAACTGGGTCAGATCCGACCTCCCTTCGTTGGAGCTGATTTCTCACGTTTTTCCTACCCAACTCCAATAACTTCTGCCTGATTATTTGCCTAGTATTTGTGATCCTCACGGATCCCTAGGTAGTATTGAATCTTCCTAGGGTTTTGCACATTCATCCGATCTTTCTAGACTCTGAGAACACATATCCCCTCTTCCCCTTCTATTGGAGCTCAGCTTGTCCCTCGCGCCTTCTCTCCTCCATTTGCATCTTCAGGATCGTGGCAGGATTCTAGATTAGTATTTGGATCTTGGATTGGTGCCGAGTTGCATGTCGCTCACTTTGTGGTCGGAGCTCTGCCGCAAGAAGCCTCTTTTGCCTTACGCAGCAAGATTGAGGCCAAAACCCCACCTCCACCTTCACAGCAATTAGATTATCACAGTAGCACCCTCAAGTACCGCCCTTCCTTTCCCTTTCGCCTTATTCTTTCAATTTCCTGTTCACAGCCACCGTCCACTCGCTTGGCTCCGACCATCAGGTTCAGAGCCTCACGTCCACTCCTAGCTTTACATATCGAATCCCCACATCTCCTTCCACCTTCTCATGTGACATGATCCCCTACATCTTGCTCATAGGAGCTATAATAGGTTTGATATCCTTCCCTCATCGTCACCAAAGATCAACTCAGCACCCCTCGTCGCTTCTCTCTTTTTTAGATACAATAACCCCTGGCCGAGAATTCATCTTCGAGCCATGATACTCCTTGCAGGTTCTAGACGCATAAGAGGCTCGAATAGACCCTCTTCTTCAACGACAAAGTACCTCCATGTGCTTCACTTCCAAGATCCTCATCCAGCCATCCCTTGCTTCATCGGAGTCTCCAGTCCGATGCGGAATCACTACCAGAGCATGGAGAACCTCTTAGCAGGTTGATCAGAGCCTCGTATCAGCAGATATCACATATTCTATCAACCTGGGCTCCTCCTTCTTCGTGTTCTTCTAGATCCCTCCACAGCTGTTAAATGACGAGACAACATTCTAGATATGATTGAGATTGTCGATCCAAGCCTAAAAGCTGACAGTTTGATCAGTCTTTCAGCAAATTTGCAGCGTAAGTCCCCGACATTTCATGAGTCGTCTGATCCTTTCCAGACATCATCAGGATCGTACGATTGTGTCGAGCCCAAATCTGTTAAATCCAATCAGAGTCATGTGTCTCATTCGAGGGGTATATTTCCTTTTCACCCTCACACTTTATGGTATTTTTGTTTAGTCTAATAAATGTAATAAGTATTTAAGAATATTTGCAGTTTGGACCTTATGCTTTGTTTATTTGCACTTTAGTCCAATTGAGTTGAACTCATGTGTGTCTACACGTGCCTTTGTGGGTTATTTGCATATTTTGCCTTAAGCTTTTAACTGGTTACTAAAATAGTTGAATTTTTTTAATATTTGCACTTACGCCCATGTGAGTCTTGAATCACGTATGTCGCATGAACTCTCAGATAAATTGCACTAGGGCCCTCGCACTTCTACTAAGTGTCATTATTTGGCCCTAGGACTCAAAATAATTACAATTAGGTCCTTACTTCATTATTTTAATTTCTTACTCTTTTATTTTTTGCAATAAATTGTAAATTGGCTCTAGAAATTCTACAAAAAATATCTTGTAGCTCTTGCTAGCATGTTGTTTGCTGGTAATTTTATTTTTCCAATTTTCTTTTATTTACTGTTAATAAAAATTAAAAAACAACACAAAAATCATGTTTTCCTTATAAAAATACTGGAAAATCGAATAATATTTTGTAACATTCCAAAAAATTATGATTCCATCTTGTTCTAACTGATATATAAATTTCATCTTATTATCTTGTGCAAAACCCTAAAAATTTGCAAAACACCAAAAATCTTATAAAAATCAAATAAAATCCATTAAAAATTCAAAAATTGCGATTTTAGCTCATGTTTGTAAGTATTTTTCTTTAGTTTTTATTATGACATCCAAAGTTTTGAGATTATTTGATATTTTATATTTACAAAATACTCCTAATTGTTCATTGTTTAGTTATTTTCTCAGTTTTTTGATTCTTAAAAAATTCCAAAAACATTTAGTAATTCTCCAAAAATCCATAGAAATAGTATAAAATCTATAAAATCTAAAAATATTTTACTTGATTTCTCTTTGCATTTTTATCATATTTTAATAATACAAAACATGCATGTGTCTGCATTTTCTCCTTTGTCTTTACTTGCCTTATTTTAAAAATTAAAAATTTGCAAAATATAAACCATTAAAAAAGAATAAAAATCTTTCGATTCCTTGAGTCACCTACCTAGTTTATCACAATGCTCCTTGTATTTGACCCCGGTCGCTATACTAGGTTAATAAAAGTAGATATAACACTTGTGTGATTTATTCGATTTCTTTAGTGGTTAAATAATTTTCTCAATTTCCGACTCGGTTGATTTATGTGACACGATAATGTTATTAATCAACTTAACCTGAGTTAGCCAGCTGCATCATTAGAATGACGTCGTTGCTGAGGAGCACGGCTAAGTAGTTAGGATTGTTGTGTTTTTGTTTGTTTGTTTGTCTTTCAGTTTATTTGTTTTCAATAACCACCTCTGACGTATTTCTGTTTCACCTTTGTTGTGAGGGCCCGCGAAGCGAGGAAGGCGATCTTAGAAGAGCCAACACATGCGAGCAAGGCAAAGGCCAGCCATTCTACACCGACCGGCAAGAGAGAGCACCTGAGGAGGAGCATGAGGAGGAGGAGATAGTTTGAGATTTTAGCTTCATATTAGTGTTAATATTTTTGCATAGACTTGTAAACTCTCAGAGACGTTGGACACTTTTATTCGGGGTCTGTTTCGCCGAGTGCTGGTGTAATCGGGTGACCTCGCCAGATTTTTCTCGTGGCTTTCATCGATTTTGTTTTATTTTATTTTCTGTGTATGAGCCCAAATTTTTATTTTTTATTTTTATTTGGTTGAGCTAGATAGTGATTAGGTCAAAACACCTAAAAGAATATATGTTCTTATAGAGTCGATTAGACTTAGTCAAATAAATAAATTGTTAATTATTTGAATTTGAGACCGCACGTCGTGAGAGATCGCATACAACACTCGCAGGACCTACTGTGGTGGGTGTCGAGCGACCTCTAAGACCGAACCTTGGTCTCATTTATGTATAGTTAGCACATCATTCTTCCCGTAATAGAAGCTATTGTTTAGGGCGATTTCTTCGTGCATGATATAGATAGTTTATTTTCCGACTTTAAATTTATATGTGGATCATATTGCATGTAGACTACTTGAGCAAGGTACGCCTTCTATCTCATGCATGCATCATTGATTTCATCACACATCAGCTTTTCCATCTTCCTCCCACTATTTTACTGGACTTAGAAATAAAAGGAAATCAGAAAATTCGTTAGACATGTCTTCATTTGAAAAATTCTGAAAAAGTGATAACCTAATAAAATCGAGATTGCTAAAGAAACTCGAACCTAAAACCAACAAAACAATCACATTCATTATTTTAGGGAGAGTAACCCCCCTCATTGTTTGAATTTACTTGCAGAGTGAGCAAGAGACGAACACTAGGATAGAGCCACATCTAGATCTCTTTTAAACTACGGATTCTATAAAAATGATTAGCTACTTCTCAGTGAGGGAACGTAGGTAGCAGGTAACGATCCGTGTTTCCTTAGTAGAGTGGGTGGTTTAGACGATACTGTGTAAGGCTCCGTCCTCAAGTGACGGGTAGCCGATAATGGTCTGTACTTACTCTTCTACTAGCTGAAAGTAGGTGCAACTAGTCGTAAGAATTCGGGTCAATCTTCGAGGGAATACAATCACCTAACAGCTCACTAACTCTTTTCTTAGATTGAATTATCACCGAACTCTAAAACAGAAAAGATTAACGACTGAGCTTTCACGGTCATCATCATGTTGAGTTGGTCAATTGGGGGTTTGATTTCTCATCATTGTTTTCAGTCCAAATCTAATATTCATAAATGTCAACATCACGATGATGGGCAGGCGATCTCTTAGGCTACCTTTGGTGGCACCGCTTCATAGCACACTTGACCATTCATCTAGGGAGGTTCCTGAGAGCTAAGAACCACTCTCCGAACCCAAGTATTCCACCTCCTTTTTCTTCGACCTTCCTCACCCATCACATGAGGTACAACAATCAAAGCAAACATATCAGATATTTGTAGACTTGCTTACACCTGAGGTCCGCTTTTTTTCCTTTTTAGAAGCTGACGAGATGGACCAATAATGGAGAGACGATGAGGAGTCAGATATCCACGATTTGTTTGATTAGGCAACAATAAAGAACACACTCCTAGCATCCCTAGAGGCAATGCAGCAACAGATCCAGGACCAAGGGCTTCTCATGATACAGGTGAGATAGGAGTTGACTCAGATACAAGATGGGCGGACAAATGCGAGAGATGATAGACCCGATGGTGGAGAGATTCTTAGAAATAAGAATCGAGTGGATGACAGATGTCAAGAGGAGGCACGTGATTCGTAGAGACCCTTGCGCACCATAAGAGAATTGCACAACTGTGGTACAACTCTCACCCATAGGTGGATTCAGCTACTAGCCATTCTAGTCAACTTCGAGCTACGGCCCTAGACGATTTAGTTGTTGCCCAAGTTCCATGGGCATGCCACTGAGGAGCCCCATTTACATCTCCAGGAGTTTGATATGATTTGCAGCATAGTCCACGATAGATTTGTTGATGAGGACACGATCAAGTTGATAGCCTTCTCATTTCCCTTGGTTGATAGAGCAGTCTATTTGATGAAGCACTTGGGGAGGGTTGTCACCACCTGGGAGCAGTTGAGGACCAAGTACCTCAATAAATATTATCCACTCAGTCGTACAAATGCAACGTGAGCCATGATCAACAATTTCACCATGATCCTGAATGAACAGTTCCATGAGGCTTGGGATCGATTTAGAGAGCTCATTGACATGTGTCCACATCACGACATTAACAAGCCCAATTTAATCCCGAGTTTCTTTTGTGGGCTAATGATGAGCGAAAAATCCGAGCGACTAAGGTAAAGGTACAGAAGTGGTCGTTGCGACCTCGGTCACTCAGATGCACTCAATCAAGAAAAATGAACCACTAATGAAAATAAAATCAATCAAACACGAATAGCGGTCCTGCTGTGTGATTAAACTGGTATAGCACCCAAGGTCGAACTCAAGGAGCACGGGTTGGCCGAGAGGCCTACAAAGTAGTCAAAATAAAAGGAGAAAATCTTTTTTAGTGGTTTTTAATTTGTTTTATATTTTTTTGGATTTTTAAGTAATTAGGAAAATGATAAAAACAACCAAGCACACAATTCAACAATTTATTAAAGGCACTAAAAGTCAAGCAAAAATTCCAACAAAAATGTTTTTGTGTGTTTTATATTTTTTAGTATTTTTGGTGAATTTTTGAGAATTTTCTGATCTTTATTTAATTTTCTAAAAATAAAACAGTGGCTAAAGGAGATGGTATTGTCCAGCCAAGCCAAAAAGCCCTAGATAAAATATCTAAGGGCCCCAAAATGGCCTGAAGGTAGTTTTCCTGTAAAGATGATAAACCAAGGAAAATTTAGGTACCAATTTTATTATTTTTGGATTTTTAATTTATTTATTAGAATTTTTATGGGTTTTTAAGTATTTTTAAGTTTTTAGTGGTTTTCTGCAGTGAAAAATAGCCAAAATTGGCTAGAAAATCAAACTAAGCAAGACAAACAGTGGACAATTTTTTTGTAATTTTTGGACACTATTTAATATTTTTTTATGATTTTTAAAGTTAGACAGTAACAAAACTGATTGTTTTTGAATTTTTAAAAATATCAAACGAGATCAAAAATGTCCTCAAAAATCCATAAAAATTTTACACCATGGCAGGAGCCATGTAACCAATTTTCGTTGGATTCGGAGGTGTTTTGCTATTTTATTCAAAAATAAAGGATGTGCACTGTGCATAGGGACCAAAGTGCAAATACCCAAAGTTCTGGGGGGTCTGGTGCAAAATACCCAGCAAAACACGTGCCACGCGCGTGCCTGGGGCACTCAGGGACCTATATGTAAGAAAAATAAGTCCCGAGGACTTATTGGTAACAGGTACCAAAAGTACAGGGGCCTTATCTGCAAATTACCCAAAAAATATCGCACATGCTCAAATAAACCACGCACAGGGGTATAAATGCAAATATCTAAAAATTATCATTCATTTAATAACATCCAGAACTACAAGGGTATCTACTGCAAATAACCCAAACAACTCACGTGTCGAAGCACGTGTCCACAACTGGCAGGGGTATAAATGCAAATAAACTAAAGCTCAGGGTCCACTATGTAAATTACCCTAAAACTAAACAACTGACTCAAATAATTACAGGACTAAAACGAAATAAAATAAAGACAGGGGCCTAAGGGTAAATTACCCTTTATTAAGCGGATGGGCTGGATGCGCGCCACGTGTAGATCGGACGGCGGCTGGCAGTGGGCGCTCCGGATCATCTCTCCTCAGATCTGACGCTGCTGGTGGCTCCAGGGATGGACGGCCCAGATTAAAACTGGAGCGAGAGAGGGCGATCGACGGCGACAGAGGATCCTCGAAGAACAGGTCCCCGGCGAGCTTCGTCGGGCTCGTGCGTGCGCGATGCTCCTCCTGGGAGCCTTCTGAAGGTCGGAGAAGAATCGTGGAAGGCTCCCGCGTCCGCCGGTGGGCTCCGATGATCGAGCCAAGCTCCGGGGAGCTCGAACGGGGTCGACATCAAATTCGTACGATTTTTCCGCAGGTTTTACATGAAGAAGATTTTGTTCAGCATGTTCGGAGCTGGGTCTCCTGGCTGGATGACGGGCCCTCGTTTCGACCTGCAAAGTGAACTAGAAGATTCACGGGTCGAGGGAAACTGCCTCGACCCGGTTAGGCGAAGTGGGGGTGGCTGGTGCGTCGGGACGGCGAGCTCCGGCGAAGGGGGTAGACGGAGGAGCTCGGTTCCCAGCTCCTGTGCGAGATGGGTTGAGTGAGTGGGTGGAGAAGGTGCATCGGACGAAGGCGAACGTGAGGGTCGATTCCGATGATCGAGATGGGCGAGGGAGTGGTCGGAATCAGGGAAATACGACGGCGGCGCAAATTGGGCGAAAATGGAAATTTAAAGGAAACGGCGGAGCTAAGTGGTTACCTGGGTGAACGGAGAGACTGGGGAGGAGATGGGGATGCTCCTGGTCGTCACCTCGAGGGTCGTCTCGGCCCGAGGCTCGGAGCTCACGCGGGTGGCGGAGCTGCGGCGGCTACGTCACCGGATCGATGGATTCACCTCCTCTCCTCGCTGCAACAGGTCGGGGATGCGAGCTGTCACCTCACACACTCTCTGGAGCTCAATGGAGAATGAAGCAAATGGCCAAAGATGGAGAGAGGAGGTGGCGGAGCTGCAGCTTTATACGGCTAGGGGTCCGAGAAAGATGGGTCCGGGCAAGCTCAGGAGCGCGCGGATCCCGAGGGAGCGGCTCCGGCGAGGATGTCAGATGAGAGATTAAGGATTCGGACCCGGGGCTTAGTGGAATAGGGATCGGGTTGAGCGGGTAAAAATCTGAGAAGTCGGGTCCAGCGCTCAGACCAGCGGAAGGTGGTCCTGGGGGGGTAGTTGACCGGACGGTCAACATCCCCAGGACCCAATGGGATTCGGCCACGTGGCTGGATCTTGAAGTGACAAATAAGGGTAGCTAGGAGCCGAATTTGCAAAAACTCAAAACATGAAATATTTTTATTTTATTTTTTTCTATTTTTTTGTGATTTTTAATTAATTTTTGGAAATAAATATAAGGTATATACATAGTATATAATACATAGGTATATGTACACTATTAGGTTTTTTGATTTTTTTGATTTTTAATTATTATTTTTATGCAATTTTATTCCTATTTTATATTTTATTTATTTATATTATAAAATAAGGAATAAAAGGGTGTTTTTATTTTATTTATAGTTAAAATAAATATATATGTACATCTATATACCTGGTATATGTACAATGTATTTTTGTATTTTTAATTTTGCTCTTTTTATTTTGTTTTTGTTCTAATTCTTTTTATTTTATTTATTTACAATATATAATATAGAATTTTTACAAAAAGTTTGGAAAATAAGTTTATTTATTTACAAGGTTAAATAAATACATAGAAGTGGTTTATGTACATGATGAAAGGGGTATTTTAATTCTTTTTGATTTTTAACTTTTTCTTTTGGTTTTTATATTTTATAAATATATACAAGTATTTACAAGCATATTTTTGGTGAGGAAAATATCTTTATTTTATTTACATAAATATTTACACATGAGCCCCTATCTCCCTCTACTTTGGCTTTTATGCGGTCAGGCCCATGCTGAGCCCTCCCTTGGGTTAGGTTGCTCAATATTTATTCTAAATATTTCCCTCTTTTTCTTTTTAATCTTTATTCTTTTATTTTTGCACAAAAACATGCTAATTATAGGTTTTTACACAATGCAGGCTTTTGGTAATTATTTATATTTACATATATCTACATGCATTTGCAAAGGTTTTTGTAGCTAAAATATAAGAATAAAGAGTGATGAATGAGTATTCATCACCCCCCTATACTTAACTTTGCTAGTCCCTTAGCAAACACTTATTTGAAAAAGAAGTGAAAAAGAAAGAAAGAAAAAGAAAAAGAGGGGAATGTACATGGATCAAGGTTGAATATTAAACTTTCCTTCATTAAATTGAAATATGGAGCTCGATCAGATCTTTGGATTATTAATGTGTCGGAACCTTATTTGGACTTAAGCTTAAAACTCAACAGCCTCTAAGTTCCACCAATCTATGGGCAAGACTCCTCAATAAACCAGATCAAAACAAGTCTACATACACAAACTCTAATGACCATGAATCTTTCCATGCAGTGTAAGTGATATGTGGCTCCCCACCTCAGAAGTAACAAAGACACATCCTCCCTCAACCTGGTAACTCTAATGCCTCGGTCTAGCAACTCTTTCCTCGAGAAGCGGGGTATTCCCTTCTAAGTTCAAGTGCAACCGGCTCAAGAAGAGGGGGAAGAAGTATAGACTTTTGGAAGCTCAGCCAGTGTAGCTAAGTCTCCCGCTGCAAGCTTCATGAGATGTAACATGATACCATAAGCTTTTGCTTTATTTGACTATATACACTCCGGTGGGGTTATTAAATTTTCAATCCGACCCACCACTTTTTTGGAGTTCTTTTTGCATTTTGCATTTTTTTCCAAGTGCTTCTATACAACATATCTACATGGTGCAGCATATAAGAAATTTTCCTCTTGAGCCAGTAGACTATCCCTCTTTTGAAGCTTTATTGCAACCCACGGCTTCTGTCTTTAGCCTTCATCACCACTAGACCAAGTTGAGACGCACTTCCTTCACTAGAAGAAGAAGAGAGGTTCCGCCTAGAAGTACTACCCTCATATGCTACCCCAAGCCAAAGGAAACTGCCTCCTCACTACCTCATCCGTGGAGAGCCATGTGTAAAGTGCTGGTGCAAGTCAAGCCATTGTCTCTAAGAGTCATGCGTGTGTTGTTAAGTGCTCTACTTAGGCTCATCAAGATGACATATGCTCATAGCCTAGTGGACTCAAAGAATTAAGTCCTTATGGACCTGAAAAGCCTTAACCCTAAGTCCTATAAGGTTCCTCTTAAAGTTAGGTGGATTAAGATCTTATTCAAGCTCCATTTCTCAATTTAATTCCAGGCTTAGTTTAAATGTCAACTCTCATCCAGAAAAACTATATACATATGTACACAAAATGCTTATTTAAACAAATTTTACAATCGTGCAAAATTTTTGGAAAATGTTTTGAAATCATGGATGAATGATGCATGAGGTGCAAGTTTTGCAAGAAGATATTTACACATATTTACACAAGATTTTTGCAAACTTTTGATTTTCAAAATATTTTGGAAAAATTTTGTACTATATACATAATTGTGATACAAAAATATCTACACAAGCTTTACACAAAAGATTTTTGAAATCATTTTTACAAAAATACTTTGTACACTAGCTATGTATGTGCAAATAAAAGAAGTTTATGTACATGAAAAATTTTTAATTTTTGTGATTTTTAGCCATTTTATTTATTAACACACTCACACAAAGTACGAGTTATGGCTAAAGTATATATGAAATATATACACACCCCCCCTATACTTAGCTCGAACGATGTCCTCAGAGTGATCAAGAGCGATGAAGAAGACATAACTCGTGCTTAGTAAAAGGGAAGTGAAAAGGAATGGCTAAGTACAGAAACGAATAAATGAATAGAATGAGAGGGACTCGGTGGTTTCCCCCTATATTTAGGATTAACTAATCCTAAGTATAGCAAGCTGTACATGAAGGGAAATCCGCGTGAAGAAGATACAGAGTCTGCCCCCCCTATACTTAGGGTAAAATATCCCTAAGTATAGGCAGCAAAACAGGAGCAGAAAGAATGAAAAGAATGCCCGCAGATCCTACATCCCCCCTATACTTAGGGTAAAGTACACCCTAAGTATAGCATAATCATAAGATGAGAAAAGGGATGTGGGACTAAAGAATAGAATGATATGGACAACTGGATCTATACAAGGCGGAGGAATAGTGAAAATCAGGCGTGAGATGCAAAAGATGTGAGTCAAGAGACCACATCTCACGCAAAATGAATAGGGGCAACAATAATGTCCCGCGGCTCATGATCTAGAAATGGCTTGAGCCGCTGGCTGTTCACTCGAAAGGTACTCTCAGATGACAACTTGGATATATCAATGCTACCATTGTCGTGTACCTTTCTGATCAAGTAGGGTCCCTTCCATTTGCTCTGCAGCTTCCCTGGAAACAGACGAAGCCTCGCATCAAACAGCCATACTCTCTGTCCAATCTCAAAATGCTTGTGGCTGATATGAGAATCATGCCACTCCTTCACTCTCTCCTTATATTGTAGGCTGTTTGAGAAAGCTGTATCTCTAAGCTCCTCTAGGGCAGCTAACTCTGCCCTCCTCTGGTCTCCTACACCATCTGGATCCATAAGAATATCTGTAACTGCCCAAAGTGACTTGTGCCTCAGCTCAACAGGTAAATGGCACGGCTTGCCATATACGAGGCGAAAGGGAGATGTGCCCAATGGTGTCTTGAAAGAAGTCCTATATTCCCACAAGACCGAGTCCAAAAGTTGTGACCAATCCTTTCGGTCAGGGCGGACGACTTTCTGTAAATAGTCTTGATCTCCCTGTTCGAGACCTCGGCTAGACCATTCGTCTGTGGATGGTAAGGTGTGGCAACACGATGGTCTATACTGAACTCGCTAGCAAGGGCCTTCACCTGGTCGTTGATGAAATGAGACCCCCCATCAGAAATCAGAACTCGTGGAACCCCGAACCGCGTGATGATGTGCTTCCTCAAAAATCTGCAAACTGTCCTCGCATCAGCAGCTCGGGCGGGGATGGCCTCAACCCAACGACTAACATAATCAACGGCCAACAGAATGTACTCAAATCCCTGACTCTTAGGGAATGGACCCATGAAATCGATGCCCCATGCGTCAAAAACCTCACAGAAATGAATGGGCTGCATCGGCATCATATCACGCTGTCCACAAGTGCCCATCCTCTGACAGTCAGTACACCTCTTCACGAACTCATCAGAGTCCTTGAAGAGGGTAGGCCACCACAAGCCGGATTGGAGCACTTTCTGTGTCGTTCTCCTCCCAGAATGATGTCCTCCTGCCTCAAGCTTGTGGCAGTAAGTGAGGACGCTATGATGTTCCTCCTGAGGAATACACCGACGCCAGATGCTATCCCCTCCTTCGTGGTAAAGGATGGGATCCTCCCAGTGGTAGGACTTGGCCCTCGCAAGGAAGGTCTCAAGCCTCTGCCTGGGCCAATCCTGTGGGACTTTCCCAGCAACGAGAAAGTTCACAATATCGGCATACCACGGGAGTGAGGCGATAGCAAGGATCGCCTCATCTGGAAAGGTATCTCGAATGGGATCAATCTGCTCAGACTCCTCAGGCTGCTCTAAACGGGAGAGGTGATCCGCCACCACATTCTTGACTCCAGGCTTATCCTTGATCTCAATGTCGAACTCCTGGAGTAGAAGGATCCATCTAGTCAATCTGGCCTTGGCATCCTTCTTTGCCATGAGGTACCTGATGGCGGTGTGATCTGTGTACAAGGTCACTCTAGATCCAATGATATAAGATCGAAACTTATCTAGGGCGAACACTACGGCTAGCATCTCCTTCTCTGTGACCGTGTAATTCCGCTGGGCGGAATCCAATGTGCGGCTAGCGTAGTGGATAGCAAACGGCACTCCATCCCTCCTCTGTCCCAGCACTGCCCCCACGGCAAAATCGGAGGCATCCGTCATGATCTTGAATGGGAGAGACCAATCAGGCGGCTGGAGAACAGGAGCCTCAATCACGCACTGCTGGAGAGTCGAAAAGGACGAGAGACACTTGTTATCGACAAGGAACTCGGTGTCTTTCGTCAAGAGGTCAGTCAACGGTCGGGCAATCCTGCTGAAATCCTGAATAAATCTCCTATAAAATCCAACGTGCCCCAGGAATGACCGTAGCTGCCTCAAATTGGACGGCGGTGCGGGTTTTCTAATGACATCAACCTTGGCCGGATCAACCTCCATGCCCCTGTTGGAGATGATGTGGCCAAGCACCGTCCCTTGAGTCACCATGAAGTGACTCTTCTCCCAAGATAGAACCAAATGGTACTCAATACATCGCTGGAGTACTCGGTCTAGGCAGTCAAGACAGGAGTCGAATCCGTCGCCGTAGATCAAGAAATCGTCCATGAAGACCTCCAAACACTCCCCTACCATGTCCGAAAAGATCGAGAACATGCACCTCTGAAAAGTCGCAGGGGCATTGCATAGGCCAAATGGCATGCGTCGAAAGGCATATGTACCAAAGGGACAGGTAAAGGTGGTCTTCTCCTGATCCTCAGGAGCGATGGCCACCTGGTTGTAGCCCGAGTACCCATCCAGGAAGCAATAATGGCTCTTCCCTGCCAGTCTCTCAATGATCTGGTCAATAAAAGGCAGGGGGAAATGGTCCTTCTTGGTGGCCTGGTTGAGTCTCCTGTAGTCAACACAGACCCTCCAAGAGGTGGGTACTCGTATAGCAATCTCCTCTCCCGACTCACTGATCACAGTCGTGATGCCCGTCTTCTTGGGCACCACATGCAAGCGGCTGACCCACTTGGAGTCGGAAATGGGATAAATAAAATCTGCACTCCACCATTTTGATATTTCCTTCATCACGACCTCTCTCAGGTTGGGGTTCAGCCGCCGCTGGAACTCACACGACGGCTTCGCCCCTTCCTCGAGATAGATATGGTGGGAGCACACTGATGGACTAATCCCATGGAGATCTGCTACGCTCCATCCGATTGCCTTGCGGTTCTTTTCAAGAACCCCCATCAAACGGGATTCCTGCTCTCCAGTCAGATCGGCAGAGATAATGACTGGGTACATCTCAGGCTCGCCCGCAAGGAACCGATACTTCAGCGAAGTAGGGAGCGGCTTCAGCTCTGGACAGCTGGGCGCTGGCAATTCTGGCTTCGGAAGAAAATGTGTCAATGCTGCTAAGTCTGCCAAATCTGCCTGGGAGAAAGAAAGCGAACTCTCGCAAACTGGATCTGAAGAAGGCTGCTCAACTGTGTTGTCTCTGATCTGCTCTGCATCTACCTCCTCCTCATCTGTAGGCTCAGGTGGACTCAAGTCTGGCATCTGATCGTCGCAATCTGCCCAATCAGACTCTGAATCTGAGGGATCTGCATCAAATGCGGTGGCATCAGTACCACCGTAACACAAGGTGGCCTCAACACCACCATCACTAGAAACCGTGTCGCGGTCGAGAACCGGCTCTGCTGCCTCTGTGGTATCCTGAACCAGGGCTGTGCTCTCCAGACTCTCCTCTGCTATCATCTCGGCATTAGCTGTATCTGAAAATGAGAGGATGGCCTGTGCTGCAGGATCTGCCCATGCTGCCCCGTCGTCAGTGATCACAAAATCACAGTCCCGGTGGATGTCTGGCTCGACGTCTGTCAGCTGCTCTGAATCGGTGCTGGCCTCTGAGCGTGCTCTCTCTGGCTCTGTAGTCCTCGACCGTCTCTATTTGTATACTCTCGCCCTCGACGTGAAAGTACACCTTCCCGCTATCATGATCAGTCACCGCCTTGGCTGTGGCCAGGAACGGACGACAAAGGATGATGGGGGTATCGGCCACTGACTCAGGGATCTCCATGTCCAACACTACGAAGTCCACGGGGAATTTTAGGCCCTGAATCGTGACGATAACGTCTCGCAACAACCCCTTCGGCCTCTTGACAGATCGGTCAGCAAACTGAAGGACTGTCCTGCTCTGTCTAAGAGTGCCCAACTCGAAGCGGTCGAGAAGGGCTGCCGGAAGAAGGTTGATCGACGATCCGCTATCCAATAGAGTCCGGTCGAACCTCTGCTCACTAATCTGACATCTGACATACGGTGCCCCTGAATCTGGCCTCTTGGCCGGCAGACGGTTCTGGATCGCGAAACACGTGGCTTTCGTCAGCACATGAATCTCTGAAGTGTGGTTCCTCCTCCTCCTCCTGACTGTGGTCCTATCTCTCAAAGATCGCTGAAGAAGGGGGTTGTGCTGCAAAGCCTCCTGGAGGGTCAGTTGGATGTGAAATCTGTCGATCATGCTCTGACTGAACTCCTCCTGCTCTCTCTTTTTTGGATCATTTTCTTTTTTCTTCCTCTTCCCCATCTGAAGGGCTCTAGGGAAGGGGATCACAGGGTCCTTCTCAGATGAAGGACTAGGAAAAGGCCTAGACGGCTCGATGGCCGGATCCACACATACATCACTCACCACAGTGGGACCGGAAGAAACTAAACCTTTTCCTTTATTCACAACAGTGTTCTGAGATACATGAGAATGAGGAAAAACAACTGCTCTCTCTACAAAAACACCGGTGGCCTCAGTACCACCATGGGCTGGCTCTGCTACTGGACGTCTCGCGGCCTCAGTACCGCGGGCTGGCTCGGCTCCTCGGGTGGCATCAGCACCACCTCCTCGAACTGGTGAAGTGGCGGCCTCAGTACCGCCGGTGGAATCAGCATACTTGGTGGCATCAGTACCACCATCATCATCATGTGCGGCCTCAGTACCGCTCTCCTCCTCCTCATCTGGCGCCCTGGGTGGATCCTCGAGTCGTCGCTCAGATGAGGCGCCGCCTGCTGGTGCTCTACCGCTCCTAAGTGTAACAAAGTCAGCATCAAACAGATCTGAAGACATATCATCAAATGGATCACTAGGAGTGGTATGCTCAGTGTCAACTACCTGCTCAGACTTCCTCTTCAGGCTGTTCGGATTCGGCTCTATCTGTGCAGGGATGGCGGCCTTCCCTCTCATCAGGTCCCGCATCTCCTGGCGGAACTCGTCCATCTCCCGTCTAAATGTAACCTGCTGGTCCATAAGGAGGCGGGCTATGTCATCTAAGGCGGGGCCCTCATGGGAGCCCGACGGGTAGCCTCTCTGGTGCTGAGGCTGCTGAAACTGCTGCTGAGGGGAGTAGGAGGAAGGATGCTGCTGGTATGCTGGGTGAGCCTGCTGCTCATGTCTCCAAGACTGTCCCTGCTGCTGATAGGGACGAGGAACGAAGGATGACTGCTGCTGTGGCTGGTGGGCTGGGGGCTGCTGTTGCGGCTGGTGATCTCTCTGCTGGCCATACTGCCCTCCCTGACCGGATGACTGCTGCTGGGGCTGGGCACCTCCACTCCCCCACCTGAATCCGGGATGGTCTCGTCGGATCCCAGGCTGGGGGCGGTCATACCAAATCCCGTTGACATCCATCAACGGCTCTGCATCGTAGGGGGCTGGCGGGAGTACTACCAGAGGCTGATCCGGCTGGTATACCACCATCTGCATGTCTGGAGATGGTGGTGACTGGTAGGAGGGCTGCTGCGGCTGGTACGGCTCCGCCTGTACAAGGTGAACCTGTCTAGGCTGCTGTAAGGAGCTGGAGCGCTGGGACGAGCTGCTGCCGCCGGTATCGCCTCGCGACTGAAGACGGGGTTGTGAAGCCGTCTGTGCCTCCTGGAGACACATGAGCTGGGTCTTCATGTCGCTCAGAGTCTGTGCCATCTGCTCCATCTGCGTGATACCCTGGCACTGCTTCTTCTCAATCAGCTCCATGCGGTCCAACTTCTCGCTGATGATACCCATGTCCGCAGCGGACGACTCTGCCTGTGCTGCTGCGACTGCGGACGAACTAGATGGACCTGCATCGACCCGTGCTATCCTCTGGTACTGCACGGATCCTAGCTGCTGCTGGGGTCTCTGTGTGTACAACCGGGTCTGGGACATCACCATGTAGTTCTCGGCCATCTCCTCGAAGATGGCCCAGACCTGGTCGTGATCCTTGGCAAAATAGGACCCGCCGCAAGAAGCATTCACCAGGCCCTGGAGCTCTGGTGTCAACCCGCTAAAGAAACTCTGCACAAAGTTCGGCTTCGTGATATCATGGTGCGGGCATCGGTCTGTGAGCTCTCAGAACCTCTCCCATGCCTCATGGAATTGCTCGTTGGGGAGCATGGAGAAGTTGCTGATCAGGGCCCTCGCTGCATTCGTCCGCCCGAGTGGATAGTACTTGTTCAAGTACTCGGTGCGGAGCTGCTCCCAGGTGTAAACAAACTTCCCCAGATGCTTCAGCCAGGTGGCTGCTCTATCTGCTAGTGAAAAGGGGAAGGCGATCATCCGAATAGTATCCTGGTCCACATGACGGTCGTGGACAGTGCTGCAGATCATCAAGAACTCCTGGAGGTGGAGATGGGGCTCCTCGGTGGCAAGTCCGTGAAAACGGGGAAGCATCTGCAGGGTGTTCGGGGGGAACTTAAAGTCCCCCACGATTGTAGGCACCACTACCCAATGATGCATCAGTGTAGATCCGGGGTTGTGCAACTCCCGCATCGGTCTCGGTGGTCCTCCTGCCGCGGCGGCTGCCGCTGTGGCGGCTGCGGCTGCTGCTGCTGCTGCTGCGGCTCGTGCCTCTGCATCTGATCCGTCCTCAGGCTCGCTCTGATCTCTCTCTGCTCTGAGTCACTCCAACTCTCTCCTCATCTCAATCATAAAAGCTCCCTGATCTCTCAACTGATGCTGAACTGTCTCTAAAGAGGCGATCAGGGTGGAGTTGATCGCTCCCTGGTCCAGAACAAAATGCTGATCTCCTCGTGGACCTCCGGGATGATCCTCAGAACTGCCGGCCATGACGTCTGCAAAATCAAATGAGCCCAACTCAGGTGCTGTCAAATCTGCTAATCTCTCCTCGGGCTCATGTCTCTCAGTACCAAAAGAAAGGGGATCGAGGGGGAACAGGGCGGAGTCGTACTCGGGCTCGGAGAGCTGGTCTCGGCTCTCGCGGGCCAACCTAGATGATCGGGTAGACGTGCCCGAAAGCGGTGCAGCCAGAGGCTGCCTAAGAGAGCGTCTACCCATCATCTTGATCTGGCGAGTAGGGCGGATGAGATCTGGAGAAACTATGATCACAAAACAAACCCCCGGTTCACCAACGCAACGCGAGCTGAAGACCGTGAAAGTTCGGTCAAATTATCTTGTCGATTTTATTAGGTGAACACACAAAATATCAGAGCGCTTACGTGACCTGTTAGGATACCCGATGCTACCCCAACCGACTGGCCCGCACGGAAGAGTCGGTAATCAGTCGGGACTGGCACCGGAGGGCTCTACCTAGGGTGCGGGTCACTCTCTCGCGCATCCAAACCATACAATGAGGGGGTTGCTCTCCCCAAGACAGATTTTTATGGTGAGTGTCTTTTACGGTCAATAGTGTTAACTAGTCCCAATTTTATGGTTTTTCTTTTTTAATATTTTTCAAATATCAAACAAATGCCTAACGAATTTTTCGGTTCTCCTGATTATTTAATCCAAAACAGGGGGGAGAAGACGAAAAAGCCGATGCACGATGAAATCAATGATGCATGCTGAGTCAGAAATGCGTACCTTGTCTCCATCACTCTACATGCAAGTGATCCGCGCAGAATTTAAAGACTGAAAATAAACTACCTAAATGATGCAAGCGGAAAACCAAGGCCCTAAACAGCAGTGCTACTCGAAAGAACGGCTAGCCGACCACCAGCCTCCAATCCAAAGGGTCCGGTCTAGACCCACCCCTCCTCTTCTCGACAGGTCGAGTTCAGGAGTAGCGCTTGACGGGGTGGGCTCGCGGCGCGTAGGCTCGGAGGTGATGGAACGGCTATTTTATTATTATTTTATTATAGGTCCAATTACCGTACTATAGGAACAAGCAATTATATTAGGGTGTTTGGATCCTATCAGTTACGTCACAATCAAGCAGAAAATCCTACTGCTAGGGGCTCGATCAAAAACCGCGTAAACACCGGAAAAGGCAGTAAAAAAAGATAAGGAAAACCACGTCAAAAGCCGCGAAAAACTCCTAAGGGTCCCCCGAGCACACCGGTGCTCGGCGAAACAGACCCTGCTAAATGTTCAAGCCAAGTCCAAGTCCAGTTTGAGTCCCTGTATTATTACAACAATAATAGTCAAATAAAACCTGATCTAACCTCACCCACTCAACTCTCTCTCTCGCTCTCTCCTGCGGCTCCGTGCAGAAGGGAGCCGCCTCCGAGTCTCGCGGTTGCGTCGGCTTCTCGAAATCGGCCGCCTCGGTCCTCGGGCCCTCGCAAGAAAAAGAGACAAGTGGTCAGTCCAAATTATTATAAAAAATATCAGGAAAAATATGTATATCTACAGAAATCTATACAAAAAGCCGCGAAAAGAAAAAGCCGCGGAAAAGCTAAAAAAGTGACTACTAAGCCGTGCTCCCAGGCAACGACGCCATTCTGATGAGCGAAAAATCCGAGCGACTAAGGTAAAGGTACAGAAGTGGTCGTTGCGACCTCGGTCACTCAGATGCACTCAATCAAGAAAAATGAACCACTAATGAAAATAAAATCAATCAAACACGAATAGCGGTCCTGCTATGTGATTAACCTGGTATAGCACCCAGGATCGAACTCAAGGAGCACGGGTTGGCCGAGAGGCCTACGAAGTAGTCAAAATAAAAGGAGAAAATCTTTTTTAGTGGTTTTTAATTTGTTTTATATTTTTTTGGATTTTTAAGTAATTAGGAAAATGATAAAAACAACCAAGCACACAATTCAACAATTTATTAAAGGCACTAAAAGTCAAGCAAAAAATTCCAACAAAAATGTTTTTGTGTGTTTTATATTTTTTAGTATTTTTGGTGAATTTTTGAGAATTTTCTGATCTTTATTTAATTTTTCTAAAAATCAAACAGTGGCTAAAGGAGATGGTACTGTCCAGCCAAGCCAAAAAGCCCTAGATAAAATATCTAAGGGCCCCAAAATGGCGTGGAGGTAATTTTCCTGTAAAGATGATAAAACAAGGAAAATTTAGGTACCAATTTTATTATTTTTGGATTTTTAATTTATTTATTAGAATTTTTATGGGTTTTTAAGTGTTTTTAAGTTTTTAGTGGTTTTCTGCAGTGAAAAATAACCAAATTGGCTAGAAAATCAAACTAAGCAATACAAACAGTAGACAATTTTTTTGTAATTTTTGGACACTATTTAATATTTTTTTGTGATTTTTAAAGTTAGACAGTAGAAAAACTGATTGTTTTGAATTTTTAAAAATATCAAACGAGATCAAAAATGTCCTAAAAAATCCACAAAAATTTTACACCATGGCAGGAGCCATGTATCCAATTTTCGTTGGATTCGGAGGTGTTTTGCTATTTTATTCAAAAATAAAGGAAGGGCACTGTGCACAGGGACCAAAGTGCAAATACCCAAAGTTCTGGGGGGTCTGGTGCAAAATACCCAGCAAAACACGCGCCACGCACGTGCCTGGGGCACTCAAGGACCTATATGTAAGAAAAATAAGTCTCGAGGACTTATTGGTAACAGGTACCAAAAGTCCAGGGGCCTTATCTGCAAATTACCCAAAAAATATCGCACATGCTCAAATAAACCACGCACAGGGGTATAAATGCAAATATCTAAAAATTGTCATTCATTTAATAACATCCAGAACTACAAGGGTATCTACTGCAAATAACCAAACAACTCACGTGTCGAAGCACATGTCCACAACTGGCAGGGGTATAAATGCAAATAAACTAAAGCTCAGGGTCCACTATGTAAATTACCCTAAAACTAAACAACTGACTCAAATAATTACAGGACTAAAACGAAATAAAATAAAGACAGGGGCCTAAGGGTAAATTACCCTTTATTAAGCGGATGGGCTGGATGCGCGCCACGTGTAGATCGGACGGCGGCTGGCAGTGGGCGCTCCGGATCGTCTCTCCTCAGATCTGACGCTGCTGGTGGCTCCAGGGATGGACGGCCCAGATTAAAACTGGAGCGAGAAAGGGCGATCGACGGCGACGGAGGATCCTCGAAGAACAGGTCCCCGGCGAGCTTCGCCGGGCTCGTGTGTGCGCGATGCTCCTCCTGGGAGCCTTCTGAAGGTCGGAGAAGAATCGTGGAAGGCTCCCGCGTCCGCCGGTGGGCTCCGATGATCGAGCCAAGCTCCGGGGAGCTCGGACGGGGTCGGTGGAGCTGGGTCTCCTGGCTGGATGACGGAGAGCCTCAGATGGCCCTCGTTTCGACCTGCAAAGTGAACCAGAAGATTCACGGGTCGAGGGAAACTGCCTCGACCCGGTTAGGCGAAGTGGGGGTGGCTGGTGCGTCGGGACGGCGAGCTCCGGCGTAGGGGGTAGACGGAGGAGCTCGGTTCCCAGCTCCTGTGCGAGCTGGGTTGAGTGAGTGGGTGGAGAAGGTGCGTCGGACGAAGGCGAATGTGAGGGTCGATTCCGATGATCGAGATGGGCGAGGGAGTGGTCGGAATCAGGGAAATACGACGGCGGCGCAAATTGGGCGAAAATGGAAATTAAAGGAAACCGCGGAGCTAAGTGGCTACCTGGGTGAACGGAGAGACTGGGGAGGAGATGGGGATGCTCCTGGTCATCGCCTCGAGGGTCGTCTCGGCTCGAGGCTCGGAGCTCACGCGGGTGGCGGAGCTGCGGCGGCTACGTCGCCGGATCGATGGATTCACCTCCTCTCCTCGCTGCAACAGGTCGGGGATGGGAGCTGTCACCTCACACACTCTCTGGAGCTCACTGGAGAATGAAGCAAATGGCCAAAGATGGAGAGAGGAGGTGGCGGAGCTGCAGCTTTATACGGCTAGGAGTCCGAGAAAGATGGGTCCGGGCAAGCTCAGGAGCGCGCGGATCCCAATGGAGCGGCTCCGGCGAGGATGTCGGATGAGAGATTAAGGATTCGGACCCGGGGTTTAGTGGAATAGGGATCGGGTTGAGCGGGTAAAAATCTGAGAAGTCAGGTCCAGCGCTCAGACCCGCGGAAGGTGGTCCTGGGGGGGTAGTTGACCGGGCGGTCAACATCCCCAGGACCCAATGGGATTCGGCCACGTGGCTGGATCTTGAAGTGACAAATAAGGGTAGCTAGGAGCCGAATTTGCAAAAACTCAAAACATGAAATATTTTTATTTTATTTTTTTCTATTTTTTTGTGATTTGTAATTAATTTTTGGAAATAAATATAAGGTATATACATAGTATATAATACATAGGTATATGTACACTATTAGGGTTTTTGATTTTTTTGATTTTTAATTATTATTTTTATGCAATTTTATTCCTATTTTATATTTTATTTATTTATATTATAAAATAAGGAATAAAAGGGTGTTTTTATTTTATTTATAGTTAAAATAAATATATATGTACATCTATATACCTGGTATATGTACAATGTATTTTTGTATTTTTAATTTTGCTCTTTTTATTTTGTTTTTGTTCTAATTCTTTTTATTTTATTTATTTACAATATATAATATAGAATTTTTATAAAAAGTTTGGAAAATAAGTTTATTTATTTACAAGGTTAAATAAATACATAGAAGTGGTTTATGTACATGATGAAAGGGGTATTTTAATTCTTTTTGATTTTTAACTTTTTCTTTTGGTTTTTATATTTTATAAATATATACAAGTATTTACAAGCATATTTTTGGTGAGGAAAATATCTTTATTTTATTTACATAAATATTTACACATAAGCCCCTATCTCCCTCTACTTTGGCTTTTATGCGGTCAGGCCCATGCTGAGCCCTCCCTTGGGTTAGGTTGCTCAATATTTATTCTAAATATTTCCTTCTTTTTCTTTTTAATCTTTATTCTTTTATTTTTGCAAAAAAATGCTAATTATAGGTTTTTACACAATGCAGGCTTTTGGTAATTATTTGTATTTACATATATCTACATGCATTTGCAAAGGTTTTTGTAGCTAAAATATAAGAATAAAGAGTGATGAATGAGTATTCATCAGCTAACACCAAAGAAGCAGGAGCTAGTCAATGCCTCTTATGGAGGGTCCTATTTCTCCAAGGATGAGGACCATGTATGGGCCAACTACGATGAGATGGCTAAATCTAAACCATGATGACCCTGGCATGTGTCTATACTCATGTGAAGCCTCCCCTGCATGCATTGTCTCTCCACAGAGTTGTATGTATTGAGGCGGGTCCATCTTCATCTTTTGCAGCTGTAGCATTAGCAGAGTCATCAGCAGCGGACGTGATCATCATTAGCCAGAAGTTGGATCGCATGGAGATTATAGAGAAAAGGATGTGTCAAGGCCTAGACAAGCTCAACAGGATTGATGAGCTGGAGCAGACTTTGAGATACCTCAAAACATTGATCATGTGCCTCCAAAAGGCATAGACGACTACTACACCATGGTCTAGGTCACATGTTGATCAGGGGAGCTGATCATCATAGCCGTATATTTCTTACCGATAGGTTCATCGTATATAGGCAAAGTACATTCAGCCCCCCCCCACCAGTTGCCACCACCACTTGCACCCGACACACATATGGTGGTATATGAGAGCAATCAACCATTGGCGTCTCTTCCCCTGCCTTCACATAAGCAAATGGAGATGTTGATGAAAGTTAATGGGATTTGGTATGGACAGTACTAGTAGCAGCTCGGTATCCGTCGTGATCACCCAGATTTCAGATGGCCCACTAGAGGTGATCAATCCCAGCAACAGCTTCTGGCACAATCAGGGTAGGGTACCCAGCAGTAGAAGCCCTAGTACTCCCATCACACCGTTCCTCGACCCCAGTACCAAGGTTAACCGTGGAGGCAGCAGCAGCCTCATTCTCAGTTTCACCAGACTCCCCCTCACTCTTACCAGCAGCAACAACATAGGCTGCCTCTTCACTTCCAGAGAGGCAACTCTTCTGGTTCTCATGCACCCTCGTATGAGAACCCAGCTTTAGAGGATCTTGCCCGTATGCTTACAGAGAAGCATACCACTTCAAGCGAGAGATAGATAAGTTCATGGAAGAGATGAGAGGGATCATCAAGGCCAATGCTGCCATACCTGCACAGATAGATCCCAACTCGGAAAATCTAAAGAGAAAATCTCAGAAGGTACAGTCTACAGAGTCCGATATCCAGATGCATTATTTATTTATTTGATGGGATACTTGATGACATGCATTATTTATTTCATGTTGATCTTGTGATGCTTAGAAGCGGTAGGAAGCCAGCCGACGGTGACTCCTTTAGGTGACATCCAGATGTAGACTCCAGAGCACCAGATGTTGTCAGTGGTGTTGATTCCACCAAGAATCTATGTGCAGATACTCCTGTTGTTTTGACCACTGCTCCTATACCTGAGGATGATTTTCTTAGAAAAATACAAAAATGGAAAATTTGTAAAAAAAACAAAATATGAATAAATGAAAAGTTTCTGTATTTTCTACTGCTCGATCTGTTGTGATTGATGATGATTATATGGATTCCAATCATTTGCACGCTCAGATACCTTCTCCTACTTTTGACCCCCTAGTTCCTAAGGAGGGTCCCTCCATCCCATTCCCTCAAGCACTCCGTTTAGGGAAGAGACAAAAAATAAAAAATCCCAAAAAGAAACAACATCTAGAGTTCAGCGAGAAGATGATAGACAGATTTCATATCCAGCTGACTCTTCAGGGGTATTACAACACATCCTTCCCTTCCAGAAGAACCTTAGAGAGAAGACCATACGCCGTAGGAAAAAGAGGTGCAACCACAATGTAGAAATCTATATGCTCACTCATGCCACATGCTTCGCTATTTAGAACCGATTGCCAACCAAGAGACCAGATGCAGGGGCTCCATATGTCAGATGCTATATTCATGAGCAGCAATTTGGTCGTATTCTATTAGATAGAAGGTCTTCGATTAACCTTCTTCCACCAACCTTACTTGACTGCTTAGAGTTTGGCCCTCTTCGACAGAGCAGGACGGTACTTCAGTTTGCATATAGATTTATCAATATGCTGAAGGGGTTACTGAAGGACGTGGTCGTTACCATTCAGGGCCTGAATTTCCCCGTGGACTTCGTTGTGTTGGACTGGAGATCCCTGAATGCGTAACTGATACCCCCATCATATTAGACCGACCTTTCCTGGCGGCATCAAAGGGTGTGTCTAATCATGATCGATGGAAGGTATATTTTCGCGTCGAGGGCGAGAGTGTGCAAATTAGAGATGATTGAGGAGATGAGATCTAGAGATTCAGCTTGCTCAGAGCAGGTATCGGAGTAGACGACAGACACAGAGCCAGACATCCAACGTAAGTGTGATTTTGTGATTATAGATGATAAGGCAGTTTGGGCAAATCCGGTTTCACGAGATATTGTCATATCTTCATCAAATTCACAAATGCTAGGTAATGAGAGTTCGGAGAGCACACTTGTGGCACATGATACTTTAGAGGCTAACGATGTAGTTTCTGGTAGCGAGGTTGATTCATTTCATGTCATTTTGTTCGGATCTCTCAGACTCAGACACAGATTTTGATTGGCAGGATTTCGATGAGTATTTGTCGTGATTGATGTCTATAGAGCCTATAGTGAGGACAGAGATAGAGCCAGTGAAGTTGATAGAGACACCATTAGGGTCATCTTCGTCAAATTCAGATAAGAGGCGAGAGTTCTCCCATTCAGATATGGTATCCTTCACTTAGACATTTCAGAGTCCATATTTGCCAACTCCCACAAGCCCATAATTGAAGACCTTACCGCACAACATGAAAAATAGATTCCTTGCGGGTGAGCATGATATGTTCCCAGTCATTATCTCGGTAGATTTGAGTGATGACCAAGAATCTCGTTTGATGAAGGTTCTAGATAGGAACCTCTAGGCAATCGGTTGGTATGTAGCATATCTCTAGGGGATAAGTCCGATCCTATGCTCCCACCACATCTATCTCGAGGATGAAGCTAACCCTTTGTGTGAGTTCCAACGTAAGCTAAACCTAGATCTTCGAGATGTGGTCATGAAGGAAATATCCAAGTGGTGGAGCATCGATTTTATCTACCCCATCTTTGACTCCAAGTGGGTTAGTCCATTACATGCGGTACCCAAGAAGACATGTATCACTACATTTGTAAGTGAATCTGGAGAGGAGATTGCTACCCATATACCAACTTCTTAGAGTGTATGTGTGGACTATAGATGATTGAATCATGCCGCCAAGAATGATCACTGCCCGCTATCATTCATCGATCATATTATTGAGAGATTAGCTGGGAAGAGTTATTACAACTTTCTTGATATGTACTCGGGGTATAATCAGGTGGCTATTGCTCTCGAGGACCAGGATAAGACGCACATTCACCCGTCCGTTTGGAACGTATGCTTTTAGACGGATGCCCTTTGGATTATGTAAATCCCAACTACATTCCAAAGGTGTACGCTTTTCATCTTTTTGGACATGGTGGGTGACTGTTTAGATCTCTTCATGGATGATTTTTCGATTTATGGCATGGGTCCGATGCTTGTCTTTCTTGCCTAGACCGAGTGCTCTAGCAGTGCATCGAGGCAACCTTGTTCTATATTGGGAGAAGAGTCTTTTTATGATGACTTAAGGGACTATCCTTGGTCATATCATCTCAAACAGAGGCATAGAGGTCGATCCAGCCAAGGTGGATATCATCAGGAAACTCACCACGCCATCCAATTTAAAGCAGTTGCGGTCTTTTTTGGGGCATGTCGATTTCTACCGACGGTTCATCCAGGACTTCAGTCTTACTGTTTTTGTGATTTTTGGGTATTTTTCAAAGTGTTTTTGGTATTTTTAAATACTGAAATAAGGGAAAACAGTGAAATATGTGCTGGCTGTGAGTAAAATAGGAATTAAAGTTAGCAAACAACAACCAAAATTTTTCACACTAATTTTCAAATAAAGAGAATGAAATAGAGAAAAACATGAACTGAGTTTGTGTTTTTTGGAGTTTTCTACAATTTTATATATTTTTTTGAAGTTTTTGAGTCTTTTTGAATTTTTAAGGTTTTTCTTTTGAGATTTTTGGTGATTTTTGGACTGACACTAAGATAGGATAAAAGACACACTAGGGAATTTTTTTGGAATTTTTCGAGGTATTTTAATATTTTTTGGCATTTTCTAAGCTAGACAGTAAATAAAAAGCATGTTTTTGATTTTTAATAAATATAAAAATAAGATAAAATCAAAAACTAAATTACTGGCGTCAAAGAACAAGCCTACAGGAACTTAACCCTAATTTTTGAGGATTTTTTGGGATTCAAATGAGGCCTTAAATAAATAGAGCAAGTCAGAACAAGTGAAGGGCCTGGCAGGGGTGTTTATGCAAATAGTCAGGAATCCAGGGGAATATAAGCAATTTTCACACAAAATTTTGTACTGGATAAAATATCTTTTGGGCCAAAATTAAATTACAAAACTCGCAGGGCCTCTCGCGTAAAATACCCAAAATTCTATAAATGGCATGAAAACCTGCAGGACCAAGTATAAATACCCAGAGTCGCGGGGTTAAATGCGCAAAATTGCCAGGCACCACGTGACGCGCACGCGACCTGGCAGGGGTTCTAATATAATATTACAAAATCCTGGGGCATATCATGCAAATACTACAAAAGTAATTTAATGGCAGAATAAAATTTTAGTTTGAATATTTAATTACAAAAAACGCTTGGGTGAAAAGGGCAAAATACCCAAGCAGGCGCTGGCGGACGGTTTGATCTGCTCCACTTATGCTACGTGTAGCGCGCCTATGCCACGATACCCCTTCAGCTGAACGGCTGGGATTAAATCCCAGGGCGAAGATCTACGGCCGAAGATGGTTGAAATCCAACGATATCTGCTTGCCGGGAAGAGCGTTCTTGATCCAACGGCTTGGGAGGCGGATGGAGGAGCCAAGGAAGAACTCGGAGGCGCCGAGTTTTGATGAAGCGTTGGGCTATCCTCCGACCACCCTACCCACGACCGAAGAGCGTGGTTGACTTCTGCTGCTCCCCCCCCCCAACGTCCAGGTGGCTCAGATGGGTCCGAGGGCCGACGAATCGCCCCCAGCCGCTCGACGAAGCTCCCGCCGACCTGGGGCTGATCTCGGGCAAAAAGACGAGGCGCAGACACCTCTCCTGGGTCCTGCAAGTGTCAAGACTACGCAGCAGCAAAATGGAATGCAAAACCCAACGTTATTGGCGGAAAGGAAGGCGGATGTGGAGTGTACGATGGTTGCCGGAGCTCAAGAGCTCCGGCGAAGTGTTCGATGTGAAGGTCTACACTAACATTGGCTTACACAGCGATCTAAGTAACGAAATGAAACCCTAAGTAAACAGCTAGCTAACTACGACGAAATAAACAAGAAAAACACAACCTCGAGGGTTGGGAAGCTCAAGGAAGTGACCTCACGGCGGCGGCCGGAGATGGGGTGGTTGGAGCGCCTCCCGGCCGCTAACCTCGCCTCCGAAGGGCTGGAGGACTTGCTGTCACCAAGTCCGGTCCAGAGCAACTCCACTCGAGGGAGAAAAGCGATCCAAGAAGGGTTCAAAGGGCTATGGCGGGTTTGGGGATGTTTTTGAAACATGGCCGAGGCGCGAAGTTCAAGGGCCGATCACGGGCGGATGAAGAAGATCTAGGAAGATCCACTAGGTCGGCGCGGATCACTGTTGTACCAGGTACAACTTTCATGAAGGAAGCATCTTCCCTCGAGCAACGCATCAATGGTGAAAAAATCGAGAAAGTAGGGTCATAGGCATTCTGACATACAGCAGGGAGAAGACAGGAGAGTTGACCAGCGGGTCAACTTTCCTAGTCACCTGGTTGGTCCACGTGGACCAACCAGGAAAATCCCTGGAAATAATGCTTAAAAATCTATTAAAAATAGATAATGATTTTATTGATTTTTAATTATAAAATGAAAAATTTTTATTTTTTTATAAAGTATTTTATAGTGATTTTTATTTATTTTTATGAAGTATATTTTTACAAGTTACCATTTATACCCCTTTATAGGTATTATATCTATATAGTTTATTAATTTATTTTTATTTTGTGATTTTTATTTATTTATTTTTGGTTATTATTTTATAAAAATATAAAATACTTTTATACACATAAATATATTTTGATTTTATTTTTAAGATGTGTTTTGTACACTTAATTAAATAAAAATATAAAGTATAGGTATATGTGTGTGTGCTTTACCTATGTATTTTGTATATGAATTTTATTTTGTGTTTCCCTTTGAGTTTTATTTTGATTTTAATGCACATATATATTATAGGTAATATTTACAAGATAACAAAAATATAAAAATAGAAAAATAATGAATAAATAATAAATCAAATATTTTAATCTGTACAATTATACAATGTGGGTCCAAAACTCAACTTTCAAACCGTAGCTCCGCCAAATGCGAAACCACCACCATTAAATAGCTTATTTTGTTTTATATACAATTAAAGGTGAGTATGCTGCATTTGGAGTTGTCATTTGTGAGATAAGGGTCTGGGAAGTTAGGATTCTGGATTTTTATTCAGACCATAACTTTTTATCTGTACATTATTTTTCAGTGAAATCAATTTTGTATTTTTCTTTATTTACTTATCTACAACTTTCATGTACAAATTTTCTTTATTTGATGTATAAAAAGTGGAACCAAAAATAGGTCCCAAAATGAATAAAGAATGAATTAAATAATATAGGTATTTGATTGGTATTTTGGCCCTTATCTCCCCCTACTTTATTCCTTGTCGACCTATTCATCAAGATGCTTAGGTCTCGGGGTTTCGGGTCATAAAATATTTACAATATTTTATTCTTTTTCTTTTCTTTTATTTATTCTATAATTTTGGCCTTAATTATAGTATTTTATACACTATTTAGATGCACATGCATGAATGCTAAGATGATGAAATAAAGGGTATTTACAGGCATTTGCTAGGGTTTTTGGTGCCAAAATGATAGAATAAAGATGATGAAATGTGGATTCATCAATCAGGTATTTGTATATATGTGTAAATAAAACATGTATTTATTTGTAAACTTTGTATATAAACTCTTGTGTATAAAATCTTTTTATACAATTCTTGTAGATAAAACCCACTTGTAAAAATTGTGTATGAAACTTGTAAGTAAAACCCCTATAATATATACATATAAATATTTGCAAAAACTTTCTTTCTTAAAAATGCCATAAAAATTTGCAAAAAAATCTTTGAAAAACTTTTCAAAAAGATTTTTGTATTTTATTTTCTTTTCAAGTGTTTTGTAAATATTCTTTGCATATGCACATGCATTTTTCTAAATAGTATTCACATTTAAAGTAATCTAGAACAAAATTGAAGAATGGAGCTTGCTCAAGACATTAATGCACTTACTTTCATAGGAACCTTATAGGAATTGGAGTTGAGACTTTTCATGTCCTAGTGACTTAATTATTTGAGTCCACTGGACTATATTCGCGTCATCTTGATTGGTCTAAGTACAACACTAAATAATGCACACATGATTCTTTTAGACAATTACCTTGACTTGGACAAGCACTCTACACGTAGCTCTTCATGGATGAGGTGGTGAAGGAGCAAAAGGTCTTCCTTTAAGGATAGTTTTCTAGTCTTTCTATATAAGGAAGGGAATTCAGGCAAGACATGTCGCTGGCAATTCAGGCTAGGCGAGAATCATGCCATGAACAATAGGAAGAGAATTCCAATGGGTTGGCTTGGATTACTTAGTGTTGTCGTGCCCCCTCAGCATGAATGGTAGAGGGGGGTTCCTTTTCTCATATATATATATATATATATTGATCCTTTGGCTTCGGGTAGCATACAGGTGTGTAACAACTACTGGGAGCATCTATCTTCCTCTAGGGAGGGAAGTGCATTCAACCTGGTCTAGTGGCATTGAGGTCTAACGAAAGGATGTTGTCGGTTGCAATAATGATTCAAAAGTGGGATAGTCCACTGGCTAATTAAGAAAAACTCCTTGTGTACATGCTGCACCTTGTAAATATGTAGTATATATATGTCAAAATGCAAAAACTCCCAAAAAAGGGACATGCCTGATTGAAAATAAAATATCTGCTGAAGTGTATATAGTTGAATAAGCAAAGCTTACGTGATACATTGTCTCATTTCAAGGAAGCTTGCAGCTGGAGACTTGGCTACATTGATCAAGCTCAAAAGGATACATGGCTACACTAGCCATGGTTCATTCTATTCTTTTCCCCTCTTCTTGATCTTGTTGCACTTGAACTTATAAGGGAATACCCCGCTCCTTGAGGAAAGAGTTGCCGGATCAGGGGACTAGAGTTACATTGTTGAGGGAGGCTATTTCTTTGTCATTTCTGAGGTGGAGAGCTATATATCATTTACACATTACAAGTAAAGATTCATAGTTATAAAAGTTTGCATATTAGACTTGTTCTGACATGGCTATTGAGGTGACCTGAGTAGGAGTTTTGTGGAACTTAGAGTTTGTTAGGTTCTAAGTCCATTTCCCTATGAGGTCCCTCCAAACTAATAATCCAAAGGTCTAACCGAGCTCTGTACTTCAATTTTATGAAGATAAGTTCAATAATAAATATTTTTCTAATGTCTTTGCCTTTTCTTTTCGTTATTTATTTTCCACTTCTTTTTCAAATAAGTGTTTTATAGGGGACTAGCAAAGGTAAAGTATAGGGAAATGATGAATCTCTAATTCACATTCTTTATTCTTTTATTTTAGCAAAATTCCCTATGCAAATCCCCATAAATATATATATATATATAATACAATAAATTAGTTTTATGCATACATTTGTTAATAGTGTGTAATTAATATTATTTTACCAAAATAAAAGAATAAAGAAGAAAAGAAAATGAATAAAATGAGGATGTATTTATGCAATAAATGCAGACTGACCCGAACCCCGAGAGAAAGCCAAATATTGGCCTAATCGACTAGAAATAAAGTACGGAGGGATATGGACCTTATCTTGTACATATTCATCACTATTCTTACTGTATATATATATATATATCAGTTATTTTGTTTCTAAATAAAATAATCTCATAATAACTCAATTTCCTTAATAAAATTTGTAAATAAAAATGTAAATAAAAATAATTGCAAAATAAGCATGTGTACACATGCACAATACCTACACTTGTATATAGTTATCTATTTATTTCTCTTATTAATAATTTATATATATTTCTTCCACATGTATATATTTCTAATAAATTTTTAAAATTGAAATTAAACTCATGAATTAAATCAAAAATAAAATATCTTCTCATTGTACAAACTACCAAATATGTATATATTGTACATAATACCTATTATTTAACACTTGTAATGAATTTGTAAAAATCAAATAAAAAATGCTTTTACACTCTTTAAAATATTTTATTAATAACTAAATTGTAAAATAGAATTTACTTTGTAAAAAATAAAAAAAATATGTATATAATATATAGGCATATTATACATTTACATGATAACATATAATGTATATATCGTATATATGTATTATCAAAATAATTGAAATCCACATGAAAATAGTTTAAAAATAACAAACACTGGTCGACTTGGATTTGTTGACCTGGGTCAACCCTTCCTCCAACTAGGTCAGACCCGACTTCCCTTCACCAGAGCTGATTTCTTGCCTTTTTCCTGCCTGACTCCGACCACTTCTGCCATCGATTCGTGCCCCTGATTCTTCTCCTAGGATCCGTGATCCTCGAGGATCCCTAGGTAGCACCAGATCTTATTAGGGTTTCACACATTCGTCCGATCTTTCTTGACCCTGGGAACACCTATAAAATGCCCTCTTCCCCTTCCATCGCAACTCAACTCATCCCTCGTGTATCATCTCCTCCATTTGCATCTTCAGGATCATGAAAGGGTTCTAAAGCAGCATTTGGAGCTTGGATTGGTGCCGGGTTGCATGTCACTCACTTCGTGGCAGGAGCTCCATCGCGAGAAGCCTCTTCTGCCTTACGGTGTAGGATTGAAGCCAGAACCCCACCTCCACCTTTGTCACACTTCGTTGATTAGAGTAGCACCCTTAGGACCCGCCCTTCCTTTCCATTTCACCTTATTCATTCAATTTCCAGTTCACCACCGTCGTCCACTCGCTTGGCTCTGACCATCGGGTTCGGAGATACACATCCACTCCCAAACGCATGGATTGAATCCCCACATCACCTTCCACTTTCTCACGCGATTTGATCCCCTATATCTTTCTTGTAGGAGCTATAATAGTCTCCATCTCCTTCCCTCATCTTTATCGGAGATCAACTCAGTACCCCCCATCGCTTCTTTCTTTTTCAGCTACAATAACCCCTGGTCGAGGATTTGTCTTCGAGCCACAATACTTCTTGCAGGTTCTAGATGCATTACAGGCTCGAATCGACCCTCTCCTTCGGCAGCAGAGTACCTCCAGGTACTCCAGTTCCCATATCCTCATCCAACCATCCCTTGCTTCATCGAAGTATCCAATCTGACGCAGAATCACTAGCAGAGCATGGAAAAACTCTTAGTCGATTGATCAGAGCCTCGTAGCAGCAGAATCCCAGATTGTATCAGCCTCATGTCCTCCTTCTTCGTGTTCTTCCAGAGCCCCTTCGCGGTCGTCAGATGATGAGCCCACATTCCATATATGATCGAGATTGTCGATCCACACTCGAAAGATGATAGTTCGATTGGTCTTTCAGCAGATCTACAACGCCGTCCCCAACATTCCCTGAGCCGTCAGATCCTTTCCAAACATCATCAAGACTGTACGCCTACGTCGAGTCCAGATCCATCAGATATAGCCAGAGCCACGTGTTGCCCATGCTCGCGAGGGGTATATTTCCTTTTCATCCTCGTACTTTATGGTATTTCTGTTTAGTCCAAGAAATGTAATAAGAAGTTAAGAACTTTTGTAGTTTGGACCTTATACTTTGTTTATTTGCACTTTAGTCTACTTGAGTTGAAGTCATGTGTGTCTACATGTGCCTTTGTGGGTTATCTGTATATTTTGCCCAAAGCTTTTAATCGATTATTGAAATAGTTAAAGTTTTTAATATTTGCACTTATGTCCTATGAGTGTTGAATCACATGTGTCGCATGAGCACTCTAGATAAATTGCATTAGGGTCCCCGCACTTCTATGGTGTATTATTATTTGGCTCTAAGACTTGAAATAACAATTAGGTCCTTACTTCACTGTTTTAATTTCTTGTTCTTTTATTTGTTGCACTAAATAGTAAATTGGCTCTAAAAATTCTATAAAATACCTTTTAGCTCCAACTAGCATGTTGTTTGCGTGGTAAGTTTTAGTTTGATAATTTTCATTTATTCACTATTATTAAAAATTTAAAAACAACAGAAAACCCCTTGTTTGCCTTATAAAAATCCTAAAATTTTGAAAAAATATTTTGAAAATTCCAAAAAAATTACTGTAGTTTATTTTATCTTGTTCTAACTACTGTATTTCATCTCATTATCTTTTATAAAAGCCTAACAATTTGCAAAATACCAGTAATCTTATAAAAATCATATAAAACCCATTAAAAAAATCCAAAAATTGTAATTTTGGTTTCTTTTGTAGGTATCTTTCTCTAGTTTTTATTAAAATTGATATCCAAAACTTTTAACTTTATTTGATATTTTATATTTGCAAAATACTCATGGTTGTTCACTGTTTAGTTCTTTCCTTAGTTTTTTTTATTTTTAGAAAATTTCAAAGACATATAAAAATTCTTCAAAATCCACAAAGCAGAATAAAACCTACAAAACCAAAAAATATTTTTACTTGATTTTTTTGTGCATTTTCATCATATTTGAAAAACAAAAAGAGGTATGTGTCTGCATTTTCTCCTTTGTCTTTACTTGCCTAATTTTCAAATAAAAAATTTGCAAAGTTTAAAAGCATAAAAAGATTAAAAATCCATTCAAATCCTTGAGTCACCTACATAGTTTATCATAGTGCTCCTTGTGTTCGACCATGATCGCTATACTAGGTTAATAAAAGTAGCTATACCACGTGCGCTATTTGTTCGATTTCTTTAGTGGTTAGATAGTTTTCTCGATCTTTGACTCGGTTGATTTGGGTGACAACAATATTGTTATTAATCAACTTAACCCTAGTTAGCCAATCGCATCATCATATGTTGAGCGTACTGATGAATCCACATTTCATCATCTTTATTCTATCATTTTGACCTCAAAAACTCTGGTAAATGCATGTAAATACCCTTAATTCATACATTTTAGCATCCATGCATGTGTGTATAAATGGTGTATAAAATACAGTTTTTAAAGCCAAAATTATAGAATAAAGAAAAGAAAAGAAAAATAATAAAATATTGTAAATATTTTATGACCCGAAACCCCGAGACCTAGGCATCTCGATGAATAGGTCGATAAGGAATAAAGTAGGGGGAGATAAGGGCCAAAATATAATAAAATCCCCCTTTATTTAATTCATTCTTTGTTTATTTTGAGACCTATTTTTGGTTCTACTTTTTATACATAAGATAAAGAAACTTTTTACATGAAAGTTGTATATAATTAAATAAAGAAAAATACAAAATTTACTTTACTTAAAAATAATGTACAGAAACCAAGTTATAGTCTGAATAAAAATCTAAAATCCCAACTTCCCAGACCTGTATCTTCCAAATAAAAGCTCAAAAAGTATCGAACTCATCTTTAATTGTATATAATTTTAAATAAGCTATTTAATGGAGATGGTTTCATATTTTACGGAGCTACGGTTTGAAAGTTGAGTTTTGGACCCCTATAGTATACCCATACTTATTAAAATATTCATTTTATTTATTATTTCCATAATTTTATGTTTTTGTAATTTTTTATATATTATTTATAGTATGTGTGTATATTAAAATAAAAATAAAATACTAAAGGAAACATTAAAGTAAATTACTTATATTTTTCACCTAGGTAAAATACCTATACTTATACCTATAATATACATACCCTTAATTTATTAAGTGTACAAAACACATCAGAAAAATAAAATAAAAATATATTTACATCCCTAAAAATAAGTTGTAAATTTATAAAATAATAAACAAAATGAATAAAATCAAATAAACAAAAATAAAATATTAAAATACATAGATACATGCACCTATATAGGCCTAAAAAGGTAACTTGTATTTTCGTACCTCAGAGAAATAAAAAAAATCACCATAAAATTCTTTATAAAATAAGGAACATTTTTTATTTTATAACCTAAAATTAATAAAATCATTTACTATTTTATTTCGAATTTTCAAATAATTTTGACCAGCATTTTTCTGGTTGGTCCACGTGGACCAACCAACACCGGTCGTTGATTGACCTCGGTCAACTCCCTGACCGAGGCCTGCCAACCTTCTGACAACCCGATTCTGGCCCGATTTTGCCCCATTTTCGAGCCAAATCCCTTCTCCCTCGGGCCTCGATTTCTTATTGGAACTTCTTCTTTGATCATTGATGATCCAGGCCGAGTACTCATATCTTGCCATATCTTCATCATTCGCGCGTGGCCCTCGCTTGAAGGAGACGCCACCACCTTGTACATAACATACCCGCCACCTTCGAGCTCAAGTTTGAATCCCTTTGGATCTGCTTTCTCCCCACCTAGCACACTCTAGAGCGAGAGAAAGGTGAGAGCTTCCATCTCCAGCCTTCAAGCGGGTTGAGGAACGGCCTAGGTGGTCTCCACCATCTCCGCCGACCACCGGCGTCGAGGTCCCCTTCCTCTAGTTCCGACCATCGAGGTACCCCTTCTTCCTCATTTATTTTTGCATTTTCTTGTCCACCGTAGTCGTAGGAACATTTTCCTATCGTCCATTTCACCGCTCGCTCGCTCGATCGAACCCTCGAATCCCCTCGCCGGAGCGCACCTCCGGCCGACTTCCATCCAGCTCACTCCGCCTTCCACCGCACCTCAGCGGGGTCCAGGCAGTTTGCCCTGGACCCTTTCATCTATTTTTGCAGGTCAAAGCGCACGGAAAGCCTCTGGAGACCCGTCTTCGTACTTCACCGGAGGTACTTGGAGCTCGAAGCTCCGCACATAGCCCCTCCAATGACGTCGAGCCCTCCAGCACATAGAACGACCTCCCAGGAGCACCCCGTCCATTTTGCACGCTTCCAGACCGCCGGAGGCCCGAGATCGAGCTCGGGGAAGTTCGCCCCGTCGGCGTTCTTCTCTGTTCTTCCGCCTCGCTTCTCCGCCGTCCGATCAGAGGCCCGCTCCAGTTCGATCAGTAGCCATCCGATCTAGTCCTGCGTCGACCGTCGATCTCCTCGCCAGATCTGATCCAGGCCGCTCATCGCCGAACCGTCATCGCACATTGTGCGCGCGCCACGTGGATAAGTGAGCGGCTCTCCGCCGTTCGATCGCGCACATGTTGGGTATTTTGCACTTTCGCTCCAGCCATTTTGTATTTTAAATTAGTCCATAAACTTTCAGGCGTAGTTTAAATATTTCTGTAATATTTGCATTTAGAACCCCGTACTTTTAATATTTGCATTTAGGTCATATCCACGTCACCTCACGTGAGCCGTGCACGTGAGGTGGTGGTCATTTTGCAAGGACCCCCCTAGGGTTTGCTTATTTCATTCCAGTCCATGAACTTTTGATTTACGTTGTAATATTTTTGGTAAAATTGCATCTGAACCCCTGGAACTTTGTAATATTACAAAAATACCCCTGCTAGGTCACGTGTCCCGTGCGCATGAGTTTGGAAATTTTGCAGAAACCCCCCTCCGGGTTTGAGTATTTATATTTATCCAGAAAATTATGTTTAACGTTATACATTTTTGGAAAACTTGCAAGTAGGCCCTTGGACTTCTGTGTATTTATATTTATGCCCTTGCTAGTATAATACTTTTGCTTGGATGTTTGCATTTATTTCATAGATCATTTTAACTTGAAAAATTACCAAAAAATACCATAAGCTCATGTTGCATTGTAGTTTAACGCCATATTTTTAGTTTGCATTTTTATTGCATTTTCATATTTATAAAAATAAAAAATATGCATTTTCAGTACTGTTCGTATTAGAAAATACCTAAAAATTATAAACAGTTTTTGAAAAATTTCAAAAAAAATATATTTTGTGTGTTTCTGTGTCTTTTAACTTCTAATCATTAAAAATTTCAAAAGAAAACTCCTAAAAATTACAAAACTCCTAAAATCTTCAGAAAAATCTTAAAAATTCTACAAAAATCCTAAAAATACAATTTCAGTTTCTGAAATTATCTCATTTCATCATCTTTGTCTTAAAATTAATTTGAGAGATTTTGGATACTGTTTGATATTTTTCATCCTCATTTTAATTTCGGCCAGCAACTTAGTTCACTGTTTTCTAGTATTTTTACCTTCAAAAATACCAAAAAAATCTAAAAAAATCACAAAAAATCAGAAAAATATAAAAAGTACAAAAATATTTTATTTTCTGTATTTTGAGTCTTTTTACTTATTTTTATCTCTCTCTTCTCTCTAGTATATATATATTCCTTATTATATATTAAAAGAAAAAGGAAATAAAAAATACAAAATATAAAAAAATACAAAATTAGTAAATTAAAAATCAAAATAAAAAATATAAAATCAAAAATTAAATAAAAAATATAAAATCCAAAACCCACAAAAATAGCACTTGTAGGCGTTTGATCACTTTTACATTTTTAACATTTTGCCTCGTTCTACCTGTTTGCTCCCTTTGTTCGACCTCTACACTGCTTGCACACTATACACATCCTTTGTAGAGTTATAATAAATTTTAACTCCACATATTTCTTTCATTGCTTTACTTGATTGTCGTGGGTTAATTGTTGATTGAAGTCCGAATTCTGAGCGGTCAACGCATCTACTGTGTTCTCGCCTTGTGTGGAATATACGAACGCCTGATTTTCGCGTTCAACACATACTTCTGGGACAATGAAGGCCCACTTAAAGACAATCACAATACGACCATATTACTTCCTCCCCAAGATGGTGATGGTGGTGATGTCATGTTGTATTATAAATAAATTCATATGACACGTGCAGCGATGACAATTGCCCAATCCATATACAAGTGGCATGGTTCAATCCATTCAAACCTTTCGCATCCTTTGCGCGATGACGATTGTCCAATCCATTGAATCGAGCGAGAAGGCGGCTATCGATAATTAGTTGTGTAGCGACTACGTTGGCGAGGCTAGACTTACGTTTGTACCTTCCTACTACAAGAAGATCCATGGCCAACTTAGTATACAATTAAACGTTTTTCTTATAGTTTTTGCTATGCATATAATATGATGCAGATTAATCATTTTTTGGCGTGTAGCACAGATTCATGGCAAGAGCACCTTCCCATACCGAACGTGATGATGTAAGCCCGCACATGACATCTGACGCGAGGATGACAACTGGACTTGGATGAGCAACTACCACGGTGGTGTGACTTGATCAACTATTGCGTCTCTTGTTGTTGCATGATGATTTGGCGATCTGAGCGAAATCCCTCCCTTTTTCCTCGATTATCCTTCTCTTTGTTCGATTTTAATTGACCGATACCTTTGTATCAACATTGAGTGCTATTGTGAGTAGCAATTTTTTAACATTGTCCTCGAATCTTGAACTAGATATAAGAGGTCCTTCTTGTGGCACGACAGGACGAAGAGTCACGGACGTTGTTGCGAATGTCCAACGATGGCAATATCGTCTTACAAAGTTTTTCGGAAGATGAGGATGTGGTGGGCCGCCTTTATCACACATGCCCCGGAGACATGAGTAAAATTCTTTCTTTGATCTTTCAGACACCAACCTTATAACTGATTGTGTTAGAAAATTTACAGCTTTAAAAATCACGTGGATTCAGAGCTAAGGCACCCTCATTTTAATTAACGATAGAGTCATTAGCTGCTGAGAAGCTCTTCTGGGAGGACATTATCAACGACGTTGAGTTCACTAATGATTTCCACCGGGAGAAGTTGGAGGAAGCCGAGGGATTGTTGCGGGAGATGGAGCGACAGATTCAACATCTGACTGGCGGCTCAACCTCAACAAATGACAACTTCAATGAGCCTGTGTATGACATGCATGTGCTTAGGTAGAATCATTGTTTAAGAATGTATGGTCTCATCATTTATGTATTAATTGATGGATACATGCTATTTATATCAAATGGAAATTCAGCCTTTACATAGTGTGTGCTCATCAGTGTTACAACCACACACAATTTAGCTTATTGAACATAAACAAAAATTACAACCAACACCTTTAACTAACTTTCAAACCTTATTCCACACTCCTTATTTCCCCTGCCGAACGGACAATAGCCCTTATTCTACCATATTCCAGCTTATTCCATCTTATTCCTATCCTCCAGCCGAACAAAAATAGTGCCCTATTCTAGCTTATTCCACCCCCTTATTCCACCTTATTCCCTTATCAAACATGCCCATAGGCAGAAATATGAATTATTAAATTGAAAACTAATGCTATAAAATTAAATAAATGCAACCACTCTATATCCTAAAAACACATTTATGTCAAAATATATTGCATAAGTTAAAATTATTATCCTGATTCCAATCGTATGATTTTCATCCTGAAGAGGAAGAGCGTTGCAACTCACTCGATGATGGAGGGGCTGGAAATTGCATAAAAAATCATCGGATGGTAGGCTCATGGGAGCGACCCGAGCAGGAGGATCAGATATCGAGAACACTGAGAAGCATGGAGATCAGCGATGAGACTACAAGATGCTACGTAGTTGAGGGAGTTAGTTGCGAGCATATGATAATGACGATTATATCGAAGGTTGTGAGATACGAGAGCCCAGTGGAGAAGATAGAAGGGGGGTAATTGCCCATTCATGCATCAATACAAAGAAGAAAGCATGGAGATGAAACTAATTGGCACATGGAAATACAAACATCAGCCACATCTAAAAAATAAAAGTTGCAATGATTCTCCTATGTTTAGGTTACGGACCTCCCTACTTTTGATTTTTGTTCTCTTTTTCTGGCAAAATCATGACCAAGGATCAACAGGTTTGGGAGGCTCAGTCTTTCTATGTTGAGGCAAATATTTATTACCCTCGTCTTATACGAGTGCATATCAGCAAATTCACCTCCCCTCTATCCTTTCATCAGAATTAGAAACGATATTTTTTGCAAGTAGAAATAGATTTTCTTGCTTATGAGTTTGTTTATTATATTAATAGAAAAGCATCGTGGTTCACATCTCCAATTTTGTTGGATGTTTTTTAATAGCAGGTCTGGTAATTTCGAAGGTCTAGAGTATCCTCCTTGAGATTCGAATCCGGATCTTTTAAGGTGTATGCACACTGCACTACTACTAGACCACTTCTTGAGTTCTCTTTGTTGGATGATTTGGTCTTAATTGAGCCATGGTTGTTTGATTGGTCACGATACTTCGCATTGCTACATCTTCAAAGAATGATCTCATTTTAGTTGAGTCATGATCAACGTCCACTGTTTGCCCAAGTAGGCCTTAGTTGGGTTGCATCAATGGATGCTGCATTATGGAAATCAAATAGGTAGCGTCGAGTCTTCACGAGGTTAGGTTGTCAATATTCTGGACGCCAACTACCATTTCTACTCATGTGTAGTTCGATAACTTTTGTTACCAACATGTTTAGCTTTTTTACGTACGTTTAAAGACTTCTTTTCGATGTTGTGCACGGTGACACAATACTACATATGTTGTGAATGGAGAAAAACTAAATCCTTTTGTTATCAAGTTTTTTCATGCACATTTTGTTTTTGAATGTCGACCTTTTTGCATAGATTGAATGATGTCATTGCTGAGTATCAAGATAAATGAGACCCCATACTCAATCGATGTTACGATATGTGATTCCTCTCCTTTTAGTTAAAAAACCGACTCAACATCTTCAATAACAAATAGTTTAACGGAGACGAATTTTTGTTACATAAAGATCTCTACGAGACCATTAGAACTCGTTCGGAGGGAGGATTCTCCCCTCAACTCTGGTTTTTCCCAGCGGGAGTGTTCTCCCCAAAATTTTCCATATAAACCCTCTTTTCCACTCATGTAGGCCCTACAAGATATATTTTATTCTCTCCAATGTAAGAGACACCTGACAACTACTATTTCTATCATTTAATATACCAAACCACCCACTTTTCTCTCTTCTATTTCAAAAAAAAAATATAGTTACTACCATATTATATAAAGATTATGAATACGCAACATCTAATCATTTTCCAAACTTCAATAAAATCACATCCACAACAAATAAAATGCTCTCAACAACAAACCCTAATTCCAAACGTCAAAATACAAGAAAATGTTATCGGTCATTTGCTGGGATTATTCAAATGCCCCCTCATGGTTGACATAAATTTGGACACTATATCTGTATTTTGTGATTTTATTAGGGGTTATGTATAAATTCCCAAATGACTTGCATTTTATGATTTTACCAAGGATTTTGTGTAAATTCCCAAACAACTTTCACGGTACGGCCGTACGGGTTCCTGAAAATTTACCTTCGACTCTCCCACGCAGACAGTTCCGCCGCTTGCCCTCCCTCCCACAGCGAAGCCGCAAACGTCGTCTGTCCGCCCCCTCTCCTTCCCCTCCCCATCGCCACCAACCCCCTTCCCAACGCCACCTCGCCGCATGATCTCGCGTGCCGCCGCTGTTGCCATCCACCGTCAACACCATTGCGAGCATTCTCGCTGCTTCAGAGTTCTCCGATCCGTGCGTGATCGGCCCCGTTTCCTGTAAGCCCCGGGGCTACGTCGACCCGACGCTTTCTATTTGGATAATTTCATAAGGTATTCGCTATTTTCACATCTGTCCTGTATTCGTAATTCCTGTGGAACATCGAAGGCTCATCTGAGATTCATTTTAATAGCGACCGCCAAATGGGTTGCATCATGATTACTGCTTCGGAGTTGCAGTGCTGAAATTAGAGGTCTTTTACTTGCATCCCCATCTCTAGACGAGTAATTGCAAAAAAAACCTGCAACACAATCTGGCCTTTTTTGTCCACACAACTATCAAGACCTGGGTTATAGTTTTCGTTAAATTTGATGGCATCAGATCCGGGAGGTTCCACATAAATCCAAACTTCCCCGTCCATGTTCACTGTCAAGTTGGCTGCAAGCATCCGCTGCTAACCCCTCCTCGTGCAGAAGAAGTGGGCTTAGTGGTTCATACTTATCAATTTTGTTAGAATTCAGTCAACAGTTCGACGTGTATCCAAATATTAATTCGAGTGGGCTTAGCTTTTTGATATTTTTACATGGACGGGGTTGAAGAGATATATTCAATGCTGTTTTTGTTCTATTGTAATAAGTAAATTTTACTAAATTCTTGATACGAAGGAATTATATGACTCTGCTTCCGTTCTGAGTGGGACACAATCTTCTTTTGTTTCAGAATTGGCAAAGACTGACGAACTTTACCATGAGTGTTATTAGTTGTTATGTTTTTTTTAAGTTCCTCAGCCATTCAAGTCTATTTTCAGTTATTTTGACTGTCAATTCAGCCTACATCTGCAGTGTCAAATCCATGGGAACAGTACATGGCTTGAGTTTATATAGATCCAGCTCCGCACCTCTCCATGCATGAGATTCACAATAAGCAACTTGTAGGCCTTCCTCGTAGAAAACCTCCCATCAGCCAATTTCCAATCATCTCTTCCTTCAAGGGACCAACTATGTCCCTCGGCTCACCCACACTTCAACCAATCTTGCACACACCGCTTCGAGAGTCTTGAATGAAAGAGAGATACAACACGCCATTCCCCCAAGCCTCCAGAACACAATTATCTTGATCTTCTGCAAGAGCAAATAATTTTATGTAGTAGTTTGGCAGTGTTCCCTTACCGGTCCAATCATCTTTTTGAAAGTGAACGTGAGAATCACCCAATTTAGGCTTCAACATCCCTCTCATCTTGGACAACACCTCTCAAATCCCCCGCTAGAAAATCGAGGGCTGGGATTGATTTGTGCATGAGGGCTACCGCATGTATGTAGACAACATGCTAGGGTTCCACCGGAGTGCAATGGTATATGTGAGAGCGGTGAGGGAGGTCGTGTAAGGTTGAGTGGGTGTGCCCAGAGTTGCGACGGCCCTTTCCTGCGTTAGTGATTCTTCGGGAGAGGAGTTAGGGTGTTGTCGAGCTCTGAGAGCATTGCCTATCAGCTTAGATTCTCCACCTACTGGTGCTGGGTTGTCAGGGATGCCTTCGGTTGTTTTTGGGCTGCTATAAGGGGGTCCCTACCCTCCACCATGTGTTTTCGGCCTGCTGACTGGTCCCTGCCTTTCTCTGGGAGATTCTATTTTTATAGGACCTCTGCCTGGGCCCCTTACTTCCGTGGGTTTGAAGGCTTGGTTAGAGGGGGCACAACAAATCCATGCTACAGCCATGCTAGGCTATAGCGTATGCTGATGTTGCTGAAGGTGTTTCTGCATTTGTTGCAGCTGGTGTCGAGGTGAGAAAGGAACCAATGATCGTTGTGGATGATGATTGGGAAGTGGTGCATAAACGTAGGCCGCGTTGTGAGGTTGTGAAACCTCAGACAATTGAGCTTCGGTGTTTCAAATGTGGTGTTTGGGGCCATAGGCATCATGAATATCGATTTCTAAGCTATGAATGCCTCGATTGTCTCCACCTTAAGGATAGAGGGGCTACGATGCAACTTTTAATTCATTCCAATGGCAAACTAAAGGTCTCTGAGGAAAAAGTTGATGTGCCAGTGATTCCACATTCCTCACGTTTAATTGCCTTGGATGTTGCTGGTGACTTGATGGAGAAGGTTGGAAGGTGACTTGTGCCCTTTTTGTGGACCGCTTTAAGAGATGCTATCCCCCTAGAGTAGAGCCTATGCATGCTTTTGTGTGTAGTTTCTTCAAATCACATGCAAGGATTTTGCTGATGTATTCCATTGAGATTTTATAGAGTTGAGTGGAGAAGGCCCCATTTCAGGGATGGGGTGTTACCTCGCCATGCCATTATGAATTTTCGTGTTTTTGATATGACATTTATTTCGCGACGGTTTGACTGCTTCTAAAGTGCCCTTGCTGGTGTAGCTAAGGTGATTGAGATCATCTCGGATGGGCTTTAGTTGGGAGACAACATTGATGCTATTATTATGGTTAAGGTGTGCACTGCTGGGCGTGTTTTGGGACTATTCACATGGTGGGTTGTGCTTCTTTTCGTCTGTTATTGCATGTTGGATGAATGCTTACCACCACCTTTTGCTGGTGGTTATGGTCTCCCTGATAATGCATGACCTCAGGAGGGCTCCTTCGAGTTGATGGATGTATCTTCTGATTTTTCTTTTGACCCTTTGTTTGGTGCGGACTGCCCCATGCACTCGACACTGGTGGACCTTTGCATTTTGTGTGGGTCTGGGCCATTTGGTGATGGCTACAACTCAGAGTCTTATAGCTATATCCCATTGGCTAGCTTGGTATGGTGGTTGCATGTTTCAAGGTGCGAAAGAAGCAAGCCTTTCATCGTCGAGGTCTGGTGCCACTTACTCTAGCCTTCTACAAGGCAGATTGAAGGAGGTTGTTTCTACGCCATTGCAAGTGGAGACCATTAGTGTTTGGGCTGAAAGACACATTCAATGTGTGCATTTTTGGTGGACATTGTTGAGGAAGAGGTGTTTGTGGTAGGGCGAGCGGGTGATGCTTGCGCTGAGGGCGACTGCCTAATGTATATATGGAGAAGCCTGAGAAGCGGGGTAAGCTAACATGTTACGTGGAAGTGTTGTTGGTAGGGGCATCCCGATTTTTTGCTAAATGAAGATTGTCTCTTGGAATGTTTAGGATATTGGTTAGGTGGACAAGAATATGGTGGTGGGTGTACTTTTGGATGGGTGGGAGGCAGATGTGGTCTGTTTGAAGGAGACTAAACTGGAGACTTGGGGATGTTTTAGTTTGGTGTGACTTAGCAAGTTCTTGATTTACTGGGTACAGAATGATGCCATTTGTGGGTGCATCAGAGGGCATGATTATTTGTTGGAATAAGGAGCGCTTTGAGCTTGTAGATTCAATATGTGACACCCGAGTAGTGTCTGGAATTATGAGAACTTGGTTTCAACTGATGATACTAGTAGTGTGCATGATGTACATGTTAAATCACAGGATGAGCTAGAACTACCACAAGATAGTTATCTGAAGTGGTTTATTGCCTTGCGGAAAGGCAAACATTCTTGTGCACGATACCCCCTTGCATGCCATACATCTCTAGAGCGACTTTCACCAGAATTCAGGTAATTTGTCATGAGATTATCTGCTACTGAAATCCCATGTACATATCGGGAGGCTCTCAAGGTAAGCCAATGACGCCTAGCCATGTAAGCAGAGATGGCGGCTTTACAGTCACGTGACACGTGGAGCATTATAACTGTTCCTGCAGATGTGTCAGTTGTAGGGTGCAAGTGGGTGTTCACCGTTAAGCATCATGCAGATGGCAATGTTGATTGCTATGAGGCACATCTTGTGGCTCGTAGGTTCACCCATGCATATGGGGTTCTCTCTAGTAGCTCTACACTCCACACTCTTGGTTCTTCTATCGATTGCAGTCACATGAGATTGGCTCCTGTATCAGTTGTGACGAACACATTCCTCTACGGTGATTTTCAAGAGGAAGTCTACATGTAACATCCACCTAGGTTTACTGTTGAGGGGGAGTGTCATAAGGTGTGTAGATTTCATAAGGCAATCTATGTCCTTAAACATAGTCCAAGAACATGGTTTCAGAAGCTCTCATATGTGATAGAAAAGAATGGGTTTGTGAGATCAACTACATATCACTCCTTGTTTGTTCAGAGGTCCCAGAAGGGAACTGTTGCTATACTGATGTATGTTGGCGATATCATTATTACAGAAGATAAAGCACGGGTGTTCAAGCAACTAAGGCCTTTCTTGGACAACCGTTTGTTACCAAGGAACTTGACAATCTATGCTATTTCCTTGGACTGGAGTTTGCCAAGAACTGACGAGGTCTTGTGATGACTCAGAGAAATTATGTGATTGTGACAGATTGCAAGCCAACCACTACTCCTATGGACCTGAGCATGAAGTTATATGATGACGACACTGAGGAAGTAGATAAGAGGATATACATGGTGCTTGTTTGGAATGGACAAGATTGCGACAAGCATTTCATCGAACATGCGTATTTTTGATTTTCCGATGGATTTACATGGTTTCATTAATGGACATTGTTTGATACTGTAAGTAATAGGCTCTGGTTGTTCACCGTTTAAGAGTTCTCATTTAGACTATTCATCACAGTGTTTTGATCTAATATTTCAATTCTTCTATATTTCATCAGTGGCATATTATTCCATGGAGCTAAGGTCCAAAATATGGAATAAACAAGTGTTTCTATGACTCTACCACCCAATCAATTCTGTTCTACATATCTTTCTAAGGAATGAGAAATCTTTCTCTGGTCGGACATATCCTTTGCAGTAAGCAAAGTGAGTCAGTTCATGGAGCAACCTAGATACACCCATATTGATGGAGTCCATATGATTTTGAGGCATCTAAAGACCTCCCATGGTACTGATCTTTTGTTTAACAAACACACATCCCTTGGTGTTATAGATTGTATGGATGCATACTATACGTGATGCTCCAAGGACGGTTTCGCTGTTTTCGTAGGAAATTCATGGGTATCATGGAAGAACAAGAAGAAGACAATTGTCGTCAGATCAAGTGCTAAATCGAAATACAGGGCTATGGCACAAGGAAGCGTAGAAATGATGCGGGTCATATTTGTCCTGACCGACCTAGTTATTGAGGTGCCTCTTCTTATGCTCCTCAAATGCGACAACTAGGTTACACTGTTCATTGCTAATAACCCAACCTTCCATGAGAAAATCAAGCATATTGATTTAGTCTGTCGCTACGCTCGAGACATGATTCAGAAGGATCTCATTTCTACATCTCATGTTAGCTAAAGTGAGCAGACAATGAACGTACTCACCAAAGCTCTAGCTCGAGATACCCTTTCAGAGATGCTATTCCAAACTTAGGTTGATAGACATCTATGCTCCAGCTTGATGGGGAATGTTGAGAGTTTTTATGTTATGTTAGTATTTCACAGTTTATTTATTTATGTGTCCTTAGTATGTAATTTACCCATTAGGGTTCTCTCTTTTATATAAAAGAACCCTTGGGATCATGAATAAATAACGAATCATTCTTTTCCACAACTATCCTTGTGTTTTTCTATCTACGTACCTGGGGTGAAAGAGAGGTTGCATGTGATTATGAGACAACTTCTGGGGGGAGGTGGGGACACCTTTGGTGGGATGGAATACACTGATGCTGGCGAAGGAGGATGGTGGACCGGGGATCCGTGGCCTGAAGGTAATGAATCGTGTACTACTTGTAAAATGGGCGACCCAAATATGTTGAGGAGGGTTAAACTTGCTCTACAGGAGTTTGCGCTTGATTTATGGTTTTTCCCTTGATTCCTTGTTGTCGGATGTTGATGTACCTTTGCCTTCCAATTTCTGGATGGGGATTTGCTTAGTGCTTCTGCACGTGGTGCCACTCATGAAGCATATTTTAGGTGATGGATGTGACTTCAAATTTTGTAGAGACTAGACTGGGCACGCGCTTCTGCATATTCGATTTCTGTGCCTTTATGCACATGCAATTGGCACTGAGTTTTCTGTTAAAAGTGGTGGGGAGGGTACCACCGAGCACTACCCCCTAATTTGCAGACTTTCAAAAAAAGTGGTTGGGAGGACAGTAGATGGATACCTTATTTTCGTACCGAGTTGTTGGATCATGGTCCTGATGACGTTGGTCTTGGATCGATTCATTGACTTGTGGAATTGGAAGGTACCATTATGCATTCGATTTTTTTGGTTGTTGAGGAGAAATCATCATATGACTGGTGATATACATGCTCGATTCTTCTGTGGGTGCAATGGCACTGTGAGCTTTGTTCGGCAAGAGAAGAGAGTATTGAGCATTTATACCTAGGATGCCCTGTTGCTAGGGAGTTATGGGCTGCGACACTGGTGGAAATGGTCTCAACACTCAACAGTGGATTGAAACGAGTTCTTGGAGTCCATGGATGCTCTTGGACATAGTAATAGTCCAATTAAAGTGTGTGTAACTGCTATCTTATGGTATGTGTGGCTTTCTCGGAATAGTTATATCCTCCGTGTGAATGAATGTATATGGAAAATGTGACTAAACATTTAAGAGCTTAAATATTTTTTGATCTTTGTAATTTTTTACAATGTTGACTTCGTGAGGGGGATGCCAATACACGCTTCTTCCACTGCATGGCCTCGGGGAGGCGTAGGAGGAATTACATCCATGATATCCAGGTGGGGGACATGCGTGTGACAGGAGAGGCAAACATCGGTTCTGTGATCCGGGACCACTATGTTTCTTTTTCAAGGGGCGGCGGCGTGACGGGTGGGGGTGACTGGGAAGAGGGGTGAGGTGATTGAGCAGCTCTCAGGTGGAGGCACTGTTGGTGCCGTTCTCAGAGGCAGAGATCAGGTGTGCGGTGTAGCGTCTGAATGCAGATGGGGCTCCAGACCCTGATGGTTTCCTGATGTTTTTCTATAAGGAATTCTGGGACACCTTGAAAGGAGAGCTCCTTGATATGATGAAGGAGTTCGCTGAAGGCAACAAGGGGGTTTGATAAGATAAAAAGGCTTTTTTATTCATGCTGCCGAAGAAGGAATTTCCAACAAATATCGAAGACTACCGTCCAATCGCAATCTCTAATGCCTTATATTTGATTGTCGCGAAGACGTTGGCAAACTGCCTCAAGATGGTTATTGATTTGGTCGTCTTGCAGGGACAGAGTGCTTTCATCCCTGGGAGACAAATGACGGATGGATTAGTGATGGCGTCTGAAATGTGTTTGCACCGGAAAAGGTCGAAGGTGAAATGGGCTCTTTGGAAGATTGATTTCTCCAAGGCTTATGATTGTGTAGACTTGAATTTCAAGTGGACATCTTTAAGGCGGAGGGGTTTCCCGGAGGTGTGGATCGGATGGATGAAAAGATGTATCACGACGACTTCTTTCTCTGTTATGGTTAACGGTGCGTCGGAGGGAGGTCCTTTTCAACCTCAAAGAGGGGTGAGGCAGGGCTGCCCCTTGCCCTGATGCTCTTTGTGATTGTTGCCGATGGTTGGTAGTTTTGTTCAAACATGCTGAGGAGTCTGATTTGTGCGTTGGTTTCCGTCTGGAGGATTTATCTATACCTGTGCTTCAGTATGCGGATGACATGCTGATCCTTCTTGGGGGGGTCAGAGGTACACATGACGAATGTGATGCTGCTGGTTGACATCTTTGGTGAGCTCTCCGGCCTGGTCGCCAACAACGTGAAGTCCAAGGTGGTGACCTTCGGGATGACTGCTAGTGAGAGAGAGGCGGTGGCTACTATAACGCGCTGCTCCTTGGGGTCGCTACCGCTGACATATTTGGGTTTGCCATTAACCGATGGAAAATTGAAGAAATCCGATTGGGATATTGTGCTACAGAAGATGGAGCAAAAGATGTCGGGTTGGAAGGTGTCCACTTTATCGAAGGGGGGCAAGCTAGTCCTGTTGAAACACGTTCTCTCGGCGATCCCTCTTTTCTTTTTTGCTACGCGTATCGTCCCTGTGGGGGTGCGGAAGAAGACTGGGTCGCTGATGAAATTTTTTCTTTGGTCTGATGGCAAGCAACAGCGGGAAGGACTCCATCTTGTGGGGTGGAAGGAAGCGACAGAGAGGAAGAAGGATGGTGTCCTGGGCATTCGGGATGTCGATTGCATGAATAAGGCGCTGCTGGGTAAATGGGTGGCCCAGATCTGGGGTCCCTCATCCTCGTTGGTGGCTAGACTTCTCCGTAAGATATATGGGGTCCGTGGGGAGCTGGAGGCAGGGAGGCTGCGGTGGGAGTCTTCGATATGGTCCGGTGTTCGGGTTGTTCTCCCGTCTCTCGCCCGATTCTTGGTTCCGAAGGTAGGCGATGGGCGCGTGTTCCGTTTCTGGGAGGACGATTGGACGGGGGAGGGAAAGCTGAGCTCCAGATTTCCGCAATTGTATGCTTTGGCGGCTGATCGTGGTAGCACTCTTAATCAGGTGGGGGGGACCGGCACTTGGGCGCCCCTGTTCGTCAACGAGCTTCCGGGACAAAGAGCGGAGGACTTTTTAGCGTTGCAATCTGTCCTGCCGTCGGCGTCTGACATTCTCCAGCCTTCCCACGCCGTGCTTATGGATCACTTCGAATGGAGTGGTCTGAAGCTCTCCACCAAAGCGATATATGACCATCTGAGTCATTCCTCGGAGCCGCCTGACTCGGATCTCATACAGGATTTAGGTGTGATTTGGGCAACAAAGATCCCTATGAGAGTCAAGTTCTTCCTTTGGTGCCTAAGAAGGGATCGCATTTGCGACAAGGTGAGGCGGGCAAAAATCTTCGGTGTTCAGGATGTGATTTGCGACAGATGCCACGGCCAGGAGGACGCGGAACATATTTTTTTCAAATGTCAAAGCTCATCCGAGTTTTGGCGCGAGCTGGGCCAGTCTTGGCTGCGGTGGGAGGACACATCATCGTTTTGGCAGTCGATCAGGAGGGTGGGGCAGGGTTCCTTGATGGATGTCTCAATCGCTTTCGCGGGGCTATGGGCGATCTGGTAGGGGAGAAATGACAACATTTTTAAAAATCAGGCGTTCTACTCGGAGAATGCATCTATACATTGTAAAGCCCTCTACAGCTTCTGGGCCTCTCGTCAATGTAATAACACCGTTTGGTTTTATTCAAGTTTAAAGGCAGTAGCTCTCACCTTGGGAGTTTACCCGTGATTGCTTTCAAAAAAAAATCTTTGTAATTTTTTATATATTGTGAAATGTATATTTTTTCATTTTTCTATTTGTACCCGATGACAACGTACAAAATAGTCTAATGGTAGTACAACGTGTTTATCACACAAAAGACCATGGTTCAAATCCCACTCTTGCATGTGTTGCGTTAGGTAGTCGACAACCAACGTAAAAAAATAGTCGATTTTTTCAACATGGATTTGAGCAAGAATCCATGTAGCCGACCATACTTATAGTGGGGAAGGCTTGGTACACTTTTTTTTCTATTTGTTCCCACTTCAATGGTCTGGTGGTAGTGCAATGTGCATACCATCCAAAAGATCGGGGTTCAAATCCCTCTTTGTGGGGGTTGCGTTAGGTAGTTGACAACCAACGTAAAAAATAGTTGGATCTTTCAATATGGATTTGAGCAAGAATCCTGTAGCCGACCCTACTTAAAGTGGGAGAATGTTGCACAATTTTTTTGTGAATATATAACAATTACAGGGTAGGTCTCTTCTTGATGTCTTACCCTTATTTCCTAAAAAAACCGAGGGGCGCGAAATCATGCTTGGGTCAGCTATCGTGCCCACATTCACACTGTACAGTCTACGTACTAGTTTAGCCAGCAGATCCTCTTGTGGGCCCCAAACAGGCTGGTACAAGTACACACGAGTGGATGGGGCCCGAACAGGAACTGGAGTTGTCTTTTGTCTGGGGTTGCGCAAGAGGACATTTAGCACTTATTCTTTTGGTGCCAAATAGGGCAGGAGGTGGAGTGAAGAAGGGATCACTCATATTAATCATTCTTCCTGGGGAGCTTTTTGGGTATAGCTCAAGGGAGGCCCTATGATCGATGACTCTAGAGACGAGTAGCTCCATGTAGAGAGGTTGAAGTCGATTGCCGTGGTTTGGATGGTTTGGTTGAGACTGACAATGTCTTCAGAGGAACAATGGTGTATCCGGAAAATTTGGTCTTGCATAGAGAATTAAGGGCTTCCTGGGCTATGTGGGGGGTTTTGCTAGTTTGTTTCTGTGCACATGTTATCTGGACACTGATTTCAAAATTTTAAAGAAGTGATTGATGATTATCATCTACTACTAGTAACCATTCTTTGATTTTTAAATGATTTTTTGGTACCCCACTTATAATGAGAAATGTGTTGGTTGTTGTGGATGGATTTACATGCAGGCTTTTATTAGCACCTGTAACATGCTAGATTCCTTTTTCATTGTTGGCTGGCTAGTTGTGTAATGCCTGAAGGACCTGCAATCAATTATTCACATATGTTGGATGGATTGCCTGTGGTGATCGATTGTTTAACATTTGGTGGCTCGTGGCAGATGCTTCCAGGTCTGCATGTCATTTGATCTTGAGGGGCGTTCCATTTCTTCATCACATATTCATAAATCGATATGCAGAGGGGGAGTGGATGGTTGTCCATGGGAGGAGATCGGCGTGACGTGAGAAGTGGCTGCATGACCCAAGCCCCTGCCTAACCCATTTGGGAGGGGCTGCCATCGATGCGGCTCTCTCTCTCTCACTGGTCTCGACAATGCCGGGAACCTCTGCGTTGTTTTCGTTGTCGTGGCTTCTCACACAGAAGTCGATTTTGTCCTTTGAATGTGAAGAAGGTTCGTCCGCACCAAACACAAGGGGGGAGATCGGTCATATCCGTTGATCAAGGTGGAGGCACACGCTTGCTCGTGGGCGAAGGGGGCGGTTCGGAGGAGCGACTGTTTCGGAGAACCTCCGATGTGGGGTTAATTACGACTGGGTTATTCAAAGGTGACATTACGAGGTTGTCACTCTGAGGGAGATTGACGCTGTGGAGCTGTTGCGTTGGTCTAAGGAGGGTTGGACAAATCTGAGATGGCGACATGCAAGGGTGGATGATGGCTTACTACATCCTAAGTCTATGTCGCTGGTTTCAGTCAGAGGCATTCCATTCGCATGGCGTAGTCGGAGACAGCTGAAGCACCTGTTGGGGAACTCGTTGGGCGTCATTGATGTCATCTCTTCGGGATGTCTTTCAGGTGAACCTTCGGACCCCGTGATCGAAGTTGCGAGCCTCGTGCCAGAATCGTTGGGTCCGGGATGGCTGAATATCGGGGGGAGGAGATCTCTTCTGCAGTTTGCGCGTGTCATACACATCTCCGGTCACGCGGCTGGTGAACTTGGGGGACCTCAGGCGACGGAGTGGTTGCCGTCGGTTGCGGACGGAATGCCACAGGGCCACCGAAGGGCCGTTGAAGGAAACGAGGCGACACACGCAACTTTTCATGGCCCGCAGATGATTCGGTTCAAATCTTTTGAGGCTTCGACGCTTAATTTTCCCCAGGAATTCGATCTCAGGAACTTCAATGTTGGGGGTCGATCCGAATCACTACAGGCAGTCCCTTCCGCCGATTTTACGAGGATTGTTGAGGGAAGAAATGCGGACATGGCCACTAGGGGTGGAGGACCGGATCAAACCCCCTTTGTGGATCCGCCTACTTCTACCGGATTTGATGGAGCAATTACGTCGCACGCGGATCCTAACTCGGCTGATGTTTCAGATCTGGAGGGGTGACCCGAGGAGCGGTTCAGTTCGAAGATCCGGGTTGATGATCCGGTTCGCTCTACGGGTTTCGCTGCCATGGCTATCGGTTCGGGCCCAAGAGAACTTGTGGGGAATCCGTACTCTGATGGAACAAGTATGGAGGATGCTGACGAGAGGACCTCTCCGGGGGAATGGGGAGGATCGGCCCCTGCGATGTTCTATACAGATGGATCGCAACATCCGAAGGGGATCGTGGAAACGGATAAAGAACTTTACGCGACCGGGCAGCGTTATGGTGAGGCCCCGACTTCTTTGGTGGTCGATGCAGAACTTCTGGGTGCAACGAGTGCAGTGGTGTCGCCCCAGCTGCTGCCATTTCTGTTGGGCACTTGTGCTTGGAGGGAGGAGAGGTTCTCAGTGGGCCACAAACGAAGGTTGACGAAAATGCCAGATTCGGTACGTGTTACTCCAGGAGGACCTCCTAGAAAAGGAGATGGCGGAGAGCGGTGTTGCTGGAGGAATCTGACCGTGTGGAGAGCGGCACGTCCCAAGGGTTTGCCAAGGGCACTCGAATGGCATCCCAAAATCATTTTCGTATATTGGATAGGGCGGTGGCCGAGCGTCTTGGCCTGGTTCCGCCATGGAGGACATCTCAGTTCCTATGTCTTTAAAAATTTTGTTGTGGAATGTGAGAGGGCTGGGAAGGCCGGAGACGCGGAGGAGTGTTTTTAACCATATGAGGGACAATGGTATAAACATATTTCTGTTACAGGAAATGAAGCTAGCCGTCGCCTCCTCAGTGGGGTATATCAGTTGGGGGAATGGGAAGCGCATGGTGCGTCGGGAGGTATGCTGACGGGTTGGAAGAAGGACTTATTTGATCTTCAGACCGTCTCGAGATCCTAGTTCTGCCTTTCCATGCTCCTCAGGCGTCATTCGGATGGTTTGGTTTTCCTGGTGACGAATGTCTACGGCCCTAGTGGCGGTGTGGGGGACACCCTTGCGACGGAGATTGATCAATTACACAACGCTGGGGTGAATGATGCTTGGCTGATCGGCGACGACCTCAATGTCACCCTCCTCCGTGATGATCGGCCTCAGGGGCGCGGAGGGATGGACCCGGGATCAGTGGAGTTCCGTGGATTGATTCATCGAATGGGCCTTTCGATTGTTGATGCGGCCGATTGCGCCTTCACGCGGCAGAATAAAAGTTCTAGGTCACGTCTTGATCGGTTTCTGGTATCGCAGGGGTGGGCTGAGAGGTTCCCCCTCTCTCAGGCTTGGGCCCTTCCGCAAGTTCTTTCAGACCATACGCCGATTTTATGGTCGTCCAATGAGGCTTGAGCGGGGGAGATTCTTCTTCTGTTTCGAGAAGAGTTGGCTTCTGGAGGCGGGGTTCCGGGAGCTGGTGACAGAGCACTGGAGAGGGTCACCTTCCGAGGGGTCCGCGGTCTCGCGTCTGGCGGCCAAACTCAGCTCTTTGAAAACCCTCCTCTCATCCTTCGGGAAGGAGGTCAGGGCGCAACAGAGAAGGAAACGAGTGGATGTGCAGAAAGAGGTGGCACGCCTTGACGGCCTGGACGATGAGCGAGGACTATCTGACTCAGAACTTATAGCCCGACATACCATCTTAGAAGAACTTCTTCTGGAAGACAGGAAAGAGGAGGTGGAATGGAGGCAACAATCCATGCAGAGATGGTTGAAGGAGGGGGATGCCAACACGAGATTTTTCCACTCAATGGCTTTGGGGCGACGGAGAAAAAACTTCATCCATGACATTGAGGTTGGAGGTGTGCGGTTTTCGGGAGAGGCGGCTATTGGGAGTGCATTGTGGGACATTTTGTGGAGGCTATTAGAAGGAGGGGCGGGAGCTGATGGTGATGGCGGGGAACGGGGGTGGAATCCCTGTCTGCGGCTCAAGCGGAGGGATTGATGACACTGTTTACGGAAGAAGAACTCAAGCGGGCGGTATGGTCGCTGAATGCATATGGGTCCCCTGGACCGGATGACTTCCCCATGTCATTCTATCGTGAATTCTGGGACGTGCTGAAAGGAGATGTCATGGAGGTTCTGAATGAGTTCAGACATGGCAACTTTGGTTTTGACAAGATAAACCGCTCGCTTATCTTTCTGTTACCCAAGAAAGACAACCTGTTGGGGGTGGACGACTACCGGCCTGTAGCTATCTCCAATGCGATATACCTTATCATTGCGAAGGTCCTGGCAAATAGATTGAAGGGGGTCATGGACTCCGTGGTGTTGCAGGGTCAGTCTGCCTTCATTCCGGGGAGGCAGATGGCGGATGGTCTGGTCATGGTGTCAGAGATTTGTTGTGAGTGGAAGAGGAAGCGAGGCAAGGACGCCCTTTGGAAGATTGACTACTCTAAGGCGCATGACTGCGTGTAATGGAAGTTCCTTTGGCGATCCCTGACGAGGAGGGGCTTCCCTAGTGCATGGGTGGACTGGATGAACTCGATCCTGGTAAACGGTAAACCTAAGGGTGGCTTCTTTCAACCGCAACGTGGTGTGAGGCAGGGCTGCCCGTTGGCCCCTATGTTATTCGTTCTTGTGGCCGATGCCTTGGGTGTCCTTTTCCGTCAGGCGGTCGATGCGGGCTGGTGCGAGGGCTTTCGTATTGGGGATATCGCTATTCCCTTGTTACAATATGTGGATGACACGGTCATCTTCCTGGGAGGTACGGACGATCAGAACAGGAATGCAACACATCTGATGGATATATTTGGCGACATTTCGGGCCTCATGATTAACATGCGTAAGTCCTCCGTCGCAACTTTTGGGATGGAGGAGGCCGAGCGCTTTGAGATTGCAGCGGTTTGCGGTTGTGGGTTAGAAGACCTACCCATTTCCTACCTCGGACTGCCGCTAACGGCTGGGAAGCTGACAACCAAGGATTGGGACCATGTGGTCCAGCGGATCAAACATAGACTGGATGGATGGAAAGCTATCACTTTATCCAAAGGAGGAAAACTGGTCCTGCTGAAACATGTTCTATCCGCTATTCCTATCTTCTTCTACTCGATTAGAGGTATGCCGGTCGGGGTTAGGAGAAAAATTGATTCCTTGATGAAGAAATTCTTTTTGTTGGATGGGAAGCAGCTGGGGCACGAGCTTCATCTGGTCAAGTGGGAGGATGTTGCGAGGGGACGCAGGGAGGGTGGTCTGGTCGTCAGAGATATTGATTGCATGAACAAGACTCTCATCGCCAAGTGGATCATCAAAATTTAGGGGCCCTCTACTTCGCTGGCCGCTGTTCTCTTGCGACAAATCTACAATGTGGGTGGTGGGCTGGTGACGAGGAGGGTCCGCTTCGAGTCTCCTCTCTGGGCGGGTATCCGAGAGGTGCTCCCCCTATTGGCTCACCGTTTGTGTCCCAAGGTGGGGGACGGATTAAGTTTCAAATTCTGGCGTGACAATTGGCTCGGTGATGGTACGTTGGAGGAGAAATTCCCGCGTTTATTCTCGTTGGCGGATCCAAGGAGGCGTTGATCTCGGAGGTGGCCGTCTGTGGGGTTTGGTCCCCACCTTTTGTCTCAGTCCTGTCCGATCAACGTTTTGAGGAATTCATGGCGATGCAATCGATCCTTTCTCTCACGGGGAACTTCTCTAGCGACAGAGACCACTTCCAATGGATGGGCAACAAATTCTCCGTGAAAAAAGTATACGAAGAGCTCAGTGTGAGGGAGGAACAAGATAGGGAGCTTTGCCAGGATGTTGATATCATATGGGCTGCAAGGATCCCTTTGAGGGTTAAGGTGTTTCTTTGGTGCTTGCGGAGGAATCGTCTTTGTGACAAGGTGCGGAGGGGGTGCCTTTTGGGGGTGCTGGATACGCGATGCGACAGATGCAGAATGTCGGATGAGGATGCATCATTTGTTTTTCAAGTGTTCGCCCTCGACTGTGGTCTGATCCGAGGTGGCGGCGTCTTGGGTGAGGAGTGATAGCTTCCTGAACTTTTGGAGACCATTAGAATGGTTGGCAGCAACTCTAATGACGATTGTTCGAAGCCTTTTGCTACTCTCCGGGCAATTTGGACTGTGAGAAATGAGGCTATCTTCAACAACCATAGGTTTTATGTTGAAAATGTTTTGTCCCATTGTAATGCTCTTCATAATCTCTGGAGATCACGGTAATGTACTCTAAACCCCTTTAATGAAATACATCGGCGGTGACCCCCAAAATGGAGGCTCACCCGTTTGAATCTCAAAAAAATCAAAAAAAAAAATCATAAGCCGATAGCAGCTCAATCAAACTTTTCTGGTTAATTTCCAGTTTTCCTATTCTTTTTAAAATAAAATTTATTATATATTGCTTGGACCATGACTACGTCACTGAAATAATTGTATGACGTTAATGTCTTCTAGGTAACTCTCTGTTCTGAACTCTAAGCTGGATCAGTGTGGAACTCCCTCTGGCCACCTGAAAGATCTATTAGGAATGATTTTCCGTTGTATGTATTTGGTATTGCATTAAAGTTAGCTTCCACTGAAGGCACTGTTCTTAAGTGTAGTTTGGACATGAAGAAGAAGCGGGGCCCCAAAGGTAAACAGAAGAAAGGGAACCTGAAAAGAAGCTTACCATTCAATGAACCTGCCCCAGCTCCGGGCACTACAGATACAGATGATGATGTGGGTATGGATGAAAACGATGAACACTCTGATTCCAAAGTGGAAAGTGAATCACCTATTTCTCCAAGAGAAAGAACTCGGAACTCGTTATCTTCAGATGCTGATCTACCATCCAGAGATGTTAGTCTGAAGTCGGGCTCTGGGCGTGTGAAGGTGAGGCTCAGATCCTTAAAACCATTGGATGCTCATCATACTCATTCGGACTTGCAAAGTGAAACAGATATGAGTCAGGCGAAAGTGAACTTACCAGGCCAGATGCTAAATATAGAAAGCAAGGAGGACAGTGCTTATTCAGATGGATTATCATCTGATTTGCATACTGCTGCAATGAAATCTGGAAGCATAAAAATTATATCTTCCAAGGGTTTAGACAAATATTTGAATAAGCAAACTAGTTCAGTCCAGCTGTTGGGCGAGAGAGGCTATATCTCCTTGGACAATGAAAAGAATGTGGATGCTCTGGCCAGTCAAAGAATACACGGAAGTGAAACAGGATCACCATTTCCGGAATCTTCCTACAATCAGAAAAATTTGAAAGATGCTCTTGCGGTAACATAACATCTTATTTTCCTATTTTTTTTATTCTTGATTTTTATTCCTACCGCTCTCCAGGTTATAAAAAAAGTCATGAAAATGGATGCTGCCGAACCCTTCAATGCACCAGTGGATCCAGTTGCACTGGGGATACCTGTAAGTTTTTTAGAAGTTGGTATGCTGTTACCCTTGATAGATGTTCACTTAAACCTTATTCATTATTTAGTCAGACAAAGCACGTTGCAAGTAGCCAAGTATGTCGATCTATACTCATAAGAACATACTTATGGCAGCTGCATTTTTATAGTTTCCAAAAAAATCAATATAAGACCTTTATTGCGTAAAAAACATCATTCCAGGCAAGTCAAATGACCAAAACAGAACTCACTTCTTAATGTGTGCAGTCATTCAAGCTACTGTATAAACCTTCCACCTTGGACACATCTATCCAATCCATCCCATTCCTTTGCTGGATCTCTCGGGCCCACTCTCGTTAGAAGAAGAGATGTACAATGCCTTTAGGCGCACTTGAGCAGCTGAGACAATCTAGTGATCTACAATGGTTTCTAACAGGGATTGCGCCTTCCACAATAGAGACCCTTGTCATGATTCTAGATCTTTGCAACGACCGCATGAAAATCTTGATCGTCTCCCACACTCTTCATATCATTTGCAACTTCTGTTCAAATTAAAATCCCCCTTGGACCATATGTACCTACAAAGTCATATATACATTTTTTAAGGTAAAAGAGGGTGAAGTCCCAAGATGGGACCCACCACGAGGTATGATATATATAAGTAAAATTTTAGAGTTAAAGGGTCGTATATATGTATGTAAGTAAAATTTTAGAGTTAAAGGGTCATATAAACATTTTAACAGTTAAGTTCTAATCATCCCACACTTGACGATCTCTCACGAGAGATTAGATGGCCACATTCTCCCGTTCCAATGTTAGGTCATAAATTCCCCCTTCTTAGTCATAAAACCAGGTGAAAGTGCCAAATCTCAACTACCTCCTCCAACTAAAAGAATATACGAACAATCTACCACCGCAACATCCTTGTCACCAGATAAGGTAAAAAGAATATGAAATCTTTTACGCGGTCTTGGATGAATCTCTAAAGGAGGTTCATCCCATTTTTATCCAAAAAAATAAAAATAAAAAACTTTTATGTGGTCGTAAGTAGAAGACATTTGTTGCAACCTTGTACATTCGAGTGTAGTGGATGATATCAAGGTTGGGGGTTATGGGGACGGGAAGTGTTTTGGTAGACTATTTTTGGCATGTGAGCCGGAGAACTAGTCACAACAGTTGGAGGTGGCTGGGTATGCAAGCATCTAGATTGTCACCGAGACAAGGAAAGGTCTTGACAAAGAAGTTTGGGGTGGACCACGATTTTAGAGCTGAATGCTGATGGGGCATTTGGTTCCGATGGATTTCTAATTTTCTTTTGTATAATATTAAATTGTCGAGCCTCAAAAAAATATATTAAATTGTCTTCATTTTCCCTTCCCACAAAGGAGATCCCTGAGAGGGTGGAAGACAATAGGTATTTACTCTTTCTAATGTTACTTATCAAATTATGACGAAGGTGCTGGTGAAAAGATTATGTTTGGTCTGAGATGAGGTTGTTTCCCTTGTCGAAACTTCCTTTTTTCTGAGAGACAATTGTTGGATAGCCTTGTGATGACTACGATGATTGTAGCTGATTGGAAGCTTTGTCAGGTGAACGGTATTCATTGTAAGGTGTATTTCCGTAAAGCTTATGACTGCTTATTAAAGATTTTATGGGCGTTGTTGATGAGGAGAGGTTTGATAACTTCTAGATTACTTGGATGAAACGTTGCATCACTAGTGCACTGAACTTGGTGTTGGTTAATCGCCATCACGAGGGTTGTTTTTCTGCCCTAAAAGGGGGTTCAATGAGGGTGCCTTCTTGCCACGTTGCTTTTTGTAGTTGCAGTCGCACTCGCGGTCATGGTTGGTGTTGACGCATATAGAGTAGTGCCTGTACCACTTTGTTATTTTTAGTTTTAGTTGGATGCTTTATGTAATTTACCCATAGGCTACTCTCCTATATAAGAGAGCCTATGGCTTATGGAATAAACAAGTCATTTGTTTTTCCCAACATGGTATCAGAGCGACGGTCCTAGACCGGAGTTCTCGAAACCCTAACCCTAGCCCACCCCACCCGCCAGCCTCTCTTCTCTCCATCTCATCTCATCGGCGCTTGCCATCGCCATCGCTGATCCAGCGCCGCTGCTCCAGCGCCGCTGCCCCCGTGTGCGTGTACCTGTGCGCGTAGCACAACGGCTCCTCTGCGCGCTGTGTGCCATCCTGTGCGCGAGCGTGCGCCCTCCAGCAGTCCCTGTGCGCGTAGACTACACGCTAGTGCACCTGTGCGCATTCCTGCGCAAGTGCGCAAGCCTCCAGCCGTGCATCGCCTGCACCAGTGCATCTCCAGCGCATCTCTGTGCATCTCCAAGTGATCTAACGCGCATCTCCAGTTGCGTGTGCGCGTGCTCCTTGCACGCGTGTACGTGTGTTAAGCCCTAAGCCCTAGGGCACACACACACAACTTTTCTGTGCATGGGGTTAGTTGCTTGAGGTCTACACATGCAACTAAGCCCGTCTATGTCATTGTAGACAAATCTCATCCTCTGTTAGTCGCTCCGATCTTCTATCTCCAGTATGTCAGAAAGCAAGGCGGATATCCCATCTATTGGCGCCTTTCGTGATCCAGCGCCTATTGTCAAGATGGACGGTACAAACTATGAACTGTGGGCAATGCAGTTCATGAGTATGATGAAGTCAACAGGTAAGAAGCACATTCTTACCGAACCAGAGCCTGCTGAGAAGACTGGAGCCAATGCCTCTTGGGAGGCGGATGATGCATACGCCAAAGTGTGGCTATCTGGTACACTGGTAATTGAGATAGCAAATGACATTCTACATCAACCCACAACCAAAGATATGTGGGACATCCTGGCGGCCACATATTCCCAGGCGAAGAATGAGACAAAGATTCTGCAACTCCAGCATGATATCTTCACTATCAAGCAGAATGATCGTCCTCTACATTCTCTCTATACATCACTGAGAGGGATGTTCGAGAAGCTTTATAGCTTCATGCCTCTGACAGCCACTCCAGAACAACAGAAGACATATAGGAACGCGACGATGGTGGGCGTGTTCCTAGCTGCACTTGATCCTGAATATGAGGCGACACGATCACAGATTTTGGCCGATTCTACTATTCCTCCCATGGAGGAAGCTTTCCATCGACTGAGTCGGATCACAGTTCCTTTCACAGCACCCAGTCAGAATTCTTCAGCCATGGCAACCAACAGAGGTCGCAGATTTCATAAACAGGGCCGTGGACGTGGACCTCGTGGAAGAGGTGGCTGCACTAGGCCAACATGTACCTACTGTCACCGAGTTGGACACAATGAAGACACATGCTACTCGAAGCATGGATTTCCTGCCTCCGCACGAGCCGCTGAGCAGATAGAGCCTCCATCTGCTGCTACTTTGGATCAACAGTTCGACGATCTAGTTGCCCGTCTGAGGGGCATTATTCCATCATCTGGTCCAACACCGAATACAAAGACTCATTCTGATGCTGCTGCTTCTGCCTCTGCGTCTACCAGTACATCAGGTAGTATACTTGCACTCAACAGTAGTAGATCAGATACATTACCATGGATTATGGACTCAGGCGCTACACATCACCTATGTGGTGACCAGAGTCTACTTACAGGATACACTCAGATCCCTCCTGGACGGACAATAGTAATTGCCAATGGTACACATTCTCCCATCACTGGTCAGGGGGAGATTAGATTGACATCTTCTATGCAGCTCAAGAATGTGCTACATGCACCTGATTTTTCAATGAATTTGTTGTCGATTAGTCAGATTACGAAGGATCTACATTGTCGTGCAATTTTTGATCCAAATGAGCAACTTGATTGGTCGTGGCTATGAGCAAGGAGGCCTCTACCGCATGAATCAGACTCCCTTTGCCGGAACCTCATCCTCCTCTTCTGGACAAGCATCTACTTTATTGTGGCATCTGCGCTTTGGTCATTTACCGCTTAAGAAGTTGAGTCAAGTTTTACCTTATGGTCTTCCTCACACACCTATTCAGTGTGAGGCGTGTCAGTTGGGAAAACATCACAGGTCGTCCTTTCCCAGTCGTCCAGGTCGGAGTAGTACCTCCAAGTTCGAGTTATTTCATATAGATGTCTGGGGTCCGAGTCGTGTACCTGATCATCAGGGACACAGATTTTATATAGTTTTTGTGGATGATTTTTCTAGAGTATCATGGGTGTTTCTAATGAAAAATAAATCTGAAGCAGGAAATATCATTATCCATTTTCTGAATGAAATACAAAATGTTTTCTCCACATCTGTGAAGTTTGTAAGAAGTAATAATGCTTTAAAGTTATGCACCAATATTCTTGCCAATTATTACTCCTCAAAAGGGATTGTTCACCAAACATCTTGTGCTCATACATCTCAACAGAATGGAATTGCTGAAAGGAAACACCGTCACCTTCTTGATGTCTATCCAATATCCACATATGTTTTTAAAGGGTTTGGCGCCAATTATCAAAATTGATGGCACAAACTACGAGTTGTGGGCGATGCAGGTTCATGAATTTCTTGCAAAGCCATGGTAAGAAGTATATTCTGACATAATATGAGTTGGAAGACAAGACTGAGACCAATGCCTCATGGGAGGCCGATGATGCTTATGCAAAAGTTTGTTTTCATTCAGGTCCTTTCAGAGATGGAGCAGTTGTCCACATGATGTGGCGGTCCAGAGTTCTTCAGGTGGAGACTCATTTTCAGTTGCATTGACTAGACAAGCGCAGTACAGAGCACATGCTCTCCAAACGAGGAGATTCAGTTTGACTCACACTCTATCCTGTTTGTTCCTCCTCTCCTGCACGACATGGGAAGCAACGTTCTCGACAACAACCTACAATTGTGTTTGCGTTGAGTTGATATTGTCCGTAGTGTCCTGTTGCATGAGTATGAGATTTCCTTCTGTTTGTCCAAGCTGAGCATTGCATGCTCCATCTTGAGGGGGAGTGTTGGAGTATGCTTAGCATGCGTCACTTATGTGGTAGATGGGTAAATGGACCCCTTCAGGATCCATTTACGACATCCAGTTGTTTAGTCCCACATTGACCGTCTGTGGGATGTGGAGACTCAGTGATGGCTTTATAAAAAGTCCCTCACCCTCTTGTAAAGGTGAGAAAGTTCAATGAACGAATCTACATTTTGAGGCGTTCTCCTGTGATTTCATCCCGCTCTTTAGGGAGTAGGGTTCCACGTAAAAATCCCGTTGTTCTTTCATGTTTATTCCTTTATCTCTGATTCCGCTTTCACATTCGTAGTTTCTAAAAGTGCTCATGGATTGCATCGCTTACAAATCGTACTTCATCCCATCATCCTTAAAGACCATCGAGGAAGTACAAACCATCATGGTATTCCTGTATGATTGCTACTTGATAATGAGACTTAGGTGCATACAATCGTGAAGTTTCTCAAACATGCCCTTCAGACAGAAATAGAATGAGTGAAGGGGTGGTCATCCTGCTTGGTTATGTGTCATGCTGAAGCTGAAGAAGCTTTGTTGCATTCTTCGCCTAAGAACATTGTACATATGTCCTACGTCACCTTCATAGTGGATGATGTAGAATGCCATTGGCAATCTCTATCTTCAGAAAGCTTGATAGACACACTTGGACCCATATGTTGTCCTACTTCCATGTAGCATTAACACGTGCCTTTTTGAAAAAGAGAATGGGTGAAACCTCGAGGTGGGGTTCACCTTAAAAGTTTTCATTGAAAAGTATGTGATTACATTAATTAAGCCATAGTGCATCAAGGTCCCTTATGTACTCAAGTAGATTATCAATATGAAGTGTCGGCCACAAAAGATCAGCTCGTTTCTAGCGCACTTGATGGCCCACAGATTAGAGAAGGGCCCATGATAATCATCCTGTGAATTGTCCATATGTTCCTGATGGACCTCCAGAAACTATCCATCGTGTCTGACTGCAGCCATAGTTTGCCTTATCCCACACTCTTCTCGAGAAAGCACAACCGAATGGAAGATGCTCAAGATCGTCTAGCTCCACCAAACAATGCAGGCATGAAGTGGCACATATATGCAAAAATGTGTCTTTTCACTTTTGTTAGCAAGCTCCCATTTTTAATCAACCACAAGAAAATTCTCATATGCATTGGCACTGTACGTCTCAAAATAATGTTGAAGTCTTGCTGGAGGTCATCCGTCAACCTTTCCTGGGCATGACGGAAAGAGATGCAGGCTTTCTTACTGGAGAACCGCCAAACAACTCATTCGCACTGATCCTTCCTGCAGACGGATGGTGCATGTCACTCAAGAGAGACTACAACTCGAGAAACACGACCACCCTTTGTTCTTAGAGAGCAACCACATTTGGCATCTATGTACCGTTTGACCATACTTGCATAAGTGTACACTCCCAATTTATTGCCAGTACAACAAGCCTCAGAAGAAACTGCTACCCATAGCATCAAGATGTGTCCAACTATCTAACAAAAATTTGAACATCTGCCCCTTCTCCACCATAGACTGCATCAAACTCTCCATCTTCAATTGGATATGAAAACTGCCTCACCATATTAATGAAGGAAGATGAGATCTCTGCCGCTCTACTGCAATCCCACCTCCGATCCCATTAAATTTCCGCAACATACGACAAGTAAAATCTTCTCCTTCCCCATACATTTGATCCACCCACACAGTCAAAACCACCTTGTTCATGCATCGAAGATCGCTGATGCCAAGACCACCATTCAGCTTGGTCTTCGTCATCGTCCCCCAATCCAAAGATGGAAGTCGATTTTTTCCCTTGTGTTGTCGGCCCGGAAGAAGCACCGCATCATAGTCTCCAATTTGCCCCCAACTCCGATCGGAATCATTGTCGTTGCACAAAAGTAAATCGATATAGCCGAGAGGACGTGTTTAATCATAACGAGTCGTCCACCCTTGGATAAGGTCGCAGCCTTCTAACGGGCAAGTTTCTTACCCATTTTGTCTCGAATGAATCTCCAGTCCAAAGCCAGATTCTAACATATGTAAGAGGCAAACCTAGATATGCAATAGGTAACATCTGAAGGGGTCTCTGAAGAGAATGTGCAATGTCCCTCGTTGTTTCCTTCAAATGACCTAAAGAAACCAAGCCAAGTTTCTCCTCGTTGATATGAAGTTTCGAGATATCTCCAAAAGCATCCACAATAAAAGAGGCCACCTTGGCTTGCTCCACCCCCTCAATGAAAAGCACATTATTATCCACATCAAGGTTCATGAAAGCGGTATGTGCATGCGTTCGGACATGTCACTGAATAGCGACTAAGCAGTATGCGGGGGCATATGCGGGGTATATGCAGTTCTACACGGTTTTGTATTTTTTATTGAAAATAATATATATATATATATATAAAAGTGACTACAATTAAACTAATTTTTTGAATAAATGTGGTCTAACAAAAGATGTAAGAAAAATGAGCTTCATTTAGAGCTCAAAATAGTATAACTAAATATCAAGATTATCAACAACAATATTACATGATAGAATCAAAATAATACAATTAAATTTCAAAATCAAAGAAAAATTAAATAAAACTAAACTCAGTACAATCAATTTAAACCTTGAAAGTATAAAACAAAACTAATCAAAGTAGTAAGTTATACGCTATAAATTTAAATTCAAACCTATTTTGGATCAAGAAACTGAAATTGAAAGCAATTAGAATTGAGACCTCGGTAATAAATAAAAATAAATAGACCTCAAACCTCACTATTAAAAAAATCATCGCATATATTTTCTTAAAGAAGAGTAGGGGGTTGGGGATAAGAGACGTGCAAAATATGAACAACACTCTCATCGCGAAGTGGATTATCTCTATTTGGGGCTCCTCCACATCACTGGTGGTGAGGCTGATTCGGTCGATCTATTGTATCTCGGGTCAGTTGGTTGCGGAAAGGATCCGTTTTGAATCGTCTCTGTGGGATGGTATCCATGCCGTTCTCCCGCTGTTATAGAACCGTTTGAGCCCTTCGATTGGGGATGGCAACCTCTTCCGTTACTGGAAGGACCACTGGTCATCTGCAGGGATTCTGGCTGACCGGTTCCCTCGGCTCTACGCGATGGCTGATTCGAAGGACGTATCTCTTGCGGTGGCTGGGGCATCAGGCAGTTGGGCCCCTTCGTTCCTTTCGGATCTCTCCGATGACCAGTGGCTGGATGAGTACATGCAGATGCATGAATCTCTTCCCTAGACGAGCGTCTTGTCTGGGGGTAGAGATCATTTTGGGTGGTCGAATGGGACAAGAGTATTCAATTAAAAGGATAAAGCGCGTATGAGGCGTTGACCAGGCCCGATAAGGGCCACGACCGGGAGCTGTTACAAGACTTAAAAATTATGCGGGATGCGAAGATTCCGAGTAGGATCAAGGTTTTTCTCTGGTGTCTTCGTAGAGGCCAATTGTTGGACAAGGAGCGATGCGGTCGCTTGTTGGGCTTCGTGGATACATGTTGCGACCGTTGTGAGAAGGTTTCGGATTCGCTCCATCTTTTCTTGACGTGCCCGGCTTCGGATCGTATGTGGCAGGTTCTCCATTTTCCTTAGCTCCAGACTGGGGGCTTCGCGGAGTTCTGGGCATCTATTAGGTGCGCCCGCAGGAGCAACACGACAGATTATTGGAATCCCTTCGCTTCTCTGTGGGCAATTTGGTTGGGGCGGAACGAGAAGATTTTCAACAATCAGAGATTCTATGATAAAAATATCGTAGCACATTGTAACGCTTTATGTGTCATCTGGATTTCTTGAATCATGTAAATCCCTTTATCCTTTTAATTGAATTTGATTCAGGTGGTGGCCCCCGCAACGGGGGTGCACCCAGATTTCAATAAAAAAAAGAAGAGTAGGGGGTCATGCTTATTCTTAATCCTATCATATCCAGATCCCAAGATCCGGATCCGATTACCCAATTGGAGCTTAAGCGGACGCATGGAGCGCATATGCGGTCGCATAACCCGTATATGCGCAAAGGGCGCATAAAGCGGGTGTTCATGTAATCGGTGCGCTGAGGAGGCCGATCAGGCATATGCGATCGCATAAGAGGCTGCACGGACCACTTTCATGAACATTGATCCACATATTGGTGGACAGGAGTGGAGAGATCATCCACCTTGTATGTCTGACAGTAACCACCTTCTGATACCTAGGACATCATGATCACCAAAGTTTCCACCGAAATGACTAAGGGAAGGGGGGGATAGTGAGCACGCCAGGTGCAAGCCCCGTTGGGGTTGGGAATATCCATCTTCTGAACGTCCATTGACCAAATTGGCATAGGATTCATTCGTGGTGGCATCGCTTCTATCCAAGCCACCCGCATCTCTAGGGAACCTATTCGAAGCAGGTTGTTCCATAGAAAGCGCCAGTCCAGATAGTCGTAGGCCTTCATGAAACCTACCTTGCATAGGAAGCCATGTTCCTGATTCCTTTTCCACTCCATAACAATCTCAGAAGTGAGAACTATTCTGTCCATCATGTGCTTGACTGTACAAAGGCAGCCTGCAAGGTGGAAACAATATCCTTCTTACGATTCTATTGATGTCAAAAAACAGTCGATGTGCGACTGAGATCTAAATTTGCGCCAAGTGTATCTGCATCCCACTTCATCTTAAGTGCCCAACTGAAACTCTTCAATAAAAGCCTCGAACTCATGCGACCCCCGATCTTGACCACCTCTTGAACTCAATCTATCTTCCGGGTGAACCATAGTATTAACATCTCCTTTTACAAGCCATGACATGCTACCAAATGTTTCACAGACAATCTGTATTTCTCCCCAAAGGTATTTGGGCTGTGAGCCAGTTGTTGGACCGTAGATATTCGTAAATAGACAGTGCATGTCATCCGACGCCCTCCGCAACAAAACAAAATTGATGAATTTTTCGTCCCCATTAAAGTCTTCTAGTTGAAAGTGATTGTCATTCCAGCCCACAGCAAGCCCCCTAGACCGACCGACCTGTTGCAATGGTCTTGAAAGAGTCCAATAGAGAGCCTCCCATCGAAGCCCACTGGTTGTTTGTCAAAGTTGAAACGTTCATTTCCTACAACATGGCTTTGTCCACCTTCTATTCGTGCAAAAAATCCCTATTAGCCTTCCTCTTCTCGGGCTTTTAGAGCCCCCTGATTTTCCAAGTCAAAACCTTCATAAAGATACTGCTCTAGTCCCCTGCGGTGGGATCGCTCCAATGCACTTTGCCATCGCCGTAAACTGCGCATCGAAGTGACTATGTTGGCGCCATCCTCGTTAACTCTCAGATTCCATCACGCTGTAGGAAGCAATGAAACCCTTAGCAGTGTTAGCAACCTCTTAATGGCGTACCCTAAAAAGATAAGTTTTGCAGACTCGGCTTGTTTCCTTGAACATTTTTTGGATGTAATTTTTTCGCCACCTTTTTGACGGTGAAAGTTGGAACCCATCAACTGCCAATCCTTCCTTCGAACAGATATCTGTTGTGGAATAATTAGTAGAGTGCAATCATCAAGATTGATTTTGCAATGCTCCGCAACGCTTAGGTCTGGCTGACCACCTCAAGTGCTCATAAGGGCCAGAGGTTTTGAAGTCAGAACCATTTGCATATCGAAGCCATTCGTACTTTGATACGAGACATGAGGCCCATGGCTTCCACAGTGGGCGTTTTGAGGCCCATGACCATACCACGCTCAGCATGCCCATTAAGGCACAACCGGTCCATATACAAAAAGCTGTCGTGCGGATCATGCAGACCGGACTTTGACTTTGATCTAAATATGACCTGGATCATATCTGAAGAGATAGCCCAAAGACCGAAAACAATCTCTGCATATGAGGGCGGCGCCGTTCTGATTGAGGAGGATGTTTCTCCCTTCCGTGAATTAATCTTTTCGCAAATAGTGGCAACATTATCATCCATAGCAAAAGGTGTGAAATATGACTTCTAGTTTAGTGTTTACCATTAATCTAGATGTCCCCCCCCCCCCCCCCCCCCCCAAACCATTCAAGATGCTTCGGTGATTAACGCTCCTCATGGCCCCTGTGGATGAAAAAAAACCATGTCAGATGCATATTGTAAAAGATAGCGGGAGGGGGGGGGTGTTTACAAAGCCCTAATACAAATTACCAAATGCAACATTCGTAAACATCGGATTAAAAAACATGCTTAAATATTGCAATTTACATACCGGGATATGCTCCTTTTTCTTAAAAAAAACATGCTTAGACTTTATAGCAGTGTAACAAACCCCTATCAAAACTACCAAAGGCAACATACTTAGACTTTGCAGGAAGTAACTATGTTCCGAGGATGTTCTCAAAGATGTGCAGGTAATTTGCGGCAACTGTAATAGATATAGGATTTGTTGGGATCTGTATTTTTTTAAAAAGGGAACTACTTTTATCTGATTCTATCGTTGGCCATTTGGATGAATGATTCTTCTCAGGCATCTTTGTACTGTGTGATTGTTTTCTCATAGCCTTCATAACTTTGTTATTGGTATTTTTTTGGGCCATAAAATTGAAAGCAACTTGCTTATTGACCTGACACTGGAATTGTTTTCCCTATCTTTCAGGACTATTTTGATGTTATAGACTCTCCCATGGATTTTGGTACCATATGCAACGATCTCGAACATGGTAGAAAGTACTTAAACTCAGAGGATGTTTTTAAAGACGTGCAACTCATTTGGGACAATTGTAACAAGTACAACAACAAAGGTGATTATATCATAGATCTTATGAAGCGGGTGAAAAAGAACTTTACCAAGTATTGGCTAGCTGCTGGTTTATATTGTGAAGTTCCTGGTGGTGGTGAGTAGTCATGTTTGTTGTTTTTGACTCGTGTTATAGTTTTAATTGTCTTTTTCTTATTTTGAAGCTTAAATATACAATTATAGGGACACCGTCAATTAGTATATGAAGGCGTTTTTTCATCACAAGGCAAGGCATGAACTTTGTTTGTGGGAAACCACGACTCACCAATGATTGATAATTCGACTGTTTAGAAAACCCAGTTTTTCCAGAAAGGTCAAAGTATGATCATAGTAATTAATGTTGACCGATAAATTAAAATATAGTTGCTTGGCCCTTAGCTCTCATATGAGAGTTTCCTAGAAATTAGGGTCTTTATCAGTTGTGCCCCTCTGAGATATTGCAATTTCAGTTATGCCCCTCTGAGATATTGTAATTTCAGTTATGCCCTCCCTTTCTGGGAATATCAGTTGTGTCCTTGACTTCTTGTTGTTTTATCACTTGTGTCCCTCCGTTACTTTAGCTATCAATAATTTGAACCTAACCATGGTTTTCTCAAACCATGGTACAGTTAAGAGGGGCATATCCGGAAAAAAATTCCACATACCCCTTTCACTCTTCCTCCCTCCTTACCTTCCAACACTCCCTCCGACTACCTCCTCATACATCCCCTTCTCCTCCGCCGTTCACCATCAATAGCAACATGTTGATGACAAGGTCACGAGTTCTCGATCTCGTTTAGGGTTTAGTTACATCAGTTCCATTCCATCGTCAGTCGACGATCTCAATCGATGTCCATTCCCATTTTTCATGTAATCCGTACTATCAGATTCCCTATTCTTTGTGATTCATCGTGACACCATATTCTGTTCGATCGAGCTCCAATTCAGCCCCAGTTGAATAAAGTTGCAGCTATTCATTACCTCTGTCATGGTATCCCCTGTTCTAAAGAGGGGCAAATCAGTGTCTACAAATGTAACACCTGAAATCCGCCGAAACCCGAACTTGACCCGAATAAGGTCTGTTGGGAAAATGAGAAAACATGTTTATTCCATACGCCCTAGGATCTCTTATATAGGAGAGCAACCTATGGGTAAAATACATAAAGAGTCCAACAGAAAGTAAAAATATAAGAAAAGTACAGAAGGGAATAATATATCTCTACACTCCCCCTCAAGATGGAGCATAGATATCAATCATGCTCAGCTTGGACGAACACTTCTGGAACGACCCTCGAAGTAATGCCTTGGTAAAGATGTCTGCAGTTTGATCCTCTGAGCTAACATGAGATGTAACAATAAACCCTTTCTGAATCATGTCACGTATGAAGTGACAATCAACCTCAATGTGCTTGGTTCGTTCATGAAATGCTGTATTATTTGCAATGAATGGAGCCGCCTGATTGTCACATTCCAGAGCCATAGGAAGCGTGACTTCTATATATAGATCTGCAAGCACAACCTTTACCCACATCATTTCTGTACTGACCTGGGCCATAGCCCTATATTCAGACTCAGCACTGGACCTTGCTACAACCGTTTGCTTCTTGCTTCTCCATGAGACTAGAGAATCTCCAACATACACAGCAAATCCAGTGGTCGACTTCGTATCCTTGGGGCACCCTGCATAATCTGCATCTGCACAAGCTGATATAGTAACCTCCTTGTCTTTCTTAAACAACAGACCCGCACCTGGAGATGACTTAAGGTACCTGAGTATCATATGTATAGCGTCCATGTGTACTTGACGTGGTTGCTCCATAAACTGGCTCACTCGGCTCACAGCGAAGGAGATATCGGACCTGGTAATAGTAACATAGAGAAGTTTGCCCACCAATTCTCTGTATCTTCTCTTATCCACCTCATCAGTGTCATCATCATATAATCTCATACTGGGATCCATAAGTGTAGTGGCAGGTCGGCAACCAAGCATTCCTGTTTCACTTAACAGGTCAATGACATATTTCCTTTGGGTCATTACCAACCCATGAGGATTTCTGGCAAACTCCAGTCCTAGAAAATACCTAAGAACCCCAAGGTCCTTGGTGACAAATTCACGACCCAACATTTCTTTTGCCCCCTGGATTCCCTGTTCATCATCACTTGTAATCAGAATATCGTCTACATACACCATAATAGCAATAATACCTCTGGGTGTCTTCTGTACGAACATGGAATGATCCGCATTAGAACGTATGTACCCCTGTTTCTCAAACAGGTCTGAGAGCTTCTGGAACCAAGCTCTGGGGCTCTGCTTAAGGCCATAGATAGCCTTATGAAGTCTGCACACCGTAGGACACTCCCCCTCAACAACAAAATCAGGTGGCTGTTGCATGTAGACTTCCTCCTGTAAGTCACCGTATAGGAATGCATTTTTCACATCTAACTGGTATAGCGGCCAATCACGAGTAACTGCAACAGAGAGGAGGATCCGTAGGGTGGAATGGCGAGCAACCAGCGAGAATATATCAAGATAATCCACCCCATATGTCTGTGTGAAGCCAAGCAATAAGACGAGCCTTGTATCTGTCAATGCTACTATCTGCATTCTGCTTAACTGTAAAGACCCACTTGCAGCTAACTGTAGACACATCAGCAGGTACAGGAATAAGGCTCCAGGTGCCTCTGGACTGAAGAGCTGCCATTTCTTCTTCCATAGCCAAGCGCCATTGACTATCCTTCAGTGCATCTTGATAATTACGTGGAATATCCACTGCTGACAATGCAATAACAAAGTTCCTGAATTCTCCAGTGAGACGGTCAAACGATACAGAAGATGCTATAGGATATGACGCGCAACTCCGCTTCTGCTTTCGTAGAGCAATAGGTACATCTAAATCATCTGTCTCCTCAGCTGCCCTCTGTAACACATCCTGCTCAGGAAAATCATCAGATCCATCAATAGTAATATTTTCAGAATATACCTCAGGCGAGCTAGATGATAAGCGATGATCATGAGCAGAAGCAGGCCTAGGGGTATAGTGGAATGGCAGTGGTGAAACATGCATAGTGACAGAAGGTGTAGGAGATGATAGAGGTGCTGGTGGTGGTAGTGGTGGCATATATATAGCATCAGTAGTGTTAGTGGGAATCAGTTGATCACCTGTATACGAGAAGTACATGATAGATTCGAAAAAGGTGACATCAGCACTGACTAAATACCTCCCGCGCAATGGATCATAACACTTGTACCCCTTCTGTGTTCTGGAGTACCCGACAAAGACACACTTGACAGCCTTAGGAGAGAGCTTGTCAGTCCCGGAGACAACTGGTGAACAAAGGCTACTGAGCCAAACACACGAGGAGTAAGGGAGAACAATTCTTTGTCAGGGAAAATAAGAGAGAAGGAAATCTTCTCACCTAAGACAGATGACGACATTCCATTAATAAGATAGCATGCCATAAGAATAACATCGCCCCAGAAAGAATGAGGGGCATGACTCTGTATAAGAAGTGACCTGGTGACATCGAGTAAATGACGGTGTTTCCTTTCAGCAACCCCATTCTGTTGAGAAGTATAGGCACAAGATGTTTGGTGGATAATCCCTTGAGATGAAAAATAACTGGATAGGGCATGAGTACAGAATTCCAGGGCATTATCACTTCTCACAATCTTAACAGATGCAGAAAAAACATTACGAACTTCATTAATGAAATTGATGATAATATTCCTCGCTTCAGATTTATTCTTTAACAGAAATACCCACAACACATGAGAGAAATCATTCACAATAACTATATAAAACCTGTGTTCCTGATGATTAGGAACACGACTAGGACCCCAGATATCGACATGAAATAACTCAAACTTGGAGGTACTACTCCGACACCGACGACTGGGAAAGGTAGACCGGTGATGTTTTCCCAACTGACAAGTCTCACATTGAATGGACGTGTGAGGTAAAACCTGAGGTAACACATGACGCAGCTTCTGAAGCGGTAGATGTCCAAAGCGCAGGTGCCACAATAATGGGGAGATAGGTCCAGCAGGTAGTGTTGATGTTCTAGCATAAGGAGTCCGACTAAGGCGATAGAGGCCGCCTTGCTCATAGCCACACCCAATCACGTTGCCGGTAAGGATATCCTGAAAAACAAGTGAGGATGGATCAAAAATTGCTCGACAATGTAAATCCTTTGTAAGTTGGCTAATGGACAACAAATTCATCGAAAAATCAGGTGCATGTAACACGTTCTTGAGATGCATGGATGGTGTCAATCTAATCTCCCCCTGACCAGTAATCGGAGAATGTGTTCCATTAGCAATAACCACTGTGCGGCCTGGAGAAGCCTGTCTGTATCCTGTAAGGAGACCTTGATCACCACATAGATGATGTGTGGCACCAGAGTCCATAATCCACTCTAAAGTATCCGATCCACTACTGCTAGTGAATGCATATGTGCTACCTGATGTACTGGTGGATGCAGATGCAACGTCGACTTGACTCTCAGAAGTAGGTGCTGATGCAGCGGAACCAGATGGTGGAATGATGCCCCTCAGACGGGCGACAAGATCATGCACAGTATTCTTTCTTCAATGGAATACTAACTCTTGGAACACTGCTCGAGATGTCACCAAAATTCTCCAGCTTGAGAGGGTTTTCCTTAACCTCTTGCTCATCGCCTTCGATAAAGAAAATGGTTGCATCTACATACTGTAAATAAATATATATGCGAATATGAAGCATGGGAAAAAACGACCATTGGTAGCAAGCTTTAACATTACATCCATAGTAACCACCACCACAAAAACCAAAAGTGCAATGGGGCATCCTTGCCTAATTCCTTTGTGGAGGCGAAAGGAACCACCCTCGTGAGGCGGTCCGAGGCGTTTTCCCAAAATGTGAGGCGAGGCGTAAGCCTCAAGGCGGTCGAGGCGTAAGCCTCAATTTTTTGGAAAGAAAAATTAAAATTAAAGCAAAATAAATTGGAATAAATAACAACAACACAAAATATTGCAATATATTGTCCTAAAGTTCAATACAAACTACCAACTACAACTATGATTGTTCAAAGTTCAAATACGATGGCGAAATTAGAAAAGAAAACATAATAAAGTTTGACATGACACAAGCATGAAATTAATGCAACATATTGTCCATCACTATTATGTGATACATCAAAATCACAAATCATCGATATTGATTCAATGAGTCAACATCAGTCGTCTTGCCCATGGAAGGACATATCGATATCAGCAACATATCGATAAAATATGTTGGCAGGACGACTGGTCGGGGGGTGGTTCCTTTCAGTCTCGCTTTCCAAGGTTATTTGCTCTGGCGGAGAATCGGCTGGCCTCTGTTGCGGATTATTGGATCAACGATTGCTGGTGCCCATCATTCTCGGGCGTTCTTTCGGATCAACGCGCGATCGATTTAGTCTCGCTGCTGGAGGCTCTTTCCTCTTCCGCTTCTCCCGGTTGTCTGCGGGATCATTGGGCTTGGAAGGACGGGGCCTTCTCCTCTCGTAAGGCGTTCCTTGCTCTGCTCTCTCCTCCTCTTGTTCTGGCCGCTACCCTGGTGCGCGACTGCGCCTTCTTATGGGGTCTGCGTCTGCCCGCGCGGATCACTTTTTTCTTATGGGTCTTTCGTCATCGGCGTTTGATGACCCGGGACCGTTGCGCCACTTTTCTTCCTCCCTCCAACGTCCGGTGCCATCTCTGCGGGGTGAGGGATGAATCGGCCGACCACCTCTTCTTCCAATGTCTGTCGATGATTTGGGTATGGGACGACGTTGTTTGGGCTCGTGCGGACAATATTGACGACTTCTGCGACATCCTATGGCTCAACAGGACGCGGGCTCGATCTGATTTGCTGGGCCCCATTGCGCGCATTTGGTCCATCTGGCGTGCTCGTAATGAGGCTATTTTCTCGGGGGTGCGTTTTTACAAGGAGAATGTGACGATTGCGGCCATCAGATTAATATCAGATTGGTGTAATTAGTTGGGTCACGGCTTTCGTTAGCCGCTTGTTTACATTGTATTTTTAGTCCCCCTTTTCTCTCTTTCCTCCCCTCCTAAACCTGTAAGTATCTTATTTTCTTCTTCTTAACTTTACGTAATATATTTTACTGGGGCGAACACCAACGAGTGTATCCCCCTCTTTTGAGCCTAAAAAAACATATCGATAAAATGTCGATACCGATATATCGCCGATATATCGACGCATATCGCCGAAACCCGGTATCCATTAGGCATTTTTCTCCTGTCGATACCCGATATATCCATATCGGCGATATATCGGTGACCTGTCAATACCGATATATCGCCGATATATCGACGATATATCGCGATATGGCGATCCATGGTCTTGCCATTCAGCAGTGTTGTCGCCGCCGTCGTCGTTACTGCTCCTACTACTCATTGGGTCATCATCAGAATCATCCATATAATTCAAGTGCACATCATCATCAACCTCATCATCGCTTCCATCCTCATAATTGGAGTACTCCTCCTCAACATTAATTGGAGTTTTTCCTTTACCTAATCAAGAAAATAATATGCATAGTCATTCATTTGAAAGTTAATCACAAAAAAGCATCGAACATTCTTTTAATTTGTAATATTGTATTGCACCTTTGTCGTATTTTTCCCCTTTGTTTTAGGTCGAGCGACTTGAGCTCCTTCACCTCTTTCACCTCCTTCCTCCTCAAGATGATCATCCTCAAGGGGTATGTTTGCATCAAGATCCCGATAGACCTCGACATCTTGAGCTTCTGAAATCCATTCATCACCGTAGTCAATGTCTTCCAAACATAAAGGATCTTCTATTGTTTTCTTCCTTAATTCTCTATGTTTCAATTTCAGATTGAACATGATATAAACCAGATCATTGAGCTTCACTTGTGATAAACGATTTCTTCTCTTTGTGTGGACCTATATAGACATACACATACGCAAGGTTTAAGTGTTTAACATGAAACAAAAACACTATCATAAAAATAAATAATGCTTTAACCACTTACTTGATTAAAGAAGCTCCAATTACGTTCACAACCAGAAGCACTACGAGTCAAGCTCAATACCCTAATAGTAAATGCTGCTAATTCCGGTGTTTCATCTCCAAACAACGTCCACCAATCCGATGATAATGGTCAACACATTTTAGTAATTATGTTAAATTATATGCAAAACTCTTACAATTTATTTGCAACACTCACCAAGACTTCTTGTTTTCCTTGAATTAACAGCATTTGCCCATCCGAAAAATCCTCTGGCATGCATAAAAGAATCAAGTTGTGAATCTGCCAAGGTTGCAAAAGTCGGTAGTCGGTACTTGGTCGGTCGGGTCACTGACTAAGGATTAATCGGTAGTCGGGCAATTAATCGGATTTAGTCGGGCTTTAATCGGATTTGATTTTTTAAATATATAAGTCATTTTTATACATATATTATAATATACTTACATAGATCTATATATATTTGTACTATCACAATGAACGAAAGAAGTAATTGAATTTAAATAAAACATGAAGCGTATTAGATATAAGTTTGCTTTTAAAAAAAATAAGAAAATATGGCATCTCCAAGCAAAAATTGGTTGACTAGTGGACCTAGTCGTAATTAGTCGGTACTCGGTCAACCACCTCACTGACTAGACTAGTCGGACGTACTAGTCGGGCTAGTCGGGCGACTTTTACAACCTTGGAATCTGCTTTCATCCTCGCATCTGGATCAATGATCAATCTTTCCATGCATGAAAAAAAATCCCATTTTGACTTCTAAGTGATTAGAAAATGTCGGTTCATAATGAAAGTGGGGATTGAGGAAATAAGCTGTAGCATGTAAAGGCCTGTGAAGTTGACGATCCCAACGACTATCCACAATATTCCAAATAATCTTATATTTAGTCTCGTCATTTTCTAGATTTCTAGCAATCTCTTCCTTGGCCCTGTCCATGGCTTCATATATTTTTTTTGAGGCTCAAAAATAGGGGGAGACACTCAACGGTTCGCCCCAATATATTAAAAAGTTAAAGTGAAGAAGAAGAGTAGAGAAGGAAAGAACGTACAAGACAGAACATGACAGTAAAAGCGAATATACAAAAAAAAGGACCACCGCCCCCACCACAAGCACAAGCAAAGTGTAGCCTACACCACACTCCAGTCATCCACAAGATGCGAACAACGAAGAAGAACGTTATCCCTGTAAAAGCGTTGGCCGGAGAAGAGCGCCTCATTCCTCCCCAACCAAATGGGCCACAACCTAGCAATCGGGATCAAGATGTCTCTCCTATCCCTGTTCCTGTTAAGTACCAGCGCATCACAGAAGGCCGTCAGGTCGTCCGATCTCACCCAAGCCAGATCCTCCCAAATCCCCCGGACCATGGGGCAACCAAAGAAAATGTAATCAATGGTTTCGACATCCGAATCACAAAGCACACAAGACCTGGCTATATTAGCCATGAATCTAGCACAACGATCACGCGTCAGCAATCTCTTTATGCGTAGAAGCAAAAAGGAAGAAACCAATGCGCTCAGGCACCCTCAGGCCAAAAAAACCTAGTATCGCGCACCAGTAAACTAGCCCCATCCGACGTTGGCGGAGCCAAAGTCCAATAAGCTTTCTTCGTGGAGAAGGTGCCCTCCTCCAGACCCAATGATCCTGACCATCACTAGGCCGATCAGCGTGACAAATGACGTCCATAAGTGATATGAAATCATCAAACCGCCGGTCCGAGAAATTCGCCAGGAAACGCGGGCACCAGCAACCATCAACCCAGCAGGAGGCCATGGAGGCCTCTTTGTCGGCCGCCAGAGCAAACAAGCAAGGGAAACACTCATTCAAGACTCCCCTACCCGTTCAATCGTCAAGCCAGAATTTAAAAGATTCCCCCTTCCCCAGCACCGACCGAAAGAGGGTTAGATTCCTAGCAAAAACATCCAGCACGCTCCGCCAAAACAGAGTATGAACACCGACCCCCCCCCCCCCCCCCCCCCCCCCGCACCAACCCCAACCTTCCCCAATAAAGTTCCTCAAAACAGAAATGAAAAAGTTGTCACCCTGACCCCAAATTCTGCTCACCCACTTGAGGAGAAGAGCATCATTGACCACCTCCAGCCTCCGCACACCCAGGCCACCATCCCGCTCGCCCCTAATAACCCCATCCCACGCCACAAGATGCACCCCCCTTCCCCCCTTCCTGCACACAGGAAACTACGCATACAACGCTCCAGACGCCAGCAAATCCCTTTCGGCATGCGGCGAATAGAAAGAAAGAATACCGGGATTGAAGAAAGCACCGCCTTAATAAGAATAAGCCGACCCCCTCTTGAAAGCAAAGCCGTACGCCATCCAGTAAGTCACAATTCCACTCTCTCGACAACCAGGCGCCAGTCCCGAAGCCTGACCCTTCCTACCACCAGAGGCAAGCCAAGGTAGTCAATTGGAAGGTCACCCGGAGGAGTCCCTAAGATCCGGCCGCAATCCACCGCCTCCTGCGACATCCCAAATGGTATAACCTTGGACTTGCTTCCATTCATAAACAACCCCGATAATTCGCTAAACAGTTCCAGAGTCACCGCCATACCAGAGACCTCGGAGGGGCCTCCCTCGATGAAGCAAATGGTATCATCCGCAAATTGGAGCAAGAGCACACGCATGGCGCCCTTAGAATAACCATTCGAAAGCCCGGCGTCGATCACACGGTCAACCATACGCACCAAGACGTCCGCAGCCAAAATGAAGAGAAGGGGAGCGAGGGGACACCCCTGGCGCACCCCCCTTCTCGGCTGAAAGAAGCCCCCAACCGGCCGACCATTAACCAAAACAAAGAGCGATACGGTGGTCACACACCTCCACATCCACGCAATCCATATCTCAAGGAACCCGCGCCTACGCAAGACCGACCACAAGAAGCGCCACTCCAGGCAGTCATATGCCTTGGCAAAGTCGATCTTCCATAGCACCCCCTTTTTACACGACTTCTTCCAATCGGCAACCAACTCAGATGCCACCGCAATGCAGTCCGATATTTGCCCGCCCCTAATGAAAGCAGCTTGGGCCGGAGAAACAATTGAGTCCAGGACACGAGCAAGCCGACATGCTAAGACCTTAGCAACGGTAAGATAAATGCCGTTAGAGATCGAAATATGACGGAAGTCCTCGATACGTTGAGCCGCCGTGGATTTAGGGATCAAAACAATGATGGCCCTATTAATCCGATCAAAACTAGCATTCCCATTGCAGAACTCGGATACAACCTCCATAACATCAGGGGCCACCACCTCCCAAAAGTCACGATAAAACGCCACCGAGAACCCGTCAGGGCCCGGGGACCCATCCTCGTTCAAGTCCCAAACGGCCTCCTTATCTTCCTCCAACGAGAACGGCCAAGTCAAGAACTCACAGTCCGAGGCCGAAATGGACGGCGCCCCAAGGCCCAGCCAACGCCAAGGCCGAAATGGACGGGGCCCCATCGGCCAAGTCAAGAACTCACGCTTCATTTATAAATCCCATCGGTGGATATTTTTCAGAATCCACCAACCTCAAAACTGTGACCAACAGTTTCGTGGTGTTGAGGACATATGCAACACCAGGCCAAAAAGACTTGCTCTTCACAACAATGTTCACCACACTTTGCCCCAATGGTCGATTCACATAAGAACTGTTCTTCCGTGCTCTAGAAGTGAAGAAGGATTCAAGTGAATCCTTGGCTCTAATCAAGCTTTGCAATGTAAAAAATGCAGTGGCAAATCGAGTAACGGCAGGTTTCGCCAAATCACAACCTGCAATTTTTCTCACCATTGCTAAAACCCAAGCATGAACATAAACAAAATTGATTATTTTTTTTGCTTTTTTGAACACCGATGCATGAAGAGGTAATTTAAGGATATCCTCCAACATCAAATCTATGCAATGCGCTGCACAAGGCGTCCAATAAAGATTCTTCCTTTTATCCATCAACATCTGTCCAACTGCTTTATAAGTGGATGCATTATCCGTTATCACTTGGATAACATTCTTCTCTCCGACCTCCTCAACAATTTCATCCAACACTTTAAAAAGCATCCTTTCGTATGCATCTTTAACTTGATCGGATGCATCGATCGACTTCAAGAAGTAAGTGCCTTTGGGATTATTTACCAAAAAATTAATCAATGTGCGCCCTTTCGTGTCAGTCCAACCGTCTGACATGATGCTACAACCCGTGGCAATCCAAGAAGCCTTCGCCTCATCAATAAGAGTGGTAGTGGCATGCTTCTCTTCTTTCAAAATCCAAGTTCGGAGTTCATGTATGGTTGGTTGCTTGAAACCCCTTCCATATCCACATACATCAGTCATCATCGCCAGATAAGGACTATTGGCTATGTTGAATGCCAATGAATTCTCAAAAAAAAATCTCCCAGTGCTCCTGCAAATCCTCCTTCTCTCATCTTTTTTCCAGCTTGCATTTAAAGTGAGTTGTTGTGTGGGAGGATCCGAAGTACCTACACCCCTACCTCCATGTGCAATAAAAAAATCCATCGGTCCTCGAGCTTGCTTGATACTACTAGAATCTGTTGGCGCTCTTTGTGACGGTTCATTTTCATCACCTCCAGATGGCCCTTGCATCCCAACTCGGCAAACTTCTTCCATTTCTTCAAATCGTCTTCTCTTTTTATTACCCTTGCTGTCCATGAACATCTTCATCTCTTGTTGAACTTCAATAGGAACGCTTGGACAAGCTCTCACATTCTTGCATGTCTTTGCAAGATGGTCTTTTAGTCGCTTCACCCAACCGGTGATCTTCATCGAACAAAAATTACATTCAACATATACATATTCTTCCCTTTGTGATGATCGTCCATTTCAAGTTCTCGACAGTATCTCCATCCTGGATCCGATCGCCCCCCACTTTGGCCTTTCCTTCCCATATCTACAAGTTATACAATAACATACACATATTGATATATACTAACATCAAGGTTGCAGAAAGCGGTAGTCGGTATTCAGTCGGCGGGGTCACCTACTAAGGATTAGTCGGCAGTCGGGCGACTAGTCAGAATTAGTCGGTCATTAGTCGGTTTTGAATTTTTAATTATTTTAAATATATAAATCAGTTTTTTATACATATATTCGTATTTATATACATATATTTGTACATTTTATATGACATCATGATGAAACAAAAGAATTAATTGAGTTTAAATATAACATTAAGCATATTAGAATATGTTTGCTTTAAAAAAAGTGATAAACAAAAAAAATAAAAAAAGTTGTTGTAAAAGTCGGCCGATTAGTCGGCCTGACTAGTTGGGTGGACCGACTAAAGGCCGACTAGGCCTAGTCGAGTCGGCTACCCCCCCGACTCGACTAGTCGGACCGACTAGTCGGCCGACTTTTGCAATCTTGACTAACAATATAAGATGAACATACATGTAATCCTTCATCATGGGTAAGAATTTAACCCAAAACAATTGGAAAAATACATAAAAAAGAACACATCAAAACAACCATTGAAAAAATATTTGCGAAAGCCTTCCCATAATGAAACCCTCTAATAGATAAACAAATAAAGATGATGAACACAAGTACAACATAAAAAAATTGGAAAAAAAATAAAAAAATACCATTTCAGATGTGGCGGCGGCGCATGGCTGCTCCGGCTGTGCGGCGAGAGGCTCGGCGATGGAGAAGGCGGCTGGGCGGCGACTCTGGCTGGCGGCGACACCGACTGGGCGACGAGAAGCGTCTGCACGGTGAGAATCGGGGCGGCGATATCAGGGGAAGGGCAGGGGGTTTGTTTTCTGTCAAACAGAACGCCCCCTCCCCCCGACCCTTCGGTTTTCCAAAAAATAGGTTTGCACGTGACTCGAAATTTTAAAAAAAATATGATTTTTTGAGGCTTACGCCTCAGCCTCGCCTCGAACGCCTCACGCCTCGAGCGCCTCACGCCTCGAGCGCCTCATGCCTCGAGCGCCTCAGGCGAGGCTGAGGCGTTCGCCTCTTATGATGTACCTGAGGCGTGCGCATCGAGGCATTTTGGGCTTGCCTCACCTCGAGGCGTACGCATTTGCGCCTCGAGGTGCCGCCTTTTAAAACCATGGATGTTAGCACCAAACTATCCGTCATGGATATATGGGGGAGGAAAGTTATCTACTTTGGAGATATGACATCACCAAGGACATTCCGAAAATCATTCATCAGAATTTCACCATATAATAAGGTATAAAGAGTTGGAAATGACTATGAGTCTAAAATCTTCTACTTGTAGAGCCACATCGCTCTTGGGAAGTAGAAATATTAGAGCTTTATTCAACCTCTTAAAACCACAATTACCCTATCTGTAATTTTTTAATCATATCCATAACATTCTTTTTCACCATGTCCCATAAGTCCTTGAAGAAGAGCACTAGAAATCCATATAAGACTCGACACCCTCAAATTCAGCTGAAAGAACACCACCGATATTTCTATTAGCTTAAACTCATGGATGGCTTTGTCCCCCCACATTTGCAAGAGATTTCTCACTCCTCGATCATGTCAACCTTAGCCACCGTGATCTGTCCTTCTACTTAATGTCCAAAAAATATTGCTCAAGTCCAAGCCCACCTCCTAGCTACCCTGAGCCCGTACGGTATCCATCATCATTGAATGGATGTAGTTTCTTTGATATGCCATGATGTGGAAGGATTTAGTATTTGCATCACCTTCTTTAAGTTATCTCGGCCGCAACCTCTACAATTTTGATTTCTTATCCTCCTCAATCACAACCTTCTAGAGTGCCCAACGATCCTGCAATTCAATAGTAGTCAGCTCTCTATCATCCTCAACTCTGACTAGTCTAGAGATTTCCTTTTGCGTAAGATTTCTCCCAAGGTCCTTCTAGCATGTGAGTCCTTTCCGTACGAAACAAACTACTTTATGAGGCATGTCAACTTTAAGGCCTAACTTTTTTGGCCCTTATTCCATTAACCAGACAATAATTCCAAAAATCGGTCACCAACAATTTGAATCCCTTTATCATCCTTATGCGCTAAAATCTAAAGAAGTTGGAAGGATGGTGTACTTGTCGAGTCCAAAACCATGGGGTGTTGTTACAATAGGATGTGGGTGAAGCCCTTACAATATCCATATGGAATAGTTGTAATGCTTGATTGACACCCAAAATCGATCAATATGAGAATGGAATTATCTAATTTAAGTACAACTGCACTTTGACACATCCATGACGTCACTCAAGAGGAAGATTTGCTATATGGAGAACAGATTTGGAGCAGTCGAGTTGTTGTTCTCCATGCAATCCAATTAACATTAAAGTCCCAACCCACTGTTCGAGCAAGCTTTAGGGGAGGCATATTGGTATGTAAGGGTCTTGGAGGAAGGGGCTAAGAGGGACAACAACTTTAAATGGACCTCCGTTGTTTAGGGAGAGGAGCCAATGGAGAAAGAGATGATTGAGGGAAAAGAGGAATTTTATGAGATGGTGCCCGACTATCCGGAGATTGTTCGTTCTAAAGGCCTAAGGTTGTTCAAAATGTAGTTTGTCATTTGGAATGTTGAAGGAGGCTCGAGTAGAGGATAATTGTTGGTGTGCAACCTAGTAATTGGCAGGCGATGGTAGGTTGTGGAGGTTCATCTATGATCCGAGATTGTCGAAGTTTAAGGAGATTCATTTGATTGGGAGGTCTGGAGGGATTCTCACGGATTGGAATTATGACCTATTCCAGTTGGAGACCGTTGTGAAGCTCAGAAGGATTACATATATGGTGTTGATGATTGCCAATCTGTACATTTCTACATACACTTTGGTGAGAGGAGTTCTGGGAGGATTTATTTGGGGTGATGTAAGGTTCATCTTTTCTCCTTAGATTATAGGTGTTGAATTCATTATTATTATTATCTCGGAGGATAGAACAAGCTTACATGGTAGTGGAGACCAAGGTCAGAGGATTTTGCTACTTGATTGGTGAGCTACATTTGGAGGTTATGGAAGGATCTTATTGATGGCATACCTGGTAAAGTTCGAGCTCGCTATCTCGTATGCATCGGTTTTATCTAATTGGTGGAGATGTTGCAATTATTCCAACTAACCTCGGTAAGGCCTCTGCGTAGATTGTGGTTGAACCATATATTGCCTTTTTCATCCGGTTTGAGTGATGAATGATGTTTTTAAGGACTTTGGTGGTGGATTTTTTGGCTTGTGAGGTTAAGGGGTCGACAACCAAGAGGTTGACTTTATAGTTAGTGGTACTCAGGAAAATGTTTAGTTAGTTACATGAATGATATCCATGTTTAGTGGGTGAAGAGGAGGAAACTTGCAGAGGAGATTGTCATGATGCGTATGTTAAAGGTTGATAGACCTTTGAACAATGGCAAGTTGGAAGAGCAGTGAGCATACCGGAGTTCTATTGTAGATGACGATAGAATTTGTGAGATAGAGTGGAGACATTGGTCTAGGCAGACAAACACAGTTTTTCTAGACCATGGCTAATGGGAGATGATGCAGAGTCTCCATTTATTCTATTTCTAACCATAAGGAGTAGATTCATGGTGATTATGCGGGGACCATGATAGGTCATTTTGTGATTAGAGTAGATGGGTCCGTGGTTGTAGTTGGCTTTAACATGGCCGTGGGATGAGTGTGTTGACTCAAATTTAAATGGTGGGGCATACGAGCAAGTTTGGGGTGTATGAGATTCATGCTGCGTTATATAAGATGAACATATATGGGCCACATGATGCAGATGGCTTCCATATCTTTTTCTTCTAATCTAAGATGTTGTGAACATTAATATTATGTGTAAAATTAAGGAGTTTAGAACATTTACTCTTGAGTTTGAGCAATTGAACATTCACTCATTTGTCAATTGTCTAAGAGGGATGTTGCTATTCAAGTAGATGACTTTAGGCTTATTGCTTTGTCGAATGCTCTATGCCTCATTGTGGTGAAGATGCTTTCTGACAGGTTCTTTATGACATCATTTCCCTGGTGCAAGTAGCATTTGTTTCTTGGCGACATATGATGGATAATCCGGCAATGGCCGTGGAGACAATTGTTGATTGGAAGAGGATGCATGACCTATATGTAACCTTGTTTGTGATAAAGGAAGTGTGCTTTGATCCAAGGTTGCAGAAAGCGGTAGTCGGTACTCGGTCGGTGGGGTCACTGACTAAGGACTAATCGACAATCGGGCGACTAATCGGATTTAGTCGACCATTAGTAGATTTTTTGATTTTTTTTATAAATCATTTTGTATACATATATTCTTATATATTTGCATTGATTTGTACATTTTCTATACTATCACGATGAAATAAAAGTAGTTGATTTTATATATAACATTAAGCATATTGGAATAAGTTTGCTTTTAAAAAAAAATAAAAAAATAAAAAATTCTCTATGTAAAAGTCGGCCTTGTAGTTGGTTCGATTAGTCGGCTTGACCAACTAATGGCCGACTAGGTCTAGTCGAGTCGGCTACCTCCCCGATTGACTAGTCGGGCCGATTAATCGGCCGACTTTTACATCAGTGCTTTGAACTATTGGAAACATAGACATTTGGTTGTATCGTAGGTTGGTCCCTAAGAAGGGCATGTGACCTTTTTCGATTAAAAAAAGGACATGTGGGTTTGTCCAGTGAAGTAGTCGATCAAAGTATCGATTTTTGATAAAGGATATAAATTCTTCAAGTCTTGTTCATCCCTAGAGTTTTGTTCAGGTCGACAAATTTTGTGCAATACAACTATTGCAATATTTTGTGATTAGGGAGTTTTAAGACACTATAACGCGGTCTTTAACGAAACAATATAACTTGCTCATATGTTTACTACGAATCTAGCGATTATTTGTCATGTTAAACTCATTTGTTTATTGTGCCGACTCATTTATTTTCTCATTTTTCCATTTGTTTGCATACATATTAGTATAGACACATTTGGTTACTCACTTGATTATGTATTTGATACCCACTATTTAATAATGATGATTTTAGTACGTCTTAGTTTCTTTCGTATTTTATCGATTTTTTGGCACATAAAATTCTACACATTTTTGCACATGTATTTCCACTGTATTTTATTGTTAAATTTGTAATTTTTTATTTAATGTTTTTATCAGTTATGCTCCTCACTTTTTTGGAATATCAGTTGTGCCCCTAACTCCTGCAAAATTCACAGTTCTGCCCTTAAGGCACAACTGATAAACATCCTTTTATTTTATATCTAAAATATTGCATTATCCGCATAGGCCATCATATAAAGGCACAACTAATAAAACCCTTTTATTTAATATAAAATATTGCATTATCCGCATATGCCATCATACAATCCTTGTCTTAATTGCTTTAGATCGTTTAGCCAAACGTTAAACATGTAACACATTTCTAAACCTTGACTACATATACCCCATTGGCCTGCAATATATATCTTCAAGATGCATGATTATGCTGATAATAAGGAAGTCATCTTGCAAAATTTGATGGATGGCCATTAGTCTCTTGTGCTTGATGTGTGAGGAGGACCCTACCCACAAATTGCCTTACGTGTGGAGGTATATGTTGATGATTACATGACTTGATTGAGCCAATCTATTGACCTTTTGGAGGTTTGGAAAGTAATAATGATGATGACTCGACTTGCAAAGCCAAATCGAAATGAAATTCGGGTGATAATGGATGCGACAATGATGCATAAGTTTTGGCAAATTAAAACAATATGGTGGTAGTGTTGATGGTTGATTACATGACCCTAAATATAGGTTTGATGGAGTTATGAGTCATACAAGATATATGGGATAACGAAAAATTGCACATGTAGATGACATCATGGAAGATTTAATATCTTTGGTGGGATCCGTTAGTGTAGTTGTGGAAGGAGATTCAATATATTGTTCGGTGGCTGAACAACATTGAGACCCCTTGTTGGATTTGGATCTCAGTCATGAAATGTAGAGAGATCTTCATCCTATATTAGTTTTCTTGATTACTTCGAAGCTGCTCCTTTTGCTTCTTATGGTAATGGATCTTGCACTGGTGGTATTTATGGGACATTTTAAAAATTGTAGATGTCGCGATATAGTGTTGCATAATATGCTATATTTTCGGACTTTTACTTTGCATTCTCTCCATCTCTATCCAACATATGGCATCTGCTCCTCCCCCATCATAGTCATCTTGTAGTTTTTAAGATGGATCTTTGACATTTTGCCCCCCTCAAAATCCAGCCTCTAGTTATCCTTGGATTTGTTTCATCACGCATGCGACCTACCTCGAATATTGAGAATATATGATGGAAAATTGAACCACTTACTCCTATATGAAGTACGAGTGTTATTGTTTATATAGAGATACATGTTAAGTGAAAGTCTGAAGTATTAAATGGATCCACCAAGGAAGTCCTGGGTTTGAATCTCTATTCTTCGATTGATAATGGGGTGAGTACTAGTACTACAACTTTATGAGTTTATGTCGAGGAAAATTCCTCCGGGAGGTATGCTTTGAAACATATTGGCTCTATACGGTCGGCAATTTTTTTTTGTTATGTACCATATGTAAGCCGCCTCTTGAAGTGGCAGCTTTGATTTTAGCCAAAGTCGTCTCTTCAAGAAGCGGCTCTCACTGTATGTGCTACAAAAACTCCAAAGGGAAAGCCGCCTCTTGAAGATGCGGCTTTGGCTCAAGAGGCGGCTTTCACTTTTAGGTAACACATGAAAACTTTAAGGACAAAGCCGCCTCTTGAAGAGGCGGCTTACCTACGGTACATAACAAAAAAATATTGACGACCGTATATGACCAATATGTTTGGAAATATACCTCCCGGACGAATTTTCCTCAATTTATGTCATTTATTGTTTGTTTGTACTTTGTACTCTGTGTATTCCCGGACGAATTTTCCTCAATTTATGTCATTTATTGTTTGTTTGTACTTTGTACTCTGTGTATTCGTTATGAGTAAGCTTCTAGCACATACACTGTATAAATACATTTTTACCTTATATTGTAGAGCTTCTAGTTCATACACTATATTAAGCTTTACACTTTCTCTCGGCTACATGGATTCTAATATTGTAAAGCTTTGATCAATGACCACTTGATAAAAAGAGGACTTTCTCTTGAAGGGCACCATAAGTTTAATTTGTTTCATTTTTATCTTCCTGTAAATTCCAATTATTGTAATTCCAACGATTGCAACCTTTGAATGTGTCCTTGAGGTTGACTCTTGGACGATATTATTGCTCTATATAAAATCACCATCCATTTTTAATAGGTAGAGAATGAATAAATATATATCGTTATTAGTCGTTGCTTATTATCTTCTATTCATGTAGATTATTTCTCTTCTCCTATCTTTCATTCTAAACCCCCTTTTTTTGTCTTCATTGCACCGTGTGGCATGCTTAACCTATCCTCGCTCCAAGTTCCTCTCCGCTCGCTCCTTTAAATTTCGTAAAGAGGAGGAAAGGAGGATTTGATCATATTAACTGAGTTTGTTAATGATTGAATATTTCGCAAAAATGAATGTAGTGTCTTCTCATAATCTTCTTTAGAAGCATTATTCTCTTTCATGGACCTAATGTAATAATAGTTGGTGGGGAGAGATAAATAAAAAAGAACTCGTGTAAATCCTATCTGCGCATGAGTTCTTTTGCTAATCGAGTTTACGATTATAAACAAGGTTCAGGAAAGCTGTATGCGTATGCGTTTGGACATGCCACCGAATACTAGATAAAGCGGTATGCGGTGGTATATACGACACGTGGCATATGCGGTTTTGTGCGTTTTTATATTTTTTAATAAAAATAAATAAGTATCTATAAGTAGTACTACAATTGAATTCATGTATCAAAGTAGAGTTAAAGGAAATCTACGAAAAACAGTTCATGTTAGATGGTTGAGTAGGTGCCGTTAATTTCTTAACATTTACTACAAAAAAAGTTTAGCTTTAAAAATTTTACATATTATTTGACCCATAATAACAAAACTTCAATATACATACATGCAAATTTGCAATACATGAGCAAAACCTCAATTGACATATATTAAAATATTAGTATTAGACCATGCATATACTCATGAAAATGTTACATGTGCAAACATTGCGTGTATATATATAGCATAATGCATTGCAGTTGTATATAAATATATTGCATATTCTTATAGTTGAATGGAAGAAGAGGCGGAGCTACGGGGGTAAGCACACAAATGAGAGGATTGGAGAGTTGAAACTGCTATAGGTTGACTACCAAGCTGATGGAGCAATATGCGGGGCATATGCGGCCGCATATGTGCTTAGGGTGCATAATGCACCGATTCATATAATCGGTTCGGTATGCATGCCTCATGGGCATATGCGACCGCATGTGCGGCCTGTGAGGCGATTTCATGAACACAATTTATAAATATGTTACACTTTGATAACAATAAACAATAAGCATCAAGCTCTATTTAACATTTAACATTCTATTCACATATTCAAAGTGCAATAAAATTGCAGTGGTCATTCCAATTTTGCAAAATGGAAAGGACATTGTTGAGATATTTCTACATTCCTATGTATCTTTCCTGTTATTTTATTTCTTTATGTCTATCTTATGTAATTTACCCATAGGTCTCTCCCATATATAAGAGAGCTTAGGGTTACATGAATAAACAACTCCTATTTTTTTCCTCAAACATGGTATCAGAACGACGATCCTAAATCGGACCTCTCGTATCCGAAACCCTATCATTATCTGCTGCCCTCTCTCTGCCTCCGCGCGCGCCCTCCCCATCTCCGAGCGTCACCATTCCGTCTCCGTGCGCCTGCCTTCGCATGTGCAGTGCCCCCTCACGCGCCACCTCCTCGCGCAGTGCCGCCCCGAGCGCGCCGCACCGCCTGCGCGTAGTCCGACCATGGGCTGCGCCCTGCACTCCATCCCTTCGCGCGCGGATCCTTTCCTTATGTTGCGTCTACGTGCTCCGACGTTCAGAGTCTCCATTTAGTTAATGGATTTTGGTGCATACGTCTACATATGCATTCAAATCCATGTATGTTTGTGTAGACATTGATTCTTTGGTTTACAAAATTTCAATCTTCTACATCCGACAAGATGTTTGAGAACATAGTCGATGTACCCGTCACAAGCGCATTCAGAGGTCCAGCGTCTATTGTCAAAATGGACGGGCCAAATTATGAGCTCTGGGCTATGCAGTTTGTGAGCCTGATGAAGTCAAATGGTAAGAAATATACTCTTACCGAGGAAGAGCCGGTGGAGAAGACTGGGGTAAATGCCTAGAGAGGCAGACAACGCTTATGCTAAAGTTCGGCTCTCTGGTACATTGGCGATTGAGATCGCCAATGATATGTTACTTCAACCTACTGCTAAGTCGATGTGGGATATCCTCGCACAACATTTTCTCAAGCAAGGAACGAGCCGAAGTCCTTCAACTTTAGCATGACATATTCACTATCAAGCATAACGTGGCACGTGCGCCCTCTGCATTCACTGTATACATCTTTGCGTGGGATGTTTGAGTATCTCCACCATTTCATGCCTCTAACGGCAATCCGGAGCAATAGAAGACATATAAGAATGCTACCATGGTTGGGGTATTCATAACATCCCTTGACCTGAATATGATATTGCTCGTTCCCAGATTCTAGCGGTTGCCACTATCCCCCATGGAGGAAGCGTTCCGCATGCTCAATAGGATTACTATTCCTTCCACAACCTCTAATCAGACTTTCTCGACATGGTAGCTTCTCGAGAAAGAGGAGGCCATTCTTCCTTCCTTGGATGCAGACCTCGTGGTAGAGGAGGTCGCACGTGTCAGCCCTGTACTTTCTGTCATCGCCCATGTTATACCGATGAGATATACTATTCAAGTATGGGTTCCCGACATCAGCCCGCGTTGCAGAGCAGATTGAGTTTCCTGCTGCTTCTACTTTAGATTAGAGGTTTGATCACTCGTGGCTAGATTGAGGGATATTATACCTCCATCCGCTTCATCATCTTCAAGAGATCATTCAGATGTGGCAGCCTCGGCTTCTGCCAGTGACCCTGCTACATTTAGCACCTCAAGTACTTATGCTTTACATCCTATCATGGATCTGAACATTACAAAGTGGATTATGGACTCCGGTGCGACGCATCATCTATGCGGAGAGAGACATCAACTTACGTTATATAAACATGTTCTGTAGGGAGAACAATTGTGATAGTTGATGGGACTCATTCCCTGACTACATGACAGAGGAGATCACGTTGACGCCTTTGATGCGTTTGCAGAATGTGCTACATGCTTCGGATTTCACTATGAATTTGCTTTCTATTAGTCAGATTACAAAGGATTTACACTGCCGTGCTATTTTTGACCTATCATCTCTTGTTTTTCAGGACATTTTACAGGCAAAGTGATTGGGTGTGGTCGTGAGCATGGTGCCTTTATCGTCTGGTTTGGACTCCCGTGCAGGCATATCTTCTCATTCGTCTAAATCAGTCTCGTTGTTTACTTGGCACCTTCGGTTTGGTCATCTCTCTTCAGAAGATGTGTCATATGCTGCCGCATATTTCACCTAGTTCTTCCTTTCAGTGCGAAGCTTGTCAGTTGGAAAAGCATCATCGGTCTGCCTTGTTCAGTCATCAGAGTCGAAGCAGTAGCTCCCTTTTTGAGTTATTTCATGTTGACATTTGGGGTTCGAGTCATGTGCCTGATCACTGGGGACAGATTTTATGTTGTTGTTGTGGATGATTTTTTACGATTGTCATGTGTGTTTCTTTGAAAAGCAAATCTGAAGCAGAGCATGCGATCAAAACCTTTATTACTAAAGTGCAGAATGTTTTCTCTACCTCTGGTGAAATTGTGCGAATTGAGAATGCTTTGGGATTTCTGTACTCGTGCTCCATCTCATTTTCTTTCGTCTCGAGGGATTATTCATCAAACATATTGTGCTTACACTTCTCAGCAAAATGGTGTTGCTGAGAGAAAGCATCGCCATCTTCTTGATGTTACTCAGACTCTTCTCATCAGAGTCGTGCACCACATTCGTTTTGTGGTGATGCGGTTCTCATAGCATGTTATTGGTAAATCGTATGCCATCGTCTGTCTTGGGTGAGCAAATTCCTTTTTCCATAGCTTTCCCTGAGGAGTTATTCTCATTCACTCGTATGTTTGAATCTGTTGCTTTCGTTCACCAGTTGACTCCTGGTCTTGACAATCTTGATCCAAGAGCTGCCAAATGTGTGCTTGTGGGGCACTCCAGGACTCAATAGGGATACCGGTGTTATGACCCTTTGCGCAGAAAATACTATATCAGTATAGATGCCATATTTTTTGAGTATGTAATGTACTTCTCTCCTACATGTTATAGGTTGGCTTCATCAGACTTAGATGATGAAGTTTGCATGCCACCTCCTCCCGTTCATGCTGTACCACCTTTACCACCTCCTCCACCTCCACCATCATCACCTTCTCCACCCCTCCTACTACCCAGTCACATGCGCCACTTGTTCCATCTTTACCGAAATTCTACACTTGTCAGACTGCTTCTGCTCATGGCCATCGCCCATCATCCACGGAGCCCAAAGTTTGTTTTGATAACATAGCATCTAACGATGGGTCTGGAGATATATTTGTGCAGAAATCATTACATGAAAATGGCATACAGGTGGAGGACGTTCCCTCTGACATGGATATTCCTATTGCAGTTCAAAAACAGAAGCGATCTTGTGCTTCCTACCCCATGCTTCTCAAGTCTCATTTCATCGTCTAATAGGGGATTTTCAGAGATTTGCAGCGGCCCTAACTACCGTGGAAATTCCACGGAATTATGTGGAGGCATTGAAGGATAGTCGTTGGCGCTTGGCTATGGAGGAGGAGATGGTCACGCTACAGTGACGTGGTACGTGGTGTCTTGTTTCTGCTCCAGTTGTCGCATTCATTGTGGGATGCAAATGGGTGTTCACTATGAAACACTGTGCGGATGATAGTGTGGATCGCTATAAGACGAGACTTGTGGCACGTGGATTCACTCAGACATATGGGGTGGACTATCACGATACTTTCCCTCCAGTGGCCAGGCATTCTACTCTGCATATTCTTTCCATTGCCGTGTCACAAGATTGGCCCTTGTATCAGCTTGATGTGAAGAATGCCTTCCTTTATGGTGTTTTGTAGGAGGAGGTCTACATGCAACAACCACCAGGAGTGTCAGAAGGTTTGCAGGCTACACAAGGCTATTTATGGCCTTAAGCAGAGTCTAAGAGCATGGTTTCAGAAGCTCTAAAACTTGATAGAACAAAAGGGTTTGTGCGATCGACTGTCGATCATTCCTTGTTTGTGCAGAAGACCCAGAGAGGTACTATTGTAATTCTTGTGTATGTTGATGACATTATTGTTACATGGGATGACAAGCAGGACACTTAGGGTGTCAAGGAATTCCTAGGTCAGCAGTTTGTGACCAAGGATCTTGGACATCTACGTTACTTCTTTGGGTTGGAGTTTGATAGGAATCAGGTAGGTCTTGTGATGACCCCGAGGAAGTATGTTGTAGATATTCTTTCAGAGATAGACATGGTAGATTGCAGACCTGTCACTATTCTTATTGATCCGAGCATGAAGCTATATGATGATGACACTAAAGATGTTTATCAGAGGAGATACAAGGAGCTTGTTGGTAAGCTACTATATGTGATCATCACCATGCCTGATATATCTTTTGCTGTGAGAAAAATAAGTCAGATTATGGAGCAACCTAGACAGACTTAATGATTTTGAGATACCTGGAGACTTCACCTGGTACGAGGCTTCTTTTCAGCAGGGGCACATCTCTCTCAGTTACAACATGTGCAGATGCAGATTATGCTGGATGTCCAAAGAATAGAAAGTCTACCTCGGGCTTTGCTGTGTTTATAGGGAATTCTCTGGTTTCATGGAAGAGCAAGAAACAGACAGTGGTTGCCAAATCGAGTGCTTAGTCAGAATATAGGGTTATGGTGCATGCTAGCACAGAGATGATGTGTGTTAGATCTGTTCTTACTGATTTGACTATAGAGGTGCCTTTTCCCATGCACCTCCAATGTGAGAATCAAACTGTTTTTTTCATTGCGAACAATCCCACATTCCATGAGAGAACGAAACATATTGACGTAGATTGCCATTACGCTAGAGATATGATGCAAAAGGGTCTGATCTACTTTTCATGTTAGTTTAGGAGAGCAAATAACATATATCTTTACCAAGGCATTACGTAGGGGGCCATTTCAGAAGTGTTCGTCCAAGCTGAGCATGGTTGACATCTATGCTCCATCTTGAGGGGGAGTGTTGAGATATTTCTACATCCCTATGTATCTTTCCAGTTATTTTATTTCTTTATGTCTATCTTATGTAATTTACCTATAAGTCTCTCCTCTATATAAGAGAGCTTAGGGTTACGAGAATAAACAACTCTTATTTTTTTCCTCCAGATATCTCTTGCAAGTGGCCTGATGCCCCTTCACAGCTGAAGAAGAGGATGTGGACGATGATCCTAGCAATAATGTGCCAAATCGGATGGTGCAAGGCGTCATTGACTTCGTCTCACCTCGGATGTCTTGCCTCGGATGGTGCAAGGCGTCATTGACGCTGGTCTCACTTCGGGTTTTCGGACGGGGGGATTATGTGTGCCTATTATTCAATTCGCGGACGACACCATGTGCTTCATTGAAGGGGATTCCGACGCGGTGGCTGGGATGGCACATACGATCTCCCTGTTCGGTGAGCTTTCGGGATTGACGATTAATCGCGACAAATGCTGTATGGTGCCTTTTGGGTTGTCGGCGCTTGAGGAGGCTGACTGCAGCCGTATCCTCGGCTCGCGGATTGGGGGGCTCCCTCTCCCTTATCTCGGTGTCCCTCTCTCGATGGGCCGGAACCGTGTTAATGATTGGCGGTTGATCGTGGAGCGGGTGGAGTCGCGCTTGGCGGGATGGAAGGCCTCCTTGCTCTCCCGGGGCGGTCGTCTCATTCTCCTTAAATCGGTTCTCTCTGCAATTCCCATCTATTTCCTTTCAGTTCGGAAGTTGCCGGTGGGTGTTCGGGAGCGGTTGGAAAAATGTATGCGAAGATTCTTGTGGGGGCGGGCGGACGGCAGCGGCCGTGGGATCCACTTGGTTGCCTGGGATGTGGTTACTCGGCCCAAGAGATTGGGCGGCCTTGGCGTTCGCTCCTTGGCTCGGGTCAATGAGGCCCTGCTTCTGAAATGGGTGCTTAAGATTTGGGGCAAGGATGGCTCTTTCTTTAGCAACGTGCTGCGTGCGATTTTGGGTGAGGACTGGAACTCCTTCATGCGCGGGAGTTGCCCTGTTCACTCTTCCCCTTTTTGGCGCTATGTCTTCGATATTTATCAGATTAACCGCTCTTTGTTCTCCCCGGTCCTGGGATCGGGTGCTGCCTTCAAATTTTGGATCGACGACTGGACGGGGAGGGGCGCATTCCGGACTCGCTTCCCGCGGCTTTTCTCCTTGGCGTCTAACCACCAGGCCACCATTGCTGACTACTGGCTCAACGACGGCTGGTGCCCCGCTTTCTCGGGGTTCCTTTCGGACCAACGCGCCAACGATTTGGCCTCACTGCTGGAGGCTCTTGCCTCTTCCTCCTCCCCCTCTGACGGGAGGGATCACTGGGCTTGGACGGATGCTCCGTTCTCCTCTCGCAAGGCCTTCTATGCCTTGCGTCCGCTCGCCCCCCCCTGGATGCCTCCTTGGTTCGTGACTGTGCGCTCTTGTGGGGGCTCCGCTTGCCCGCTAGGATCACTTTCTTCTTTTGGGTTCTTCGACATAGGAGGCTGATGACTCGTGACCGGTGTGCCTCCTTCCTCCACACTCCCAGCATCTTGTGCCAGCTTTGTGGGGTGTCCAACGAATCGGCTGACCATCTGTTCTTCCTTTGTGCGTCGGTGTCTCGGATTTGGGATGAGATTGCTTGGGCTCGTGCGGCTGATTTGGAAGACTTCTGCAATATCCTTTGGGCCAACAGAAGGCGTCCCCGTGTGCATTTGCTGGGACCCTTGGCGCGCGTTTGGTCGATCTGGAGGGCTCGCAACGACCTCATCTTCGCGGGCGCGCGCTTCTACGAGGAGAATGTAACTGCCGCGGCTACCTCCCTAATTGCTGATTGGTCTACCTAATCGGTCCTCGGGGCCGGTTGTTGGATTCCTTGTTCTTGTGTTGGTCCCTTCCTCTTCTTTCCCTCCTTCCCCCCTCACGATGTAAGTATCTTGTTCATTTAATATAAAATATACTGGGGTGAACACCATCGCGTGTCTCCCCCTTTTTTTGAGCTTTCAAAAAAAAAATAATGTGCCAAATCATCTGGAAACAAGGCAATGGGTCAATAGGACTTGGTGACTGCCCTATCCAAATTCTCATAACTCAAACGAAGTCCCACCGGATTTTGGCAAGGTGTGGGGCGAGATAAGAAGAATTCGAGGAAAGATTGTAAGCGTGGAATAGGATGGGGCAGATTTTGATCAAGAACTGGACACAGAGACGGTCGACGGTCTGGTTACTGAGATGAAATGGAGAAACAAACAGAGCATCCGAGTCTGAAAAAGGAACCCAGAATTCCATAATGAATGTAAAGTCCCAAGATGTGGAACTTGATACCGACCCAACTTAAGTTGGATATGGAAGCTTCTTTGTATCCATTCCTTCTTTAATATATACTTTTTATTTTGTTCTGGATTTTAATATCTAATGAAAGCTTGTCCATACCTTTAAACCTAAAAGTTCAAGTTAGTGGCGGTGATTATAATTCTTTCCACGTCAAGAAGAACCAACTTTTATACATCTCCAAATAAAACATCCAGATTATTCCCTCATTGCTTGATACAATGATATGTATTAAGTTTGAAGGGATTTATTTATACCAAGAGTTTTGGATTACTTTTATGTGCAACATAAAAATGTTACTAGTGAGTGATAGTATTCATCTCATAAGTCATTGTTAACGCATATATTAGTTCTTTGTGTATCCCTCTGTTATTTTTATTTTCAGCTGTATGCTTTATGTAATTTACCCATAGGCTACTCTCCTATATAAGAGAGCTTAGGGCTTATGGAATAAACATCTCGTTCATTTTCCCAACATGGTATCAGAGCGACGATCCTAGACCGGAGTTCTCGAAACCCTAACCCTACCCTACCCATCCGCCAGCCTCTCTTTCTCTCTCCCTCTCATCGGCGCCGCCAGGGCTCACCGGGCTCACCGTACTCGCCGCCCTCTCCGCCGCACGAGTGCGCAGCCGCACCAGCACCCTCGTGCGCCGTTGCTGCTGCTCCAGCGTGCCCGCGCGAGTGCGCTAGCGCCCCTGCGCGAGTGCGCAGCCCTCCGCGCACTGCTTCTTTGCGCGCTGTAGACCTCCTCGACTGCGCGCTAGTCTTCCGCGCGTCGCGCTCTTCGCGCGCGATCCAGCATGCCACGGCTCCTGCGCTGTGCGATTGCGCGTGACCCAGCAGGCGTATGTGTGCTTCTTCACGCGCAACTGCGCGTGCCTGTACACGCGACAACGTGTTCCCCGTGCTTCCTGTGACTGCGCGTGCTCCCAGTTGCGTGTGCGCGTGCTCTCTACGCGCGTGCGTGTGTGCTAAGCCCTAAAACACACACCTTCGTCTACATGGGTTTAGTTGCTTGAGGTCTACACGTGCAACTAAACCCGTCTATGTCATTGTAGACGAATTTCATCCTCTGTCAATCGCTCCAGTCTTTAGTCTCCAGTATGTCAGAAAACAATGCAGATATCCCATCCATTGGCGCCTTTCGTGGTCCAACGCCTATTGTAAAGATGGACGGTACAAACTATGAACTGTGGGCAATGCAGTTCATGAGCATGATGAAGTCAACGGGTAAGAAGCACATTCTTACCGAACCAGAGCCTGCTGAGAAGACTGGAGCCAATGCCTCTTGGGAGGCTGATGACGCATACGCCAAAGTTTGGCTATCTGGTACGTTGACAATTGAGATTGCCAATGACATTCTACATCAACCCACGACCAAGGATATGTGGGACATTCTGGCGGCTACATATTCGCAGGGGAAGAACGAGACAAAGATTCTGCAACTCCAGCATGATATATTCACTATAAAGCAGAATGATCGTCCTTTACATACACTCTACACATCCCTGAGAGGGATGTTTGAGATCCTCTACAGCTTCATACCTCTGACAGCCATGCCAGAACAACAGAAGACATATCGGAATGCGACTATGGTGGGCGTGTTCCTTGCTGCACTTGATCCAGAGTATGAGGCGGCACGATCCCAGATCTTGGCCGACTCTACTATTCCTCCCATGGAGGAAGCCTTCCATAGACTGAGTCGGATCACCGTTCCTTCTGCGGCCATGAATCAGAATACTTCAGCCGTGGCAGCCAACAAGGGTCGCGGATTTCATCATCAGAGTCGTGCACGTGGACCTCGTGGCAGAGGAGGCCACACTCGGCCAACATGTACTTACTGTCATCGCGTTGGACACAATGAAGACACATGCTACTCGAAGCATGGATTTCCTGCATCTGCACGAGTCGCTGAGCAGATAGAGCCTCCATCTGCTGCTACTTTGGATCAACGGTTCGATGATCTAGTTGCCCGTTTAAGGGGTATTATTCCTCCATCTGGCCCAGCACCTACTATTGAGAGTCAATCTGATGCTGCTGCTTCTGCCTCTGCGTCGACCAGTGCTTCAGGTAGCATACTTGCATTTACCAGTAGTAGATCAGATACATTACCGTGGATTATGGACTCGGGCGCTACACATCATCTATGTGGCGATCAGAGTTTACTTACAGGATATTCTTAGATTCCTCCAGGCCGAACAGTAGTCATTGCCAATGGTACATATTCTCCCATCACTGGTCAGGGGGAGATTAGACTGACCTCTTCTATGCAGCTCAAGAATGTGCTACATGCACCTGATTTTTCAGTGAATTTGTTGTCAATCAATCAGATTACGAAGGATTTACATTGTCGGGCGATTTTTGATCCATCTTCTCTTATTTTTCAGGACATCCGTACGGGCAACGTGATTGGTCGTGGCTATGAGCAAGGAGGCCTCTACCGCCTAAATCAGACTCCATTCGCTGGAACCTCATCCCTTCCCACTGGACCAGTATCTCCTTTGTTGTGGCATCTGCGCTTTGGGCATCTACCGCTTCAGAAGTTGCGTCGTGTGTTACCCCAGGGTCTTCCTCACACACATATCCAATGTGAGGCTTGTCAGTTGGGAAAGCATCACGGGTCTACCTTTCCCAGTCATCCAGGTCGGAGTAGTACCTCCAAGTTTGAGTTATTTCATATTGATGTCTGGGGTCCGAGTCGTGTACCTGATCATCATGGACACAGGTTTTATATAGTTTTTGTGGATGACTTCTCTCGTGTGTCATGGGTATTTTTGATGAAAAATAAATCTGAAGCAGGCAATATTATTATCCATTTTCTGAATGAAATTCAAAATGTTTTCTCCACATCCGTGAAGTTTATAAGAAGTGATAATGCCCTAGAACTGTGCATTCATGTCCTAGCCAACTACTACTACTCAAAAGGGATTATACATCAAACATCCTGTGCTTATACCTCTCAACAAAATGGGATTGCTGAAAGGAAGCATCGCCATCTTCTTGATGTCACAAGATCACTTCTTATACAGAGTCATGTTCCTTATTCTTACTGGGGTGACGCGGTCCTCACTGCATGTTACCTAATTCACCGTATTCCGTCCTCTGTCTTGGATGAACAGATTCCCTTTTCCATTATCTATCCTGGGAAGGATCTATTTTCCCTTACTCCCCGTGTGTTTGGCTCAGTCGCCTTTGTCCATCAGTTGTCTCATGGTACTGACAAGCTCTCTCCTAGGGCTGTCAAGTGTGTCTTTGTTGGGTACTGCAGAACTCAAAAGGGGTACAAGTATTTTGATCCTTTGCGTATGCGGTATATGGTCAGTGCAGATGTTACATTTTTTGAATCTGTAATGTATTTTTCTACCTCAGGTGATCAGCAACTACCTCCACTGCCTACCGACGCCATATACATGACACCACCACCTCCAACACCGTCACCACCACCACCACTACCACCACAAATCCCCGTTTCACCACTACCGTTCTATTATACCCGCAGGCCTCCTCCAGCTCATGGTCATGACTCATCTCCTAGCCCGCCTATGGTATGTACTGAAGATACTTCTCTTGATGGATCTAATGATATTTCTGAGCAGTATATGTTGCAGGGGCCAGATGAGGACACAACTGATTTAGATGTTCCTATTGCTATACGCAAATCGAAGAGGAGCTGTGTTACATGTCCATTGGCAACTTCTGTGTCATTTGAGCGACTATCTGGGGATTTCAGGAACTTTGTGGTGGCCTTGTCAGCCGTAGATATTCCACGGAATTATCAAGATGCTCTACAGGACAGTAGATGGCGGCTAGCTATGGAGGAGGAAATGGTGGCGCTTCAATCTAGGGGAACTTGGAGTCTAGTTCCTATATCTCCAGATGTGACCCTCGTGAGCTGCAAGTGGGTGTTTACCGTAAAGCAAAATGCAGATGACAGTATTGACAGATACAAGGCACGCCTTGTTGCACGTGGTTTTAAACAGACATACGGGGTGGATTACCTTGATACATTCTCGCCAGTAGCCCGTCATTCCACTCTCTGGATCTTGCTGTCAGTCGCAGTCAGTCGAGAGTGGCTGCTATATCAGTTGGATGTGAAGAACGCGTTCTTATATGGAGACCTACAGGAGGAAGTCTACATGCAACAGCCACCCGGTTTTGCTGTTGAGGGGGAGTGTTCCAAGGTGTGCAGACTTCATAAGGCTATCTATGGCCTTAAGCAGAGCACCAGAGCATGGTTTCAGAAGCTCTCAGACCTCTTTGAAAAACAAGGATACAAACGCTCCAATGTTGATCATTCCTTGTTTGTACAGAAGACTCCAAGAGGTATTATTGCAATTATGGTTTACGTAGATGACATCTTGATTACAGGAGATGATGAGCAAGGCATAAAGCAGGCGAAAGAAAAGCTGGGGAGCGAATTTGTCACTAAGGATTTTGGAGTCCTTAGATATTTTCTGGGGCTGGAATTTGCTAGAAATCCGTATGGATTAGTAATGTCGCAGAGGAAATATGTTACGGACCTGTTGAGTGAAACATGTATGCTTGGGTGTCGGCCTGCTACGACACCAATGGACCCCAGCATGAAGCTCTACGATGATGATTCAGAGGAGGTGGACAGGAGGAGATACAGAGAACTGGTAGGCAAACTGTTGTATGTCACAATTACTAGGCCCGATATAGCCTTTGTAGTGAATCATGTGAGCCAGTTCATGGAGCAACCACGTCAGGTTCATATGGATGCCATACATATGATACTCAGATACCTCAGATCATCTCCAGGTGCAGGTTTGCTATTCAAGAAAGGAAAGGGGATTTCTATCTCAGCATGTGCGGATGCAGACTATGCAGGTTGTCCCAAGGATAGGAAGTCCACCTCAGGGTTTGCCGTCCCGTCTATGTTGGAGATTCTCTAATCTCATGGAGGAGCAAGAAACAGACGGTGGTAGCCAGATCTAGTGCTGAATCCGAATATAGGGCTATGGCCCAAGCTAGCACAGAGATGATGTGGGTGAAGGCTGTACTTACAGATCTATGTCTAGATGTACCACTTCCTATGAACTTAGAATGTGATAATCATGCAGCCTTGTTCATTGCAAACAACCCAGCATTCCATGAGCGGACCAAGCATATTGAGGTTGACTGTCACTTCATACGTGACATGATTCAAAAGGGGTTCATTGCTACATCTCATATCACCTCAGAGAATCAAACTGCCGATATATTCACCAAGGCATTACTGCGAGGCCCATTCCAGAAGTGTGCGTCCAAGCTGAGCATGATTGATATCTATGCTCCATCTTGAGGGGGAGTGTTAACGCATATATTAGTTCTTTGTGTATCCCTCTGTTATTTTTATTTTCAGCTGTATGCTTTACGTAATTTACCCATAGGCTACTCTCCTATATAAGAGAGCCTAGAGCTTATGGAATAAACATCTCGTTCATTTTTCCCAACAGTCATAAGAGAATTTACACGCAATCTTGAGGTTGGGAGTCATGACCATATATGTACCTATATTGATCTTCTTGGCACACCAATATGATCTTTTTTTAGGTACAATTGGCATGGACTTTTTGCATGAAAGGGCCATTATACCTCCTCCTGTTTCTCATCCTCCTCACTAATCAATGGAAGAAGTGATGATGCAATTCATTTGATCATAGATCAGTAGTTGGGACTACTTTTATGCAGAGGTTTGTAATATAAAGCTAACTAATCACAGTCCCATACGTTGGGACCACATGTTCTTTTTGCAGACCCTGGTATAATGAGCGTGGGATTGTGTTGTTGGTTGGCATACATGTTGAACATAAATAATTAAGCTTCTAATTTTGATAGATCGCATTTAATGATATATCACATTTCAGTTGTTAACTTGGAGCAGTTTGATATCACTTTTCTTTCATATCCATTTATAGTGATAGTTTCTGTAATGATGCTGATGCTGGCCATTATAGGTGCCACTGATGCTACAAATGAGGACGAACTCAGGCAATCACATGAAGAAAAATTGTTCGCAAAAGGAAAAATATCAAAGTACAAAAAGAAGCGTCCTGGGTAAGTGCTCTGTTATGATTCAGACTAGTCAAGTATGAGGCAATTAGCTATAAGTTATTTAGTTCTTTTTAAAAAAATAAATAATGGATTAGATATTTGTTTGCATAGTAGATCTTATCAAACAATGTTATACATCTAAAGATACAGCGGGTCAATTTGATCACATCTCAATAATGTTTGCTCAGCTCATTATGGCCAGATTGAATTGAACTTGTGCTTCATGGGGTCATTATAATATTTCAGAAACACACTTTTTTTTCTTTGCTGTCCTTTACTTGAACTGTAGGTACCTTTTGATTTGCTTGTTGTTTGTCAGAACTCACAAGCTGGCCTACTTGTAATGGAGGTGACAGCGAGCTAGTTCCACCATATTTGCCATCACATCTCAACCGATCTCTCTTTATTTTAAAAGTATTCCTTGTATTTTGGCCTTTTGCCAGTGACCACTATATTGTCTCTTGATAAAGCCATGCAAAGCAATGATAAGTACTATTTTTATTCTCCAGTTCCAACCATCATAAAAGTGGCTGCCTGTGCGCTGTATGTGTAGTAAGGCGTCAGAAGAGGGAGCGGGAAGGAACTGCTGTTATTGTCGGAAATGTCATGGCAACTAGCGATGCTAACGCCCTTTTTGAACCAAATCTTGAGGTTATCTTCTCTAACTTTTCATAGTACTTTTCGGTAGGTTATGTGAAACAGTTAGCTATTTTTTTCAAATAAACGTGGTGTTTTATGGGAGAAGCATTCTCCCACTTTAAGTAGGGTCGGCTACATGTATTCTTGCTCAAATCCATGTTAAAAGATCCAATTACTTTTTACGCTGTCTGTTGACTAGTGACTACCTAATGCAACCTCCACAAGGAGGGATTCAAACCGTAGTCTTTTGGGTGGTAGCACACTGCACACTCTTTGAACCAAATAAACATGGTGTATTTTTGGTATATATGACACTCAGCATGCATTCGAAGAGTCCTTGATAAATAATGCTAGCCTGTAAGATTCAATAATATTTGCAACAAACTTGATCTAAGAGAACATAAAGCACTTATTATAGGTCCGGTTCTAGAATAGAGAAACCAACTTGTGAGAACACATCATGATACATGTTTTTGTGCTTCCGATCTGCTACTGGATTATACAAATTTGAATATCTGAATATTCTTATCATTTTGATAACATCATATTTGGTCTTGTAATTTATTACAGCTTATAATCGTCATGTGTTGATCACTTTGTCTACCAATATGTTATGGCTTAGTTATATCTGACGTGATTATTAATGGAATAAATATATTGGACATGTTCAGTTCTTATGCATTTTCATTTTATTCATTTTTGTTTTTGCTTGTGGAAAGGAATACAATAACTTTTATTATGATTGTTCGAAATATCTTTTAATATCAAATAATGAAATCATCCTCTTTTATATAAGAGTGATGCATAATTACCAGAAGGGTCTTGAATAAAGTAATAGAATAGGAATTGTTGAAAGAAAATATCAAATAATACCCCCCCCCCCCCCCCCCCCCCCCGTTAAGCTGTGTATAGATGTCAATTATTTCATCTAAAAAAATGTTGCTTCTTATGGAGTTCCTTTGTGCAGATATCCACAAACTGATTCAGATGAAATGCATAGAGCATTAATCTCCTCTCCAATGATAGAATTGTCTATTGTACGACATCAACCTCAATATGTCTTGTTTGCTCATGAAACCCATGATTGGAAGCAATGTAGGTTGTAGACTTGTTATCACAGTACTTGGTAATAGTAATAATTATATGAAAAACAAGATTAGAATGGACTCATGGAGAAGAACAATCCATGGAACACACCTCACATGTACCATGTAGCTCCATATAATTCTTGTCAATAGTGCTGGCCACAACTAATTTCTTTTTATTGTGTCAGGTGATCAAATTTCCAGGGTGCAGTGTGCTTACCGCCCAAAAAATCAGGGTTCAAATCCCTCCTTGTGGGGGTTGCGTTAGGTAGTCGACAACCAACGTAAAAAATAGTCGAATCTTTCAACATGGATTTGAGCGAGGATCCATGTAGCCGACCCTACTTATAGTGGGAGAAGGCTTCACAATTTTTAGGTGATCAAATTTCCACCCAAGAAGGTAGCGTATCTGGTAGTAGATTTTTTATCCTCAATAGAACTGTGTCAGAATCTGAGTAGGACAAAAGACAATGCCGAAAACCTTTACATGGGGAGCTGTCTAAGTACCCGGGAAAAAACATACATCCTGCGTAGTGACTATAGTAATGATTTTCCATAGGTTGACTTGCCAACAAGACTAAATGGAGGTCTTCTTACTGTCATATGTAATAATAGTCCTATTATGCTCATGTATAATTTAGTATCCTTAAATGATGACCATCATTCGTTCTTGTCCTGAAGGAAGAGTTAACATGAGTAGAAGGAGGCTCTATCCCAGCATACTTGCATTCTGTAAATTATGAGGTCACTTTTTCTCTAAGAAAGAAGCACCCATTGAGACTTCTTGCAAAGGATCCTTCATAACAAAGACTTTTTTTTTTGCAAAAAGTCATTGATCTCCTAAAGTCAAGCTGTCATCCACAGTTAGTATCATGTTATCAACATAAACTGCTAAAATCCTGCTTCCCATTGTTCTCTTTGTAATGAAGATATAGTGATTTGCCTTTGTGGGTTATTTGGTTTGCAAGAAATGATGCTCTTTTTTTCCCATCATTTTTATGGTGAGAATGTAGTTTTCCATTCCAAAACTCTTCTTGAGTCTTGCCTTCTGTAATTTTGTATGTAATCCCTCTTTGTTTTTTAATATATTTGGGGCAGTGTGAAGTTGGTGAATCAACAATTGATTTGTATTTGTGTTGTGTATGCTTGTTCGTAAATCTCTGAAAAAACCGCTATAAGAACGACTTGGTTACGACCTAATTTATTGATCACCCCCTGATCTTTGTGAGAATTTTGATTCTGAGTTTGTCCCATAAGACATGGGGGAAGAGAACCACCCAAATCTAGTGGACATTGTGCTACAACCAAAATTGCTGAGAGAAGAAAATGCTATGATTCGTCAAATCATTGCTCTATTAAACCGATCACCACTCCCTTTTGACATATAAAAAATGATTTTATATACATTAGTTTTTCTTTGAAAATAATTTTTCTTCTTTCCAAAATTCAAAATGCTTCATCCATTTTATTTTGAAAATATATTTCTTCCCTAAATAAGTTTTCCTTTAAAAATATTATAGTTTCGAAAACTAATGCTCCCCTTTTTAATGTACTATATGATGCATAACTTGTAATAAAAATCATCAAGTGGAAAGATTGTACCATATGACCAAGGATGGTATACATGGTATGACTATGCAGAGGCATCATAAAGATCTGTGGTGATGATTTACTTTCCAAGGAATTCTTTTACCCCATCAATATCCTCTATATTTTCTACTGTAACTTTGATATCGTCTACATACACTAGAATGACGACAATTCTTCTTTGGTGCCGTGTGCACAAACAGAGAACGAACAAGAGTAGATTTGATGAAGATTTGTTACTTTACTAGATCTGAAAGCTTCTTAAACCATGTTATTGGGATTTGCTTAAGTCCATAAATAGACTTATGTACCCTACATATTTAACACTCCTCGACAACAAACCCAAGTGACTGTTCTATATAAACTTATTCCAACAGGACTTTATATAGAAATGTGTTTTAAATCTGGTTTTTACAATGACCAATATCTAATAACTGCAACAATGAGAAGAATCCGAAAGGTAGAATGGCGTTCTACCATAGAGAATGTGTCCTGATAATCACGCCTTATATCTGGGTGAACCAATTTGCCACCAGTCTGGCTTTGTAACGATTCGTTCTACCATCAACAAGATGGTTCACTGTGAATACCCACTTGTACCAACCATAGATGCACTTATGTGGTGGGAAGTGATCAAGGTTCAGGTGCCCCTTGGACGCATAACGAGTTTACATACATCAAGCGGCTACCGGATTTGAGGAAATTGGGTGTATTGATGATTGAAGGGGATTTGGTTAGTGATTAGGGTTTGAATAAGGTGTGATTCTCAGGTTGCAACAAGGGATTGTCTTATCTTCCTCCCACATTATATATATCACGTGAGTAGCTTGCTATTTTTTATGGTGAATTCGTAGCTATCTGTTAGTTTTTATTTTTTCCCCTCACACCCGCTATTTTATAATTTCTGACACTTTTTGGCATGTTACATAATTTTTAATAGAGTAGCGTGGAAGATAATTTTTGAGCAAACCTGTCACTTTTTAGTATATGCTAACTTCACTGCGTAGGAAAACTATGCGTAGCATAACAGTGATCAACAAAAATAAATAATTCATTAGTTACGTCCTTCCGTCATGATTATGAGATGCGTGAAAATAAGAAAATAATGATAACAAGAGTGAGAGATGACTTTTCTTCTCTTTTTCTCTTTCCCTTAAATCCAACCTTGAATACCCTCTCAGATAATAAGAGTTGGAAGAGTGGTCCTCTCGTTCCTCAATATGTACACACAAAGTAGTCCAACCTGCCCAAACTTTATTTAGAATAATACATAATGAGTGCTAAAGAATACAAATAAAAAATGGCATATAGCCTGTCCTAACCCGTTGGAGTATTTAATGAGGGGTAATTGGATCTTTGAGATCCAATTACCACCGTCATGTTTAGTTCCACATCTACTCTTTATGAGACTGGCCTGTCTGTGTGGCTATATAAGAAGCCCCACATCCCATGTACTCATTGAGAGATTGCAATAGACAATCCGACCCTTTGAGGTCTTCTCCCGTGGTTTCATCCTACTCTTCACGTAGTAGGGTTCCACGTAAAATCTGAGAGTGCCTTTAATATTTTTATGTTTTTTATTCTTGATTATTGATTTTGCTTCCGCGTTTATATTTCAACATGGTATCTGTTGGAGTATTTGTTATGTGCGCCTATTGAGTTGTAGCATGGTAAATGGATCCTGGAGAAGATCCATTTACCCCATCCAGTGTTTAGTTCCACATTGTCCAGTGGCGGGACTTGGAGGCTCTGGAGAGGCTATATAAAGAGCCCCAGATCCCCTGTATCAGATGAGAAAGTTAATAGACAAACACGACCCTTTGAGGCCTTCTCCCGTGGTTTCATCCTGCTCCTCACGGAGTAGGGTTCCACGTTAAACCTTTGTTCTTCCATGTTTATTCTTCTTTATTTCCGATTTCGCTTCCGCTTTCTATTTCTTAACATGGTATCAGAGCGGGTCGGTTCTCGAGGATTTCAAATTTGTTATTTTTTTTCCGATGTTCTCTCTTGAGTTCATGTTCGCAAATTATTTTTATGGGCTCTTTGTAACCCTAATGTTGGAATGTTTGGTTATGCGTCTTCATCAAGAATCTAGGGTTTCCAATGAAACCCTAATTCTGCACATCAAGATCGACATCGAGTACTGTTTCCAGCGGCTGTGGCGGCACATGCAGCGCATGCGGGCTACATCTTCTTCGATTCCAGAGGCATCTCCAGTAGCATCGTGCGAAGCACCATGGCATGAAGCACATCTCCAGCAGCAACCCCTTATCTCAGTGCGTGCGTTAACACCAACACCCCAGCCCTAGCTGCATCTCGTGGCGGCGGCAAAACTTTCAGGCGGTGCCACCAGCACCAGAACCCCTTGCTGCCCCCCCTTTGGCGCAACCCACAAGGGCACCATCAGCGGCGTTGCACGCATCTTCTGCGCATCCCTGTTCCAGGCAGGGCGCAAGCCCCATCTCCACGCGCGCATCCCCTTCAGCTCAGACCGCACTACATCTTCTCAGGCGACCACACCTTCTCAGGCGGGAGTTCCTCCATCCCGTACATCGGTGCCTCCCTCTTCCTCGTGGCACGCTCTTCCATGCGGGGGATCTCACCGCCGCTCGCCTCCCCATGCAGCGCAGCAGAAGCGTAGGCCACCAAGTGAGCAACACCGATCCCCTTCGAGCCTCCGCACGTGCGCTCGTATCGCGCGAACTCCAGGCGGTGCAACCCTTTGATGGTCCATGGCATCATGCTTGATGGCACCACCCTGGTGCTCGGCAGAGCCCCTTCCATCTCCGCGCGAGCTCCTCTCTATGCGCAAACCCCTCCCTCGCGCATCTTCTCGTGGCAGCGCACCCGCCTCCGCCTCCACCTCCCAGCGCCGATCCCAGCCGTGAGCCACCTTCCCTCGCGCGACGTTGAACCTTGCCCTTGCAGCCTGCACTGTTCTAGGCGCTCCAGCAAGAAGAGATGAATACTCGATGGGGGCGGCGGTGATATCAGAGAGGGGTTCCCAATGGGAACCCTAGGGCCCAATGGGCGTTTAAAAAAAATTAAAGGGGCTGAGTTTCTAAGCCCCCCCTTTTGGGCGCTGAGGCTATTGATTAAAAAAACCAAAAGTTTGGGCCCCTTTGGGCCGTGCTCTATTTTCAGCCAAGTAGGCTACGTCCAACAAAAAAAATCGAAAAGAAAAAGGCGCGTACTATAGAAAAAGCCGTACGCATATTTAAAAAAAACCGTGAGAGATGAAAAGCAAGCTGCAAAAAAAAGAAAAAGAAAATAAAAAGCCATTATAAAAAAATGGTGCACGGCTTATGTTTTGTTTTCCCCCATTATATTGTCTTCTCCCAACTTTGTCGATTTCTCAATTTTCCGACAAGTATGTGAGAAAGGGGGAGTATATGTAGAGTCACAGGTCTATTCCGGTTCTTCAGATCCAGATACAGATTTCTAGACCATCCATATTTTCAGACTCTACAGTTTTTTAGATGAAGATCCTACATGCGCAATTCCAGACTCGACGTTCAGATTCCGAGTCCCAGTTTGATGCGCAGTTGTTCAGACTTGACATTCAGATTGGTCAGAGTCCAAGTTCGAGGCACTCCATGTTGAGGCCCATTTTCGAGTTCTCCAGAGAGAGACTCATTTTCAGACATGCACGAGTATACGGTCTTTTCAGCTGAGCATATGTATGCCATCTTTTATAGTAGTCACCCATCCATTCTTGTTGTTTCGGCCAGAGTTTTCATGTGAGCCGTAGGGACTCCAGAGTAGAGGACAATTCCCTATGCCATGTTGGCAAGGGTTTTCATGTGGTATCATAGGGACACCAGAGTAGTGTACCATTCTCTGAGCAGATGGGAGAGACCCAGTTCTCCGAAGAAGAGACTATTTTCAAACTCCATTTTCCAGCGACCGTGGACTCCGACGAGGATTGCACTGCCACGGCCTTTTCAGTTCGGCCCTTTTCAGAGATGGAGCAATTGTCCACATTATTGTGGCGGGCCAGAGTACTCCGACGAGGAGACTCATTTCAGTTGCAGTGACTCTGACATGCGCAGTTCAGAGCACATGCTCTCCGACGAGGAGATTCAGCAGACTCACACTCTAGCCCGTTCGTCCTCCGCACCTGCACGGCATGAGAAGCAATGTCCTCGAAAACAACAGTTGTGCGCGTTGGGTTGATATTGTCCGTAGTGTCATGTAGCGTTGAGTTGAGTTTTTTTTCTGTTTGTCCAAGCTGAGCATTGCATGCTCCAGCTTGAGAGGGAGTTTTGGAGTATTTGTTATGTGCGCCTATTGAGTTGTAGCAGGGTAAATGGATCCTGGAGAAGATCCATTTACCCCATCCAGTGTTTAGTCTCACATTGTCCAGTGGTGGGGCTTGGAAGCTCTGGAGAGGCTATATAAAGAACCCCAGACCCCCTCTATCAGATGAGAAAGTCAATAGACAAACACGGCCCTTTGAGGCCTTCTCCCGTGATTTTATCCCGCTCCTCATGTAGTAGGGTTCCACGTTAAACCTTTGTTCTTCCATGTTTATTCTTCTTTATTTTCGCTTCCGCTTTCTTTTTCTTAATAATCAAAGCAGTTCATTTCTGCAGTTCAATTTTTCAAGCTCCGATTCAGATTTCGCTCTTGAAAATTATTTTGTTCATTGTTGAGATTATCTTAGTGTTATATTCAAAGTTAGAAAACTCTAGGGTTCTGAAACACTAATTCTGCACTATGCATGATTTGAAGTAGTCGTTCAAGATCTCAGTTCTTAGGGTGTCATGCCTCTATACACTAGCCCCTCATCGTGCAAGAGAAGGATGGTGGTGCCAGGCAACCTCGCATGATAAATCTCGAGTCCATCAACAATTCTGGAAACCAACTCGGGCTGTTATGGAGTTCTGGAACTACATCTACAACAAGTCTTCATTGTCTCATGAAACCCTACCCGCACTCGCCTCCCGGTCCAAGCTCTCCAGCTGAAGCACCTTCCCAGGTGGCACGATCTGCACCATAGCTCCAGGAAACACTTACACACCTCCCTCCTGACGACAAGGATCCGAACAACTCTCCTCTGTCCCACCTTCACGCCACACCCATAAGCGGTGCACGCTCGAGATGCGCATCCCTTAGGAACCGCAACCTCGTGCTCCAAGAGATCTCGACCCCTCCTCACGCATGGCAAGCAAGATTCATCACTATCTCCTCGCGCAGGCAACAAGCCCTTCTCTCCGTTTTGGCGACGGTGTTGGGTTCTCCCCATTGGGTACCCTAGTGTCGCGCAGAAAAGATGGGGCAACATGAGTCTCCTTATTAAATATGGCTCATACTCCTATTTCTATTAAAGACAAAGGGTCACGTCTGTACTGAAGACATTAAAAAGGTGCCGTTGGATTAAAAAAGAAAATGAAAGAAAATGTCCCAGATAAATAAAGGGTGGTAAATACTATTTTATTTTTGCCCAATGGGCCTAGTTCGAAAAAAGGAGGACAGTTTGATTTTGAAAATGAGGAGTGAATGTTTTGGGTCCCTAATGTGCTGTTTTGAAGTAAAAAAACAAGAAAAAAGAAGCTGATTCAAAAAAAGGAAAGCCAAAAAATGATCGGCTTGAAAAAAGAGTTTTCTTTAAAATGTTATCTTACAAAAAGAAGCCGTATGGAAAAAAGGAAAGTAATTGAGAAAAAAACAAAAAGGGAAAAAAAGCATGTTATTCATTGATTTCTCCCAACTATGTTCAATAACGTTATATTCTTGAAATTTATCTCAGGTTTTATACTGCCTGTCCACGACTGACAGACATGCACATCCAAATTTTTTTGCTATCAATTGTCTTCACCGAACATCAACTACTTCATCAGCGTGTATCTCCAACTACTAATCCATACTGGATGTTCTTCTATAGTGACTCTACTCAAGGCACGACGTAGTTGTTGCAACCAAGGTTTAAAAAAGCGCGAGGCGGTTCGAGGCGTTTTCCCTGAAATCGAGGCGAGGCGTAAGCCTCGAGGCGGTCGAGGCGTAAGCCTCAATTTTTTGGAAAAAAAGATAAAATTAAAGGAAAATACATTGAAAAAATATATGATAATATTAAATGTTCCCAAAAATACATTCAAGAATAGTTTAACACTAATAAGAGATGCAATACATAAGCAATGAAGGCATTGTAATTCAAAAAAAGGCACTAATATATGGAATATCAAGTTCCAACTCCAACTTCAATAATTCTATATGAGTATTGAATTAAAGTCTATACTTAATACTAAAGTATAATAGGAACCATAATTTTTAGTGTTTGAAGTAAAAAATACTAACACACCTTGAATCCCAACCATTTGTCATGCTGGATATTGTTAGAGAACCGTCATATGCATCCCCTCCTGCCATATCATAACCCAATAAGACGGGGGTCTCGCTGCGATTTTTTTTTACTAAAGATGTTATTTTTATTTTGCTATTCACAATCAAATGTAATAATTATTTTAATTCACGTGTTTATTTGCATCCTTGCTTCTTCATATATGCGATAACTATTCTAAGATTCACAACTTATACAACCAAATAACAACATCAAGTTTGCAAACTTGCAACTAATATAAAACATTTATTACAATTCAAACTCAAATCCGTGTGTAATAGAACTAGTATGTGTAGATGTATGATAAATTGAACATGAAGTATACAAGATCATTAAACTTCGCTTGTTTCAAGCGATCTCTTCTGTTTGCATGGAGCTATATATAGAAATATGCAAGGGTTAACATGTAAACAAAAATACAAACATAAAAAGTATAATGCTAACAAAAAAATAAGGTCAAGTGCAAAGCACATAACCAAAAATGTAAAAAAAAGCCTCATGGCTCGAGGCTTACGCCTCCGCCTCGCCTCGAGCGCCTCGCGCCTCGAGCGCCTCACGCCAAGTCAAGGCGCACGCCCCACCCAGAGAACCTGAGGCGTGCGCCTCAGGGCGAAATTGCTGCGCCTCGCCTCGAGGCGTACGCCTTTGCGCCTCGAGGCGGCGCTTTTTAAAACAATGGTTGCAACGATTACTACATGCACGATTGATCTTTACATATGACCTGATCATCGTAGACCCGCCCACGAACGAGGTCTTTGACCAGCAACGGGGTGTCTCTACCCCATCCGAGTGGGGTGTCTATATTTCCGTCTCTCGCAGATGTATTGAGTGAAGATGTGTTGTATATTTTCTTTTGTTGCAAGCTGCAGCTTTCTTAGTTTCGGCTTGAGGGGGAGTGTTGGTGTATGTAATAGAGGGGTTGTCACGCCCCGATCCCTTATGCCCGATACATCGGGTTTGATCGACACATGATGCTTATAACTTGTTGCCCAACAATTTCCATGGAAAGAAATACAAGAAACATAAAATCCGATTTTCAAACATCCCAACAAAACCATAGGGACATGTCGGCTTCTCTGAACTTGTTCCCCCCGCATACTTTTCATATCTCCGTGTCTTTTTCATATGTTCTTATGGTTTTGTTGGGATGTTTGGAAATCAGATTTTCTGTTTCTTGTATTTCTTTCCTTGGTAATTGTTGAGCAGAAGGTTATAAGGTTATAACCATCATGCTGATCAAACTCGGCCGTATCGGGCATAGGGGATCGGGGTGTGACAGGGGCAATTGGATCTCTTTAAGATCCAATTACCCCACTCATTTTTAGTCCTACGTCTACTATTTGTGAGACTCCAGTCTATTACACATTGAGAGATTGCAATAGACAATCCCGTCCTTTGAGGTCTTTTCCCGTGGTTTCATCCTGCTCCCTACGAAGTAAGGTTGCATGTAAAATTTGAGTGTCCCTTTTATAATTTTATGCTTTTTGTTCTTGATTTCGATTTTGCTTCCACATTTATATTTCAACATAACCCAACCCAGAACATGCATTATTCCATTCCAAGCAATTGGAGTTTATTGGTAGTTGTTTCATTGAGAATTGCAATAAATGGTTTCTTGATACGTAGATACCTGCAGAAATAATCCAACCAAGATGAAGATGGCATTTGGAATGACATATGAATGCATAAAAATCAAAAAAACATCACATCTAGCCTCGGCCCTAACCCAAGCAATTAGGGTTTGTTGTTTGATGGGACTAGTGGGGTTAACCGACTTTGGTTATTGGTTAGTCATTTCTATTGGTAAATAAAATAATATATCAAAAAGTAAAGGGAGATTACAGTCACAGAAATTCTTCCATAAAGGTGCTTTGAACCTTGTATTTTAAAATTTTAAATTTTAGATGTCACAATTAGATTACTTTTTTCCGAACTGTTTAATCAGGGGCAGCAATGGCAGCCCGTTTTGCTTTGTTTGGGTGTATCCACATTGTTTGAGTTAACAAATGTTTAACATGACTGGTATGAAGAATAGGGATAGGTATGTAAAATTGAAAGCTTACGTGGGCTCCTATAACAACTTCTCGTAGATTTGTCTTCTATGCATACCCACATGAAAGTGTTCGTGATTAATGTGATACCATGTCTGATGTTTTTCTCTTTTATACGACTGCTGACAGTTTATGTGCTGATTTGCATGTGAAACATATAACTAAATTTGTCATTCTGCACATTCGGTTTCAGGGGGGCTTCCCTGTTGAAAACCGTGACAGTGACCATAGTTCTATGAGCTTGAGCCAATCTCCAGAGCATCATTCTAATGCTGACGCGGAGGGAACTGAACGTCTGGAAATGGATGCATCTGAATACCACCATGGACAGCTTGGAAGACTAGGGTTTCAGGAAAATGTGTTGGAGCAACGCGGTATGAATGGTTTGTGTGTTATACAGGATGACACTGACCAGCCATCTCAAGGACAAGATAACTATAGGGATTACGAAGTTGGAATCAGAAGTTACAAGCATAATGCGCAGGATGAACCTGGAATTTCTGACTATAAACGGGTGGAAAAGCAGGAGGTAACCTTCTGACTTTTTTGCGTGAATTGTTTTATTTATCGTTTTCCCCTATCAAAATCCTTTTTCACTCCTAATTTTTGCTGGAGGGATTGTGATTATTCAGGTAGTCACTTAGTTGTGTATTACACGTAGTGATATATGTCATGTGATTTGTGTTAGATATGCTAACTTTGTGCTGTACATCTGCTGATGATGATTTATTGAAACAGTTGAACTATTCCTGTTTCGACTTACACTGCAGATTTACTGAGCTTTTTTCTGCAGGAATCATTTGGTCTTCCTGATGAAATGCAGCTATATGAGGATCCGTTGCGTGAGGAAAATCATTCGATCTTGCTAATATGCAAGGAAATTTTCTCCAAAGAACGTGGATCTATATGGAATGGGCCGCACTCCCTAGCTTCCCAAGCTAGAGTATCCTCAACTCAGGCCAGCCCCTTATATGATGCTGTATCGACATGGTTCAGACGCTAAATTTGTTCTAGAATGTTGGTTCTGTATTTGCACACCCTAGGGAAGTATGATTGGAATGTTCATAATGATGTGCATTTCTATAAGTTTAGCTGTTCCCATTTTGATTTTTCAGTTGATAGAGCACTTGCTTTCCGTTTTCGGTATATTCAGATGGCTCTATTTAACACTGGCTGGTTAAAAGACAATTCAATCATGTCAATTTCAGTTGTATAGTGTTTCAAGTCCTCTGGATTCGAATCGAAGTATTTCAAGGGTGTTGCGTATTTATTCATGACCTATGAGTTGATAATATCTACTGCTGTGTTTTTTACTCATAAGTCCAATATTAGAGGAAAATTTTTGAAGTGTTTCGTAGTCAGGAGCATACTATCCAGATCCTGGATCCCACGACCTTGCCAGTGCTTGGTGGAGAAATAGGGGTTGAAATGAGAAATTTTGCATGCGTCTGTGGTTGGAGGGCATGCTCATATATGAGTTTGCTATCAAAATTTGCAAGCATTTATTGTCACAGGAAAAGGTCTTAAACTTTCAAAATTCTTTTAATATCCTGACTTGTCAATAATATAAAGCTGCTTATTACGTCTAAGCGTTTTTTTGTATGTAAAATTGTCTTTCTCCATATAATTAATTAAAGTTTGTTTACGAAAAGAGGCTAATCCGCCCTGGGAATTGATTCTACAACAGCAACATTACATGGTTTTCGAAATACATTTTAGGAGATTATGGAAGGGGAACATGTGGAGGTAAAGTCCCAGATTTATTTTTTAATTCTGAAAAAAAGAATTTAGATGTCAGCCACTACGGTTGAGGCCGCCTTTCAACGGTGGAGGAGCAACTGTCAACCCTCCTTCAATTCCTTTCTCTCTAAATTGTTAAGATTGCAGCAACAATAGCAAACATGAGCGATAGGGCAGCGAACACTGAGAGTAGATGACACCATACGAGAAGGTGCAATAAAAAAAGACATGGTCTTGGCATTTCAGATAGCTTGAGCAAAGCTAGCAGGGGTTGGCGCACAAATCCCATGCTTTGTGAGACGATCAATGGTAGGCAACCCACTCAACATCGCACGATAAAGTGTGCAAGAGTGCTTTGGGGCAACCAGTTTGCACCAAAACACGGCAACCTACGGAACCTTCAGACCATGAGGATGGGCGAGGTTGTATGCTTCCCCGAAGAAGTATCTTTGGAGCAATGGGTCCACATCAAGCAAGGTGTGGAGCCAGAGATTGTGCCATGCATGGTGTTGTGGCGTGGCGCAACAATAAATAATAAAATAGGGCCCAAAATTAAATATTATTTTGATGCATTTTGAATAAATATGGAGAAGATATGGATATACGAAGTTTAGATTTTGGAATTTTATTTTGAGTGTAGAATATACACTGTTTATTATTTTAACGTGAAATAAAATTTGTATTTTTCTATGTATTTTTATCTATAACTTTCATGCAAAAAGTTTATTGATTTGAAGTAAGAATAATAAAGAATAAAATAAATCTCAAAAATGCATTATTGGCATTTATCCGTTAGGGTTTTACTGTCTTTATTGGCTCTTATCACCTCTTACTCTATTCCTTTTTGACCCAATCATCATGATGCCTGAGTCTCAGGATCTAGGGTCATAAATCACCTTTGGCATTTTATTTATTTTTCTTTTCTTTTCTCTATTCTTTTATCTTGACTTTAAATAGAATATTTGATACAATATTTACATAATAAATATTAGATGTTAATTTATGCAAAATAATGTTATTTACATGCATTTTTATAGGCATATTATAAATATATTTTAATACTTTATTTATTTTAATGAATTTTTCATGGTTTTATTTTTATTATTTACATGTGTTTTGAATAATATTTACAAATTTATAAAAAAAATTTAAAGAAACTAGAAATATAAATAATGAATATATTGATTATTATATATATGTATATTGCACAATGAGGGCTCAAAAGCGAAATTTTGTATCTTAATGAAAAATTAAATGAAACTACCTTTATTAAATAGATAATCTAAAATTTTAAATAATAAAGGTGAGTTTGTCAAATTTTTATATGTTTGGAGAAGATATCTGTAAAGCTTTCTTTGCGGCTTTTTATTGTATATGTCCTCGATAAACTGTGCATTATTTTTCTATGAAATAATTTTTTTATTTTTCTTTGTATTTCTATGTACAATGTTCATTTTCAAAGTTTATTGATTTGAGGTAAAAAATAATAAATAATAAAATAGGGCCCAAATGGCCATTATCGATTTGAGGTAAAAATCAATAAACTAAATGAAACTACCTTTATTAAATAGATAATCTAAAATTTTAAACAATAAAGGTGAGCTTGTCAATTTTTTATATGTTTGGAGAAGATATCTGTAAAGCTTTCTTTGTAGCTTTTTATTCTATGTGTCCCCGATAAACTATGCATTATTTTTCTGCGAAATAAATTTTGTATTTTTCTTTGTATTTCTATGTACAGTGTTCATTTTCAAAGTTTATTGATTTGAGGTAAAAAAATAATAAATAATAAAATAGGGCCCAAATGGCCATTATTGAACTACGAAATTAGGCTTTCTCTATGATTTCCTATACAATTATGTTGTCCTATCTCCCTCTACTTTATTCCTTATCGACAAAGTCATCATGATGATTAGGTATCAAGGTATAGGGTCGCTCAGTATCTTTGAAACTTCATTCTTCTTCTTTTCTTTCATATATTCTTTTATTTTGGAATTAAATATAATATCTTATAAATATTTATAGATCAATAATTGAGTGTTATTTTGAACAATTAATGCTATATACATGCATTTATGTAGTGATTCAAGGCAAAAATGAAAGAATAAAGGTGATGAAATGGAGATTCATCGGGTCCAAGCAAACCTGACACACATGATGGACAAAATTTTTTGTCACAAATACCCTAGGCACCCGAGACTACTAACCACCTCCATTTACCGTTCCATTGACTCTAATAAAATAAATTTAAAAATCAGAAAAAATCAAAAAAATAGACAACATTGTAATGGAAGCATTTTGTAAAAACCTGATCTTAGAGCTTCCATTAATCAAGACCATAGAGTATGTATCCGATCTTCAAAGTTTGTGAAGAGTCGATTATCACCTAAGAAGATGGGCAAGAAATGATCGCTATGGCTAGTTCTATGGTCATGATCAAGAAAAGAAAATACCACATAGTTAAACGATTAACTAGGGACACTTGGGAGATTGAGGATACCGAGTATACTCTCATTCGGATAGATGTTGACTCGTCCCTAAACATCCTCCTGAAGTTTGTATTTGACCGACTCGAACTCGCATCACTCAGAAATACTAGAGTTACCATTCAATTTATAGATCGTTCCAAAAATAGAACAAGAGAAATTATTTCTGTCGTCATGAACTTCAAAGGTGTTAAGCATTGAGTGGACTTAATTGTCCAGGACATTGAGCACCGAGGAGAGTTTCTGACTCCCATCAGTCTGGGAAAGTCATTCCTAGCCTCTGTTAAAGTGACTATCGATTGTGAGAGTCAAGACATGAAGTTCTCAAACTTAGATCAAATTGACCAAACTCTCAATTACACAACCTGTCTCTAGACAATCGAACGAGAAACTAATAGCAGTGACCAAGAGGAGGGTACTGAGCCAAGCATATCACATGATCAGACCTCTCCTTCAGAATCACGGACTCAAGACATGACTCAAGGAGAGACACCTGAAGATCCGATTATCGAGGCTACCAATGTTGCCACCAGAGTAAACGATCCTGACTTAGACACATTCAGTTCAATGAATTCGGACACAGTCATTTCATAATCCCTTAATCAAAATTGTGGTCGGACACTGGTGTCGACAAATCTCAAACCAACTCAGAGCGATATCATATACCCAATATGTGTACTGACCTTATTGGAGATATGCAATATACAAGGTGATTCATCTGATGAATAACCTATAGCCAGCACCTCACATATTCAATATAAAGGGGCGACATCCTCTGATCGGGTTGCTAGTGGAGAGAAGAAGCACTCTAGTCCTCCTCCTCTCCTTGCTTCATCTTCTTGCCAACCTATTAAGTACATAATTATAGACATGGATTTTTCTGAGGATGCCTCTCCAAGGTCTCATAGATGTACTAATGTAATCAGACATTATCGAATGAATACCTTTTCACGAGTATATTCATTATCAAAGGTCGAGATTGGTTGACAATGAGATTAAGCACATTTTGAGTGAGAATCTTAAGAATAAAAATTGTTGGAGAGCCTCTGCCTTACAATACTATTCTTTTGAGGATCACTCTATTGATGGCTGGGAATCTTATGCTTCCTCTTCTTCACATTTTCACATCCATATTCCCTCCCACCACATGCCCAGAAGAGGTTTGTCGAAAAATCTCCTTAAATTCAGTACATTCTTCCTCAATCCTATCGATTCATTGTACTTATTCTATACCTAGGCAAATACCTAAGTATCAGAGGGACAATGCCCACCATGTTTATTCTTATCTTCTCTCCTCTTGCCCTCGACCGCCTCATTTTTTTTCTCTCTTCTATACTAGGCTGATCAAAAGCCTATGTATAGGTGGGCATCGAACTTCTACCTCACTCCTTTTTCTCTTGTATCCCTCTATATTTAGCATATGTTAAGTATGGGGGGATGAATCACATTTGTGTATGTACTATGCATTGAATTATCCTATATGGTATTGTATTTTCTGTATGAAATTGTGTAAAATAACATGGATTGTGGGAAATTCTTGTAAAGCTTGTAAATTGTGTTAAATATGTACAATAATTGTAAATGTGTATAATAGGTGTATAACCATATTTAAAAAATCATAAAAATTACAAACTTCGAAAAAATTTTTTTGCACTTCATGCATCTGCACTTCACTCAACATTTCATGCATCTGCATTGGTGAAAAATCCTTGGTTTCTGAATCAATTGTAAATAGAAATTGAGAGTGGACTTGACTTTGCCTTAATCCACTTAATTCTGAGAGAAACTTCATCGAGAGATAGAACTTTAGAAGCTTCAGGTCTTGGACTTAATTCTCCAAGTTCTACATAACAATTTTCAAACTTCGACTCTTATTGTCCAACCTGGTCACCTCATTTTGAATACGACTCTCGAATAGGGAAGTAATATGTACTTTAGCAATATGCCCTTAGCTCAACTAAGACAGGGCATTGGAAGATCGTGTGAGCTTCTTTTCTTGTAGCGTGGACATCTAAGTACGTGTTGAAATAAAGCTTCAGATGAGGAATGGGTTGCTAGCACAATTTTTCTAAGACCTCAAAACATGAGCATAACAAAAGATTCTATATCTGTCATGATAAAAAAAGATCAAACAAAAATTCACACCAAAAGAAGCATAATTCCAAGTACAACATCGACCACAAAGGTCCGAGCTTCAGATAGCCTGCATATCTTGGTGGATATTTGACTACATTGTCCAAGCTTCATAGGAGAGGTGGCTACAACGGTCACCCTCTACTTATTTTCTCATTCTACTAAATTTTTTTCCACCATATTCATTATGAACTAGCACGTACCTGAACTTAGAAGGAAATACCGAACTCCCCAAGGATGAGATATTGAATGAGAGGTTTGTGTGGTAGTCCAACATTTCAAATGGGAAGAGCTAACAACCTCCACACACATGAGATAGGTGTTCAATGTGCATGTGGTATGCTATGGGAGGAAGATGATCTAAGATTACTTATGAGCCGAATCTGTAATAATGATGTGTAGAACTTGGAGGCTGTTGATTTTAAAATCCTGATTCTCATAAAAGTTCTACCAAACTAGTAATCCAAAGGTCGGAGAGAGCTCCATTTTTATCTTTTGTTCATGATCTTGGTATGGAACTCAATATCATTTCACCTCTTCATTTTTTAGTTTCTCAGGGACGAGCAAGATTTAAGTATAGGAGGTCGATGACTATGTGATTCTTCACTCTAATTAGCTGAAAATAGAGCTTCGTCTCGAGAAATTAGGTTCATTCACCTGTTAATATCATATAATCACCCTTAAATAATTCACATAAATCAACATTCATTTCTGCATTCATATTCTTATGTATTTTCACCTGAGTTCACCCATTTTAATTAATTCAAGCTAATTTCAATTGACATGAAACTGACTCCATTGTACACATATCACTAACCTTAATCCATGAAAAATCATAAAATACTGACTTGTGCATATTTGAAATAAACCCAAATCCTAGTTTCAAAACAAAAGGTGTAAACATGATTATCTCTCTCATAAGATGTCCAAATTCACTAAACTTACTTTTGAATTAATGTACATTCAAATTTCAACAAATCAAGATCAAATTCAAAAGAATCAAAGTTCATTTGAGAAAATTGGACTTTGGGGCCTAACTTGCATTGTACATATTTACTAATTTTGACCTATTATTTCATGTACATATTTCACTTTTTCTGATTTATTTCTCCTTCATTTCTTTAATTCAATTCATGTTTTTACTTATTACATCAAAATTAAAATTCAATAAATTAGAAAAATAATGAAAAAATCCATTCTGACCTAAGTTGGATGATTGGTTCCTCTGTAAATATCTCACATTTTCTAACTATTTTTAACTCATAAAAAACCAAAAAAATCACATTAAAATTCATTAAGACATCGTGTTTTGATTTTTGCATGCGTTATTTATCTACACAAAATCAATAAAATTACAAAACTAAGAAATGATATTTTATGTACTTAAAATAACACCAAATAAATCATATTTGGTACGGTCCATCTTATTAGCATTTGGGTCCTTCACAAACATTATAGATCTCATTTAATCGACATTTTTCATTTTATGTATTTTTATTTTAAAATCATTTACTATTTTTTATCTATTTCTTTCTATGTTTATTACATAGGTCAAAGTCCTTGGTCAACAGTCGTGCCACATGAGGCGACACTAATAGAGCCACCTAGCTTTAAGACAACCCACCCCTTCTCTCCCCATGTGCTAAGCATGTGGTTAACCTCAAAATCCACACATGTACTTAGCACATGCTCCCCTCCTCATGCACTCTGCATGTGACTATCCATCTCCCACCACCAGCAGCTCCATTCACCCATCACTACTGCTCTGCTTCCATCCCCATCCACGCTTCTTTACTCTGTCTCCTCCTCCTCGGACGAGCCACGACGTCGTCGCTCTACAACTACTATCCATTAGCCCTTCGGGAATCCAATGACTGAACAATAAGAGCCTAACTACCCCAAGTCCCATCCTCTCTAACCACCAAAACCTAACCATGTCCTAATCACCTCCCTCCATCTTCAGTGATCCCCAACTGCCACTGCCACCTTTTCCCTTGATCACTGCAACCAACCATACCCTCTAACACCCCAACCAATCTCCCTTCTCCTAGTTAGTCCCTTCTCCAATCAACTTCCCAAGTATCCGTCAGAATCCGTAATTATCCATTCAATCGAGAGAAAAGAGAGTGAGTCTAAGATCATGGGCTTGTGGCATGATCCCCTATCTTCACAGCAAAGACCTCCCAACGACGTGATCCACGGAGCTCTGCTCCGTGATCTAAAACTTCGTCAAGGTACGACCAAGCTTCATGCAATTCTGTCGAGAACTAAGGGGATAACATCGAAGTCGATACCCTTTCCTTCACCCCAGGTGATCTAAACCCCATCATCTCCATCTTATTCCTCTTCCTCTTCTTCTTCTAATCTTCTTCCTCGCATTGAGTCAAACCCTCCCCCTTGAATGTCCTTCCTCCTTCATTCGAAACCCCAAAGTCACTTCAACGATAATCACCACCATCTTCGCGCCACCTCCAGTTCCCTTCTATCTCCCTGCAATCATTCCTCATTTGGGCTATGATCCTCCACCTCTGATGGAACCACGTCTCACCTTCCTCTGAGAATTTAAAACCTTCGAACGAGACGAGCATCTCCCTCCATGAGGAGATCAACGTGAAGAAGGAAGAAGGAGGATCCCCTCAACCTACAATTAGCATCCGATCAGATAGGGCACCTCTCAGCCTCGGGTGGAGCCACAACAAGTGCAAGAAGCCACGTGGGGGACCCAAGCCTAGCCGCCACCTGAAGCATGCTGGGGTCACGTACATAGCATGCATGACTTGGGAATTTTGTGCTCGAGCCTGTAGACTTAACAAGAATCATAGAAAAGCCCCTTCCATGTCAAAATTTCACAAGAACCCCTTCGAATTTCACAATTTGCATGATCAGCCTCTGCACGGGTATAACTAAAAGCATATTATCAGTTTTTATTACATTTAGGTACTTAAACTTCATGTAATTCTTTCTTGAACACTATTTGTCAGATTTCATTGATCTTTATGCCATTTTGGACCTATTGATCTGCTCTATCATACTAAACATTGATATATTGATTCTAAGATATTATTTTATACTAATAAATTAAGAAATTCATTTGTCAAGTTTTGACCTCCTTCATTCTATTTTAGTAATTTTTATTGTGCAATAACTTGTAGAAATTTGGGGGAATTATTTGGAAAATTTTTCTTGATTTAATTGATCACATGCTTCTATAATTAACTGATTTAATAGGTTTCATGGACCAATTAATTTTATCATCTCCTGTCTTGCATTTACATCTCTACTTTTGCATATCGTTCATTTCATCATCGTTTAAAATTCACAAAAACATTGCATTTGTTTATTTCTTTATTTCTCTCTCACCACATAACATAACGTTATTTCCTTACATAAAATTATTTGTTAAATTCATACATCATATTTTTTATTAATTACATCTTGTATTTAAAACCCACAAAAATTTGGTAAACATAAAACATTAGAAAAAATATTCTTTTTTGAAACCTAATTATCTAGATTACTTAATTATTAATTTTAAACCCTCATATACCTCTCCGAGTTCGACCTTGGGTTTTACCCAAGCAAAATAAATAATCAATGACATCGAGATTTAGTTATCTATATTATTCTCTTAGTGTGGTCATTTTTGGTAGACCTAGAATTACCTGACTACAATAAAAATGAAAAATTAAGATGGGTGATTTTTAGGGCTCATCAGTTCTTAATACGTCCACTAGCTTCACATACCAATGTGTAACTCCATCTTAAACCCACAAGTATTCCACTTGATCCATCACATTCCCAAACACTTAATCAATCCCAATTTATGAATCATCGTGAACCGCCCAAGTCCACTACTATTGTGTGAGAGTCCATGTGGTGTAGGGCACAAGTCAAGGAACAAAACACTAAGATCACCCAAATCTATAGTCAGAAATCCTCTTGACTATCCGTTACTCCTTTTATACCTAGAGAACATTTCAAGATCCAATATGGCTTCCATAACTACATTTCCCGAAACTCACTTATTAGTGCTCCCACTCGGAATACTAATCAATGTGACTTGCACCTGCCAGTACACATGTATTAACCCTAAGTGAAAAGTGAAACAACATACTACCAACCATGATTACTTGGCTTATTCTCTAAATAATGGGATGAATGCATGCAAGTAGTAAGGCTTAACACCGAGTGGTAACTCCTTGGTTGCCAAACAACATGTCCTACAATGTTAAATGTCATGTAATAAATTCTAAATATTTTTCTTGTGGACCTCTACATTATCTTTATTTGCTCTTGAGTCTAGTCCATCTTACCTCTCGTGGTCCATGCGTAAGGCGTGTTTGGGTTCTTTGCATGTTTTGTCCTAAACTCTCTAGACAGTTATCAAATGCATTGAATTGAAATTTAATGCATTTATAATTTGGTCCCTTCCCGCTGGAATTAAGAAGCCTATTTAATTGGTTCTATTGTGCATTTGCTTTAATTTTCTTATAATGTTAAGGGTTGCATGAAAATTTTGATTATTTCTTATTGATCCTTATGCTGCAAAATCATTTTTTATTTGAGTGTGATATATATATATATATATTAATTACGTTTATTAATCAAAAAATGATAGGAAAATGAGGTTAAGTTCCGGGACCTTTTTTTAATCACATATATTTCTATTAGGACATTTAAATCTATTTTCCTATTTTTAAAAATACAACAAACAAATCTATTTTCCATTTTTGACTTAGAAAATAAATAAAATTTAATATGCCTCTAAAAATTCCCATAAATATATTAGTTAGATTTTGTAGTATTTTATCACATATCTAAACATCATTAAAAAATATAAATCAGAAACTTTTTTAGCTAGGACTTCCCGACGGCTTTAGACTAAGATCAGATAAGCACGTCAACTGACTTTTCTTATTCAGCGCCAGAAGTAGGACAAGCTCCAGTGGTTGATCTAGTGGAAGAGGTCAAGCGAAGCTGAAGGAGCAGAAAGCTGCTGTGACAAGACCCACCAGCAAAGCCGGAAAAGGCAGAGATGAAATTGAGTGCTTGCTTGGTCCGGGTAGGCCCTCCACTTTCTCCTGTTTCCTTTCTGATTCCAAATCTCACCCTCAGTGGGAGATCCCAGCAGACTTGCCCGAGAGGGACAGGTTCTGGTCCGGGGCATAGGCCTGGGAGTTTCGCCTTTGATTCTATTCGGGCGTTCAGAACGAATCACGTTCGAGCAACCACCCTCATACACCCCCTGACTTTAAAACTTTAAAACCCTAAAAATCTTATAAAAATCATAAAAAATCTACAAGAAATCTAAAATTTATGTTTTAAGTTTCCGAATTTTCTTTATTATGTATAGTTTATATGTAAATTAATTTCGTGTCCAATTAGATCTAATAGATATTTTTGCTTCTTTTTTATGTTTTTATAACTTTTAAATCCATAAAAAATATAAAAATGCTCTAATAATTAACAGAAATAGAGAAAAAATATTTATTTGATAGGAGTTTATTTGACTTAGTTTAAAAATTCAAAAGACATTTTATATTTCTTTATCTCTCTGGCCTATTGTAGTATTTAATTTGTTTTAAAATTAGAGCAATTAAAATTTTTTGCAAAAATAAAAACAACAAAAAATCTGAACTCTATAATCTAAAATTTTTAAATACATATTAGTCAAAAACCCAAAAAAACATTAAAAAAAGCAAAATGGCATAAAAATTGGAAACTCTGATGAAGCTTTGACTCTACACATGTATATGTAGACTACAATTAATATCGTAGCTCATATATATATGTATGTATGTATGTATACGTATATATTTATATGTATGTATGTATGTATGTATATATATACAGAGAGTCTGGAAATTATGGAACTTGGGTTCCTTTTTACCAAGATCTGGTTCAGATTTAGAGTTTAAGAGTCACATTTAAAACTCATAGAAAAAATATCAAGTCTTGTATTTCACACGCCCAGTCAGGGATTCAACTACTTATTCATTTTACGTGATCGAGGACGAGCAAAGTCTAAGTATGGGGGACAATAAATCCATGATTTATCATCACAATATTGATTTATTATCCCTCTATCTTGAACAAATCAAATAAATTAATTAACAACTAATTAAGATTAACAAGTAACATTGTGTAAGTAATTAATACTAATTATTGTTCATAAATAAATATATTATTGTGCCCATTATTTTACGTATTTCTTTATATTTAAAATTTTTTAATACTATATATTTTAAATTAAAAATACAAAAAACAAAAGAAATAAATTTAAGTATTTTATTTATTAAAATACTTGCAAAAATAATAGTATGTACATATAATTTAATCTGACTTTGAATTCTGCATGAAAATTGTAGGTCTTGAAAAGATCTACAACTTTGATGTTGAACACTTTTTTATTTAACCTCATTTAGTATTTTAGTTTGATTTTATTCATTTTATTTCATTTACTTTAAATTCTAATTGAGAGACATGGCCCAATCCCTGACCTCCATGTCACCCACATCTTTACACTCTCCCACCTTCTTTTATGGTCGTCAGATCGCCAGATCAAATGGCTGATCCGACTCCACACCTGCTCTCTCCTCAACGCTTTGATATGTTATTCAGAGCAATCGTCACTGTTTGCGCTGCTAAATTTAACTAATGAAGCCGATCTGATCCTATCTTAATCGCTCATCTGCGCCCCTTCTTCAGCTGTTGGATCGCTCGATCCAACGACTGTTGCTTATCCTCAACCTCCGCAACCTTTCGTTCAACGACGCTCCCTCTCCAACTTCCTAACTTCCACTTATTTTCTCAACTATTCTGACGAATGTGTTGAACAAGCGGCCATCTCACAAATGAGCCCTAACCATCTATACTCATGCCCTACTATAAACCCTAATGCCCTAACTTGCTTCACAAGTTGGAAGCGATTGAAACGAAAACCACTGTCCTAAACCGTCGAACCACCTCCCTCTTTCTCAACGAAACCCCTCTTCCACCTCCAACGACCATTATCCGCCACTCTTGCGAGGTGACAGTTAGCGAGATAGTTTGAGAGCGATGAAGGAGGTGATTTTAGGAGAGATCCTTGATCATTTTCAACCAAGCTACAACACCAGTGGTAGCTGTTCAAGCTTAGAACTTGAGTTGAGTTTGTCAAGCAATGTTAGAGGATCTCAAATCAGCCGATCCAGCCGTTTTCGATCCGTGCTCACATCTCCAGGTTTTCCTAATACTCTTTTATTTGTGTTTTATCAATTTCTTCAATTTATTCTTGATTACATACATCATATTTCACTCATCGAAGCACACCCAAACCTTCGTAGTGTGATCCTAATCCACATGTACATCATCTTCTTCTCTATCTGCTTCTCCATCATCGAATCCATGATGATCCCTTTCTTCTCGTTGCAAGAGAGAAGAACTCATTAGAGCTTAGTCCTCACTTCAGTCAAGTCCTCCATTTCATCCTACTACGGCCCTTGTTCCTTTGTTTGTGCTTCAGCTTTTATCACTAACGAGTGCGGGTGAATCCATACTTGAATGATCAGAACTTCTCAATCTCTCCGATCAACATCGCATCATCTAATGTAACTTCGACAATTCACATCGGCCATCTCCAGACCACCATCAGGTCTTCCACAACTTCGCGAGATCATCGGACATCTTTACCAACTACCGGCCTCAACACCGAGCATCGGAGGATCTCCAAAACATGCAGCTGAAGAAATCCCCAAAAACTATACCCACTGTTAGATTAGAACTTCAATATCTAATATTACAGCTGATGTTCAAGACCGAACCATCATCTGAGCCACCGCTTACCTCAGCCTCGGTAGTCCCGAACTTCCAACCTAAGCATTCCCTCGCGCCACGCGTCTCGAAGCAACACCTGCTACCCGAGCCTGCTTGTCACGCGCCTCGTGCGTGGGTCATCAGATATTTGGTGGTGAAGCCCTTCTAGCGTCTTTAAATTACAATTGGGTCCATCCATCACGTGTCAACCGCATATGAGCGAGGATATTTTGTATGAACCCGTACCATGTTCTTCGTATTACAAATAAGCTCCCACCGTGCATTTTTTGCATTCTATATCCAAGAGATTTTATGTATTTTCAGTTAAGATCATGTGTAGACCAAACGGTGATGCTTTGTTTGTTTTTAATTAATATTTCTTTACGCTTATTCCCTTTCCAAATATTATGAAATTTGTATGGTTTTGAAGCTCCGTTGATGCTCTTTCACATGGTGCTGAAAATTCTGATTTGCTTTATCTATTTTGAATAAAATTTCAAAGAAGTCTTACACCCTTTAAACATTGATTAATTAACCCTATGTGAATGTTGACCTTATTTTATGCTTCTTTGACATCATGTTTGACCTTAAAATAATGATGATACTTGAATCATTCGAATTGCAACTCATTTCGTGACTAATCTTAGATTAAGGTGCCATTGAGTATTGAAAACAATTATGACTTGATTAAATTGTGAATTGAATTAATTTGTTCAATCGAAGCCAATTCATTGGACAATAATTTGGATATTTGGATGCTTAAGTATTCTTATTGATTAATGAATAAATCAGGAGCATATACGTACTTGTTTGCATTCTTGAGTGTATTATGTTTCTTTCATTTTGTAGCATAGATATTATATTGACTTGCGTAAAATTATTCAAAAAATCATGCATTCATTCTGTTTCGCATTTTGACCTAAGTTACATTGTTCATTAGCTAATATATTCAGATTTTACTTGGATAATCTAATTAGCGTGTGTCCTTGTGTTCGACCTTGTACTTATCCATAATAAATTAAACTAAGTCCACTTCATAGAGATATATTGACTAAGTTCCGGTAAATTGAGATTTGCCCATAGTACAACTTGATCAACTCAACATAGCCGAATACCTATTTATCACGCAATATACCATTCACAACATTCATGTGCACAGTGGTAGGAGCATGCATAAAATGATTGACCGCTATAACAAAATAATGATATTGAGTCTGGTAAGGGTAAAGTAGATTAGTTTCCCTTCCCATCTTTGATATCTTCCTTTCCCTTCTTCATTAAGAAAATCACCATATTCTTTGTTTACTTTATCATTTGCTTCCACAGGGTAGTGATCGGTTGCACCCAACATACATGTATCTCGTAATAATTCAAGAGCATATATGCGTTGATTTAAACGCATACCTTATGGAGAGAAATCCATTTCAATACCTAGAAAACACTTCAATTCGTCTAGACCCTTCAACTCGAATTCAATTGCAAGTACCCCATTGATGCTTTCTAGCTACTCATTATCATCCCCGATAAGAAACATGTCATCAATATAGATCAAAATAATAACCCTTTTCACCAAAAGGGTGTGATCTCCATGAGCTTGGTTGTAACCATTTTTCATCATGACAACTTTAAGCCATTCAAACCAGGTCTGAGGGGATTGTTTTAGTCGTACAACACTTTCTTTAGTTTGCAACATTTTCCCTTTTTCTCATATTCGGGGGATATTGTCAAGTAAACCTCATTCTTGAGATTTCCAGTTAAGAAAGCATTTCTAACAACAAGTTGATGAAATTTTCAAGATAGTTGAACCGCCAAATAAATAACAACTCACACAATGTTCATCTTGGTCACTCGAGCAAATATCTCATGGTAGTCAATACCATATTTTTGATTGTATCCTCAAGCCACCAAATGAGTTTTGAATCTGTCACTTTTTCCATCCGCAATATACTTGATCGTGTACACTTGCTTAGAGACAATAAGATGAGCATTTTAACGAGTACCAACCATCTCCCAAGTATCACTCTTAATCAATGCATCCATCTCTTCCTTCATAGTATTAACCCATTGTGGGTCTTAAGCCTCATTAGTATTCCGGGGAACAAATGCGAGTTCAAAGACATAATAAAGCATTTATAACTTGGAGTAAGAGACAAATAATGAGTGGAATGCCTACTTGTTCTAACAAACTATCTTACTAAAATAGGTCGATCATCAAGCAAATTTTTATAAATGTCATAAACAATAACATGAGGAAGTGAGGAACTTACATGGTTGTCTTGACGTGATCATCAAGGTGAGAATGGGAATATGATTTTGGTACAATCTCATCTTTAATGTTAACAATATTGATGTTGCTCTGATACCTTGTTAATGACGATGTACGTTAGTGAGTGTTGATCACGAAACCTCGGAGATGGAAAAGTAATTGATAATTTAGTCATTTCTATCCCCAAAATCCCGTGACAAACAAACGATTTTTTTTATTTTTGCTACTTATTAACTTGTATAGCGGACAGGGTCGAACTCGGGGAGGCTACAATTCCCGAGGGTTATTCAATTAATCGAAAATCAATTAAGAGAAAACATGAATCTCAAAGGACAATTATCCTTCGTTTTTGTGATTTTTTATCTTTTTTTTTAAATTTTCTGATTTTCAAATTTTTAGTGATTTTTATTTTGTACTTTTTTTACTTATAAAAAACGAACAATATGCACAAGCACACGAAATATGCACAACAACTCTATTTGTAATTTTCCAGTTTTATCAAAAATGTTCAGAAAAATCCAGAGAAAATATTTTTGGGTTTTGAAATATTTTGAGAATTTTTATGGAATTTTTAAATGTTTTTTTGTATTTTTCTAAAAATCAAACAGTGAGAAAATACGAAAATATGCACATCCTGGAGTAATTTGCAACTTAAAAATTTGTATGCCAAAAACTCCTGGAAATTATTTTTAAGACAAACTAGAAGCAATTATCTACAAACAGGAACTAAAATCACAATTTTTAGATTTTTGTAGAATTTTCTGTGATTTTTATAAGATTTTTGATATTTTTCGATTTTTTTGGATTTTATAAATAATAATGCATGAGTTGGACAGAAATTAAAATTATTTAGCACAACATAATTTTCTCATAATTTTTTAGCAACAAAAACTATTTATCCCAACGAAAGTATCATGCACATTTAAAGTCACCAAAACGTCAATATTTCTTGTTTTTGCATAAAATGAATAACAGAAATAATGGGAGGCAGTAAGTGCAAATTACTCAAGAAACAAAACGTGCAAAGCACGTGCTTGTTCTGGCAGGATGCGTTTGTAATTTTAAAAATCATCAAGGGGATGATTGCAATTTACTCAGAACTTTTTAAATAGAATGTAGGGTTTCTCCTTCGTTTCAAAGCAAAAGGCACCACAGGGGGCGCCGCCCAAGGGGCTTGGAGGTAGCACGGACGCAACAGCGTGGACCGACTGGAGGTCGTGCGTGGCCGCACGCGGAAGCAAAGGCGATGGACACGGTTGGAGGTGCGGGCGGCGCACTGCCGCGGCGGACGATTGTGGTAGAGGACCGCACCACCGCTCGGGCCTGGAAACGCGGGCGGAGGTGTCGACGATTTGAGCAGAGGTCTGGGCGGAGTCGGGGAAGAGTGCGCCGCGCGCGGCGGTGCACAGCAGGACAGACAACTGTCGAGGAGAGCGGAGGTGGCGTGTGCGGTCGGGCACCGCTGGAGAGGCGCGCGCGGCCGGCCTTGGAGAAGGCGCAGCGAAGTGCGGGCGGCGGGGTTGGTGGTGGTGCTGCCTGCTGTTGAATTTTTTATTTTTTTTATTTTCCTTCTGTAATTTTTTTGCAATGTAAACATGAATAAAAAACATTTTTTATTTTTATTGTAAATCCGAAATAATAAATAAAACAGAAAATGAATTTTTTTGTTGTTTTTTTAATGTTCCTGCAAAACAAACATTAGAGGACAAGAAACAAATAATTTATTTATTTATTTATTTATTTACAAATAGGAAATTGAACGGAGATCCGACGAAAATGAAAGGATCGAATCTGATTCTCTGATCATCGTGCGTGGTCAGAGTTGATAGATTGTGGGAGGTAGAAATTGAAGGCGGAGAAAGAAGATGAGATAAAAACTCGGGTCGTTGGTGGATTAAATCGTGATGATGATTCTATGAACTAAAAAATGACTACAAAATAAAATTGCGAGAAATAAACTACGATTAACTTAGATAAAAATAAGAAAAAATGATGATAGATCTCACCTTAGGAGCGGAAAATGACCGTGATCGCCTCGACGAAGGCTGACTCGCTGTCACCGGACGGCTCTGAGGCTAGACACCTTTTCTCGACAAGAAGACTCTCGGAGATCGGGCTCCTCTCATCAAAGATTGATAAAGTTGGAATGAGGGAGAAGGAGCCATATAAATAAGAAAAGATAATGGATATGAAATTTTAAATTTTTGGCTTTTTGGATAAAGAGATAAGATGGATGCAAAAATTGAAATGAGATAAAGAGAAAGAGAAAAAACTGTTTAGAAAATTATCGAATTTTTTCGAATTTTTGTCAATTTATTATTTAAATTAAAAAAATGTTATTTTTTTATTTTTTTTACGGTGGTTAATTAAAAATAGCTACTATATACATATACTATATACATATATGACACTATATCTAAGGGTAAATGAGGAAATTAGCTTTTTTGTGTTTTAATTAATTTTTTTATTTTTATTTTAAATAATTAGTAAAAATAATTTACAAATATTTATATACAAATACAATATTCACAAAATACATGGGGAAATTGCACAAACCACCCTAGAAAACCAACTTTTTACTCGTAACTCCAAAAATTATGAAATTCACAGCCATTTTAAAGATAATTTAATTTAGAATCCAATGGAAGTGAGATTGATTTAATTTGAGTTCATATAGAGCCAGAATTGGTTTTTCAATTAGTGCTTAGTGGCTTTTTCCAAGTGTGATTACTTTTATTCTGTACATGATTTAATTGTGGCAATAATTTTTATTAATTAGGACACATTTTTATTTACAACTTTGCTTTTGAAAGTTATTTGATTTGAGGTCAATTAAGGCATAAATAAATTAGTGTTAGTTCTATACAGATATACACAAAATAAGTGAGAAGTATTTACAACAACACACACACATTATTTTTTTGATTTTCTGCTTAAGGACCCTTATCTCCCCCTACTTTATTCCTGATCGATCTGGTCAAGTCTTGACCTTCTCTCAAGGTTCGCGTCAGCCTATATACAATCTTCCCTTTTTTATTTTCTTTTCTTTATTTTCCTTTCTTTCTTTCTTTATTTATTTTAGGTTAAAATTAGTAATAAGTATACAATATTTACATACAAATGCAGGTTAGTAAGAATATGGAGTTAGTGTTATATGCAGGTGTTTTATAAGGGATTTTAAGCTAAAATAAATGAATAAAGATGACGAATCACAGATTCATCATCCCCCTATGCTTTACCTTTGCTAGTCCCTTAGCAAACACTTATTTGAAAGAATAAGTGAAGAAAAAGAAAAAGAAAGGGAAAATAAAGAAAGTAGGACAATATTGAGTATTAAACTTATCTTCATAAAATTGTAGTTTGGAGCTCTGTCGGACCTTTTGATTATTAGTGTGTCGGAACTTCTGTGAGACTTAGAACTTTAAAATCAACAACCTTCAAATTCTACACATCATTGTGACAGTTTCGGCTCAGAAGTCATCTTAGATCAATCCTCTTCCCAAAGCATACCCTATGAATATTGAACAATCGACTCATGTGTGTGAAAGGTTTTACCTCTTCCCATCTAGAATGTCGGACTATCATGCAAATCTCCTCTCCAGTAACTCGTCCTCGGGGAGTCAGGTATTTCCTTCTAAGGTCTGTTGCATTGTGTTCACAATTGAATTGGGGGCGGCTAGAGTAGCCATCTCTCCTTGTGAAGCTGGCCAGTGTAGCCGAGTCTCCACCAAGATCTGTAGGTTTTCTTGAAGCTTGGACCTTTTTGGTTAGATATTTATTTGGTAGTGGCTTTTTTGTATTTGGTGGTTCTACTTGGATCTTGTTGTGCCCCTACGGATATAGAATCTTTTTATTCCGTACATGTTTTGGGGTCTTAGAAAAAATTATGCCCAGTCGTCCATCCCTTTTCTGAAGCTTTATTTCAACCCGTACTCCGATCTTTAGATTTCCATGCTAACAGAAAAGAAACTCAGACAGTCTTCCAACATCTCGTCTGAGTTGAGCTAAGTGCATAGTGTGGGAGTAAAAATTAATTCCCCATTCCAGAGTTGTACCCAGAATGAAGAGACCAGGTTAGACACTAAGAGTCAAACGCTGCACAATGTCATGTGGAACTCAAAGAATTAAGTCAAAGACCAGAAGCTTCTAAAATCCTATTTCTCGGTGAAGTTCCTTTGAGAATTAGGTGGATTAAGGTCCAACTAAGCTCCATTCTTCAATTTTATTCCAGATATAGTTTAAACATCAACACTATCCTGAAAAATACACATGCAAATGCAAAATATGAACAATGCAGAGAGTTTTTTTAAGAAATGATGTACATGTGAAAAGAACATTTTTTTTACAATTTTCTAATTTTGAATTTTTTATGGATTTTTGGAGGAAAATGCAGATGTGAAAGAAAGGTTTTTTTTGAATTATGCAAATTTTTATAGATTTTTATTTTGTAGTTAGTTTTTTTAAGGAAAAAGGGTTAGTTAAATATATTCAAGTATATACAAGAGATTTTTTTTTGTTTTATTGTTTTTTTTTGTTTTTTTTGTTGTTTGTTTTTTTGTTGTTTTTTTTACACATGTGGATTTTACAAAATTGTACACATAACCCCTCAAATAAACGTATTTAAAAGTACGAGTTATGTCTAAAGTATATATATATATATATACAATATATATCACACCCCCCCATACTTAGCTTGAACTATGTCCTCATAGGGATCAGAGAGCGAAAAAGGAAGACATAACTCGTGCTAAGTATAAAAAAGTGAAAAGACTCCTATGCTACAATGACTCAAAGAAAAGATAAAAAGAAGAGAAGTTGGTGATCCCCCCTATACTTAGGATCAAGTAATCCTAAGTATAGTAGAGTGTACAAAAGGGGAAAATCGATGACAAGAATATACAGACTCACAAAGACACAATATGAACAACATCACCCCTCTATACTTAGGGTAGAGTATCCCTAAGTATAGGCAACAACAACAAGGGTGATAAACATGACGAATATGAACAACATAAATACTTCACCCCCCCATACTTAGGATAAAGCACATCCTAAGTATAGCATATATACACACACACACAGAAAAAGGGGTGAATTTTAAAACGGGAGAAGAAAGAGTGAAACGAAAGGATATACAAGAGGAGTGGATGTACAAAGGTCAAGAAGGTCGAAAACGAACCTTCTTGCGGAACCGTTGAGGTATGGATTTGACAAGGTGTAGGTTGATATTGGGATCATCATTAGACATAAACTGAGTAGGATTGACCAAGAATGTATCCTCAGCGGTTTTAGATTGTGCAGGCCTAAACCGATTATTGGAAGTAGTGTGGTCATGTCCTGCCTGGGAAGTCTCGCAAACATCAAAGTAAAATGGCTCGAAATCATTATCAGAAAAATTAGGATCAATTTCAGCCTGGCGAGCCTCTACCGGATCATCAACTTTATCAAAAGGCCAAAATTCCTTTATAAAAGTAATCAAATCAAAGTTGTCCTGATCGGTCTCATCTGAATCAAGGTGAATAGGAACGGACTCATCAGTGAAAGTAGTCGAATCATGTCCGTCCTGTCTAGTCTCAGAGTCTGCCTTCTTCTCTAGGGTGTCTATCTTGTAAATTCCGCGGATGTCATCAATGCATCGCCACATACCAGGGGGAACTCCAAGGTCTATGCTTTCCGAGTCTTCCTCATTGAAGAGGAATTCTTGGGGTTTTATTATCATCCAACATATAATAGGAATCTCTGATATTCTCATCGAGGTCGAATTCCCTGGATTTGGCTAACACGGGTGGGCTCTCATGAGATGTGGGTCTCTGGTCAGTCATGGGTGTAGTGATCAACATATCGCTCCCTACATCAGAACAGAAGCGAATCTCTCCTAAACCATAATCATAACGGCTCCCGCAGAGGTGAGGAAGGGCCGTCCTAGGATGATTGGAGGGTGTTCCACAGGAGTGGAGGTTTCCATGGACATTACAACAAAATCCGAAGTGAAATTCATGCCCTGAATAAGAATGACATCTTTTTCTAAAATACCCTTCGGCCTCTTGATAGATCCATCAGCAAATTGAACTATCATCCTGGTTTTCTTGAGAGGCCTAAGATGAAGAGATTGTACCATATAGAAGGGTATTATATTGATTGACGAACCGCTGTCAAGGAGAGTGTTATCACAAGCATAGTCAAATATGGAGCAACTTACAAGAGGTGTGGCAGTGTTCCCTTTCTTAAAATATGGACGGTGAGAAATGGGGTAGGCAATATCCATGGTCAAGATGTGACGCTCAGATCTTCTCCTTCGCTTTCTTTTCTTGTGTTGAGGAGTAGATAAATCTGTCATGGCATGTTGAAGTGGAGCTTTAATGATCTCATAAAGGGTGGCCACCACTTTGGATTTAGTCAACATTTTTTGAATTTTTGGACCTCATCCATACAAGGGAGAAGGTCAGAATCATCATTTACATGAGGATTTCCAAGAGCAGTCTGTACAGTGGAATCCTCGAGGTCAAGGTCGGGACATGGCTGTGTGGGTAAATGATTGGTCATTTGGGTCCTCTCCTCACAAAATGAATCAACAACGTGTTTCCCAAATTCTTTTTGAATTTTTGATTTTTTTTCATTTTTTTTGTATTTTGGGTGATTTCAAGCTCTCATGATTATACTCAAGTGAATCTATATCCTCAAATAGTGGAGAAGCATTCTAGCTCTCATTCATGTTAAATAGATTGGAAATCCTCAAATTCATATGATTCATCATCTGGTTCAATGTATCAAGTGTGGACATCATGAAAAGTGACTCCAAAATCCCAGGATCGGGTGGGTTGAATGAGGGTGGGTGAAAATCAAAGTCCTCCGACTCCTGAAATAATGGGTTAGGCGGATATGCACAAAAATCAGGAGGAAAGTCCTCCTGAAAAAAGGGAAGGTGGATCAACTGGAGGGAACGAGATATCTGCGAAGATCGGATTAGAATAACTCCAGTCGACCATCTTCGAAACAATAGATGAGAGAGCACGAGGGTCAAGTCAAAAGATATGGAGAAAAAGGCGCAAATGCACAGCGGGATCTAGTATGCACACAAGCAATCAAACACAATACAAACCCCTAGTTCACCAACTCAACGCAATGTGAAGAGCATGAAGGTTCGGTCTCTTAATCTTGTCTGTTTTAGCGGTAGGTGATAATTACAAAGTTGTACAAACACTTAGGTTGAAGTATGGGATTTGGGAACTAACCTTAGTGTGTACGCGAGCAAGTTAAAACGAATACAATGAGGGCTTACTCTCCCCAAAATAATGATTTTTCCTTATGCTTATTTTAGGGTCGAGTTTTCTTTAGCAATTCCAAATTTTAGGCAGTTGTCACTTGGTTAAAATATTTTCAAAGAATCGCCTACTGAGTGTCCAATTTCCTTTTTAACTTATGTGAGTGAAAACAAGGAAGGAGACCGGAAATGCCAATGCGCGATTAAAAACGATGATGCATGCAGGGGCTAGAGATGCGTACCTTGTCGCCAGCACTCTACATCTACAAGTGATCCGCGCAGAATTTAAATACAGAAAAATAAACTAACCTATATGATGCAAGTGAACCATCCTAAATGATAACTTCTATTAACGGGCAAGAATAAATTAATTTGACTAAGTCCAAATTACGCTCTACTCTATAGGCACAGAAATTCTTGTTTAGGGTGTTTGGACCTAATTAATTACCTCAAGTAAATTAATTAAAGTAATCAATAGGTGGCTCAGAAAATCCGCGGAAAACAAAGAAAAATAAAGACCATGAAAACAAAACCGGTGAGGTCCCCCAAGTGCACCGGTACTTAGCAAAACAGACCCCGTAACAAATGAATGTATGTTTACAAGAGTTCAAATGGTAGAAAAGATAAACTCTATCTCTCTCTTTTTCATCTCTTTCAATTCTTCTTCTCCTCTTCTCACACTATCCTCCAGCTTGGTGTAGAATCAAGCCGCCTCCACGTCACATGGGTGCTTCGGCTCTCCTAGGATCGCCTCCTTCGCTCCGCGGGCCCTCGCAAGAAAAAGAAAAGAAAATGTGTAAGAAACACAATTATCAAATATGAGAAAATGATGAAATGAATGCAGTGGATATGAACAATGGAATAATGTAGCAAATTATAAACAGATATTTACAACCAAGAATAGCAGGTCAAAAGAGAAACCTAACTACCCTCCCGGCAACAACGCCATTTTGTTGACACGATGATTTGAGGGTTGGAAAAATTAATGATAATGTCGGTCGTCGTTATCCCCAAAATCCCATGACAAACAAACAAATTTTTTTGCTACATATTAACCTGTAAAGCGGACATGATCGAACTCAGGGAGGCTACGATTCCCGAGAGTTATTTAATTAATCGAAAATCAATTAATTGAAAATAGGAATCTCAAAGGACAACTATCCTTGGTTTTTGTGATTTTTTTATATTATATTTTTTTTTATTTTTTGATTTTCAAATTTTTAGTGATTTTGATTTTGCATTTTTTTAATTATAAAAACGAACAATATACACAAGCACATAAAATATACACACCAACTCTTTTTGTAATTTTTCAGGTTATCAAAAATATTCAGAAAAATCCAGAGAAAATATTTTTGGGCTTTAAAAGTTTTGTAATATTTTTGAGAATTTTTGTGGAATTTTTAGACGTTTTCTGTATTTTTCTAAAAATCAAACAGTGAGAAAATATGAAAATGTGCACAACCTGGAGTAATTTGCAACTTAAAAATATTTTAAGTGCGCAAACTCCTGAAAATTATTTTTAACAAACTAGAAGCAATTATCTACAAACTGAAATAACAATTTTTGGATTTTTGTAGAATTTTCTGTGATTTTTATAAGATTTTTGATGTTTTTCAATTTTTTTGGATTTTATAAATAATTAATGTAGAAAATTGGATAGAAATTAAAAGATAATGAAATAAAACTACCCTGATTTTTTTGGAATTTTTAAGTAATTTTTCGAATTTTTATGAATTTTGGAATTTCAAAAAGGGAAAAATGACATGTTTTTAATTTTTTAATAATAATAAATGAAATCAAAATGCAATGGAAATTTTATGCTAGATAGATATGCACGTCAGGAGCACATCATAATTTTCTCAGAATTTTTGAGCAACAAAAACTATTTATTCCAACGAAAATATCATGCACATTTAAAGTCTGGAACTTCATGGACCAAAACGTCAATATTTCTAGTTTTTGCATAAAATGAATAACAGAAATAAATAGGAGGCAGTAAGTGTAAATTATCCAAGAAAAAACGTGCAAAGCACATGTATGTTTTGGAAGGATGTGTTTCTAATTTTAAAAATCATCAAGGGGCTGATTGTAATTTACCCAGATCTTTCTTAATAGAATCTAGGGTTTCTCCTTCGTTTCAAAGCAAAAGGCACCACAGGGGCATCGCCAAAGGGGCTTGGAGGTGGCGCGGACCGGCTAGAGGTCGCACGCAGCCGCGGCAAACACGGCTGGAGGTGCGGGCGGCGCACTGCCGCGACGAAGGAGTGCGGTAGAGGACCGCGCCGCTGCTCGGGCCTGGAAACGCGGGCGGAGGCGTCGGTGATCTGAGTAGAGGTCTGGGCGGAGTCGGGGAAGAGTGCACCATGCGTAGCGGGGCGTAGCAGGGCAGACAACTGTCGAGGAAAGCGGAGGTGGTGCTCGGCCGGGCACGTCGGAGAGGCGTGCGCGACCGGGTTTGGAGAAGGCGTGGCGAAGTGCGGGCGGCGGTGGTTGGTGGCCCTACTGCCTGCTGTTGAATTTTTTTATTTTATTTTATTAATTTTCTTTTTGTATTTTTTTTTTACAATGTAAACAATAATAAAAAAACTTTTTTTTATTTTTATTGTAAATCTGAAATAATAAATAAAACAGAAAATGCAATTTTTTTGTTTTCTTTTTAATGTTCCTGCAAAACAAACGTTAGAGGACAAGAAACAAATAATTTTTTATTATTTTTATTTATTTATTTATTTGCAAACAGGAAAATGGATGGGGATCCGACGAAAATGAAAGGATCCAATCTGATTCTCCGATCACCATGCCTGGTCGGAGTTGATAGATTGTGGGAGGTAGAAATTGAAGGCGGAGAGATCAAGAAGATGAGATGAAAACTCGGGTCGTTGGTGGATCAAATCGTGATGATGATTCTATGATCTAAAAAATGACTACAAAATAAAATTGCGAGAAATAAACTACGATTAACCTAGATAAAAATAAGAAAAAAAATGATGACGGATCTCACCCTAGGAGCGGAAAATGATCGTGATCGCCTCGACGAAGGCCGATTCGCTGTCACCGGGCGGCTCGGAGGCTAGACACCTTTTCTCGACAAGAAGACTCTCGGAGATCGGGCTCCTCTCACCAAAGATTGATAAAGTTGGAATGAGGGAGAAGGAGCCATATAAATAAGAAAAGATAATGGAGATGAAATTTTGAATTTTTGATTTTTTGGATAAAGAGATAAAATGGATGCAAAAATTGAAATGAGATAAAGATAAAGAGATAAAACTATTTACAAAATTATCTATTTTTTTGAGTTTTCGTCACTTTATTTATTTGAATTAAAAAATGTTATTTTTTATTTTTTATGGTGGTTAATTAAAAATAGCAACTATATACATATATTATATACATATATGACATTATATACAAGGGTAAATGAGGAAATTAGCTTTTTTGTGTTTTAATTATTTTTTATTTTTATTTTAAATAATTAGTAAGAATAATTTACAAATATATATACAAATACAATATTCACAAAATACATGGGAAAATTGCACAAACCACCCTGGAAAACCAACTTTTTACTCGTAACTCCAAAAATTATGAAATCACAACCATTTTAAAGATAATTTAATTTAGAATCCAATGGAAGTGAGATTGATTTAATTTGAGTTCATATGGAGCCAGAATTGGTTTTCCAATTAGTGCTTAGTGGCTTTTTCCAAGTGTGGCTACTTTTATTCTGTACATATTTTAATTGTGCAATTATTTTTTATTAAGTAGGACACATTTTTATTTACAACTTTGGTTTTAAACGTTATTTGATTTGAGATCAATTAAGGCATAAATAAATTAGTGTTAGTTCTATACAGATATACACAAAATAAGTGAGAAGTATTTACAACAACACACACATATTTTTTTTATTTTCTGCTTAAGGACCCTTATCTCCCCCTACTTTATTCCTGGTTGATCATATCAAGTCTTGACCTTCTCTCGGGGTTCGGGTCAGCCTGTATACAATCTTCCCTTTTTTTATTTTCTTTTTTTTACTTTCTTTCTTTCTTTATTTATTTTAGGTTAAAATTAGTAAGAAGTGTACAATATTTACATACAGATGTAGGTTATTAAGAATATGGAGTTAGTGTTATATGCAAGTGTTTTCTAAGGGATTTTAAGCTAAAATAAATGAATAAAAATGACGAGTCGCAGATTCATCAGTGAGTAAGCAATTCTTTGATGAGGGATAGTTTACCCATCTCTATATATATTGTACTCATCCCCCCTTCTTTGTGTTAACATAGTGAAAAGGGATCCCTAATCTCCATTATAGCGGACCATATCATATAGTTTATTTTTTCAACTTTATACTTATGACATGACTAGGCATGTTATCCATTCTAACAACTAGATAACTCATCTCATTATCCTTTTTGTCCTCCAGATCCATTGGTAAATTGACATATAAGAATAAAGACAGAAGGAACAAGCACCAATAACATAATAAATAAGAGATACAAGAGGGGTTCACCAATAGCATCATTAGTACCAATAGCACAATGAAAAAAGCTCCTCTAGGAGCCCTTGTCTCAGGGAGAAGCACTGAATCTGTACTCATGGATGGATTCACCAACATCCACAATTTGTGTCCATGATGGAGCCATAGACTTGGAGACCTAGCCATGCGAGCTTGAAGACCTGGCTGCCCGTGCCTTGAGTTGCATGCTTGAATCCCAATACACAAGCTTGGGGCCCTAATTGCCTAGAGCCCTAGTCACCTATGTTGAGAGCTCCGCCGTGTCTGGAGCCCTAACCGCTTAGAGCAAGAGGAAGAAGGAGCCGAATACACTACTTACACCACCTGTAGGTAACACCCTACATAAGATGAACCACATCCGTCCTTGTGTTGACGACAACGAGATGAACAAGATTCATAGCCTCAACGGGGCTCTGATACCATATAAACTACAAGGATCTATTACCAAAAGAACAAAAATATTTACGTGGAAACCCTACAACAAGGGAAAACCATGGAGCACTCACAACCCTAATCATCTTGTGATGGAGATTAGGGCTCACTTTTCACTATGTTGAACAAAGAAGGGGGATGAGTACAATATATAGAGAGATGGGTAAATGGTTCCTCATTGAAAATCTATTTATCCACTAAACATCACCATTAACATTGATAAAGTTTACACAACTAAAACATGATTAACCTTGACTTGGATCGACACATAAAAGCTCAAAAGATGGAGATTCAATTATTACCTTTGTAGCTCCAATATGTATCATCAAAGTTGACTAGACTTAGGATCAGAAGGCTTACCTAAGGGGGCTCATTCGGTAGCGGGATAAGGGAATTTTTACTCTTATCGATCCTCTAAGTTTTAGAAAATACACGTATGGTGCTACCATTTTGCAATAATACTTGTACCTTCACGTTCTTTCATCGTCAATAGTTGTTACCCTTTATTAGTTTAACTATCTATGGGATGAACCAAATCATGATTTGTTCAAATCAAGTGCATTTAAAAGATATTTTGATATATTTGTGCCCATTATTCCTCTTCATCTTATTCCTTCAACGATTGTGCATAAAGGCGGCCGAAGGAGCGGGGATTGCATATATATGAGACTGGGGAGTGGCTGGGAAGGAGGTCATCACCTATGCAGAGGAGACGACATAAGGAGGGAGTAGTTGCAGGCAGAGGAATAAGGGAAGGAGGACGTTGGGCGTGCACAGAGAAATGGGTGGGTGAGAGTGGTTGCATGTGTACGGAGGAGTCATCGAGGGGAGTTGTTGTAGGTGGATATGTGACGAGTCCGAAAATCGTGGCTTTAAGAAGTTGTTTTTATCTTTGTTCCTGCTAAAAATAATGTGTCGTTCGTTGTAGGCGGCGATCGGAATCGGTCAAGAAATAACCACAAATATTATTCAAATTTTAATCAAGTGGTTTAATATTTATTTTACTTGGGCAAAGTCCCAAGGTCGATCACAAGGAGGCAAAGGAACAACCTAGAATTATGTTCATAAAAAATCTTGCACGGATTTCGAGGCGGTCTTTTTTTGGAATTTTTAATACAAATAAGGGATGCAAGATGCAATTTTGGCCTATTTTAGGGACTAAAATATTGGCTATGTTCAAACGATGTCTAAAAAATACGAAACTTGGCCATAATGTAGATTATGATGAAATGAATGCACTGTAATTTTTTTGGATTTTTTGGATGCAAAATGATTTTTTTTTATGAATTTTTAAATGCAAACAAAATGAATTTCAATATTTAATTATGATAAATACTAAACCTACTTATTTTCGAGGACCAAAATTATCTAAGATCTATCATTAAGTGATTGATCTCAAAAAAATCCTAAACCTTGAAAATGTGAGATCTAATACCTCTTAAAAATTAAATAGAGAAATGTGCAAGATGATTTTTACAAGACAATATATGCATGCAAATGCAAATCTTTTTGGGCACAATGTCAAGCAAAATTAATTCTACAATATGTGATTTTTCAGGGATTTTTAGAGCAATGATCAATCAACTACAAAATTAAGAGCAAGAACTGGGCAAAATATGAAAATTTCTACAGAATAGTTAATTGTTAATTAATCACTGATCACAAAAATATCCACAATATGTCAAAATGAAGAGAATTAAGTGTAGAACAAAATGCCAATTGTTGATAAATAAAATAATGCAATAAAGAGGTCCAAAACAGAGGGGGAACACAGGGGTCTTTTTGCAATATAAATCGAATAAACAAAAATTGCTGCGGGGGTTTGTTCTGTAATTACCGCTATCCTGAGGGTGTTTCTGCAATTTCTCTAGAAGGGCACGTGCCCGACACATGCCCTAGGATCGGCGGGGTTGATTTGCAAATGGCGGATCATCTAGGGGGTCCGCGCAATTTGCCCTTAGGTCACGTTCTGAGCATGTCACCCAAGGTGCTGATATCAGGTGACTTCGTTCCCCCGCCCTCACATACGTGGCATGTGGCGGGGGCCTCGGGCCTGGGTGCCTGGTCGCGGCGTTTGGAAGGTGGAGTTGAGGGGGTCGCTCTGGCGGATGCCCCTGGAGCTTCTCGTGCAGCCGGTGGTGATGCGGAGGAGCACCGACCTTGAGCAATGGAGATCGAGCGTCTGGAAGGCGGTGCTGCTGGAGTTGATGTCTATGGAGGTCGTAGAAGATGGCGGTGTTAGCTCGGAGGTGGAGGAGTTGTCGGTGGGGACGAGACGGAGCAGGTGGAGTTGTGTCGAGGCAGAGGTCGAAGGTGAGGTCGTCGGAGATGGTCGGTGAAGCGGTGAAGTCGTGGGCGAGTTGTTGACGAAGGTGGAGAAGAATGTTGGCAGTGACATTGGTGAAGATAGAGAGAGAGGGAGAGATAGAGAGAGAGTAAGAGAGAGAGTACTTGGGAGGCGATAGGCTCTACGGCGACGAGCGGCCAGAGTGAGGGCAGGCTCGGAGCAGCACTGCGACGAAGACGACGGGTCCTTGGATCACGTCGAAGTTACGAGTCTCGCTGGTTGTCACTACCGGAGAAAACCTCAACGTGCGAAGCGGTGGATAGGTTGGACGGTGGCGGAAGCACCTTTAAATAGGGGAGGGAGAGAAGGGGGTCGGCGATTGAAGCGAGTTGAACGGAGGTTGGTTGGCAGCCGGTTGCGAGAGAAGCGGAGTCAGATGATGGCGAGATTAGCAGGGCGGCGGTTGGCCCTTGCGCGGCACGGGGGGGGGGGGGGTTCCGAGGAGTCGTCAGTGGAGGATTCGAGGATGAGTTGGGTCGACACATGGCTGGTCAGGATGGAGGGGCGAGGCGCGTGCATTGCGCATGCCTGGGAGGCACGTGCGTAGGCTTTAATATTTTTTTATTTTTAATAATGAAAACGAATTAGTAAAAAGCCCAAAAAACGCTGACACGTGGCAGCCCCAGGGGCTGCCACATGTCATCACCAGAAAAATCAGAGAAAAAGATTTTGTAAAATTCAAAATAAATAGCAAATGACCTTGGATCGAAAAAGTTCCTTCACAAAAAATGCTCGTCTCGATGAGATCTACAACTTTCATGAAGACATCAAAACCAAAATCGATCAAATGCACAAAGTGATTTTTTGGGGTATCCCATGTACATAGAATACCTAGATTTTTTGGTTTTCTAATTTTTTTGTCATTTTTAAACTAGGTAAAAATGCAGAACAAATATGAGAAAAATCAAAGATAAATAAAGATACCTTAATCTAATTTTTTTGGATTTTTATTAATTAAGAAGATATGTACATAAAATATCAGGTTAAAACCGCTAAAATACACAATGTACAAAAGAGGTCCCAAACTCAACTTTCACATATGAGCTCCGATTCACTTGAACTTGGTTTTGTTTTGAAGGTAATTGAATGTACATTAGTTCAAAAATAAGTAGGATCAAATCGGACACTGGATGGGGAAGATATGTGGCTTTTAATCCGAAAATCCTGAAACTAGGGTTTGGGTTTTTGGTCCACTTATTTGGGTTAGTGATTTTTTTATATTCTTCATGTTAGTGATATGTACACAGTGGAGGTGGTTTTGGGTTATTCGGAGTTAGCATGAAGGAGTTAAAAATCCGGGAAGTTAGGCTATTTACATGTCAATTTTGGCAGAGATTTTTGGCTTCTTATTTTGTGCAGAAATTATGGATAAAATGCCATTCTTTTGCAAACATGCATGAATGCTAATTATGCAGAATAAATGCCAACATGCTGTTGATTTTGAGGGTTTCGATCTTAATAAATGAGATTTAGAGTGATGAATTCAAGATTCATCATCCCACTATACTTAAACCATGCTCGTCCCTGAGCATCAAAAAGAAATGCCATGAGGTGAAATGAAATTGGGTTCCATACCAAGACCATGAATTGAAGGTGAAAGTGAAATAAACTCGACCTATGGATTATTTGTGTGTCGGAACTTCTGTGAGACTTAGAATTTTAAAATCAACAGCCCTCAAGTTCTACACATCATTGTCACAGTTTCGGCTCAGAAGTCATCTTAGATCAATCCTCTTCCCAAAGTATACCCTATGAACATTGAATAACCGACTCATGTGTGTGAAGGGTTTTAGCTCTTCCCATCCAGAATGCCGGACTACCATGCTCCTCTCCTCTCCAGTAACTCGTCCTCGGGGAGTCAGGTATTTCCTTCTAAGATCTATCGCGCTGTGTTCACAATCAAATTGGGGGAGAAGATAGAAGAAGAGGAAAAGAACTGGATGGTATCCAGTGTAGTCACCTCTCCTTGTGAAGATGTCCAGTGTAGCCGAGTCTCCAGCAAGATCTGCAGGTTTCTTGAAGCTTGTACCTTTTTGGTCGGATTTTATTTGGTAGAATGCTTCTTTTGTATTTGGAATTTTTGGTGGTTCTGCTTGGATCTTGTTTTTCCCCTACAGATATAGAATCTTTTTATTCCGTACATTTTTTGGGGGCTTAGAAAAAATTGTGCCCAATCATCCATCCCTTTTTCGAAGCTTTATTTCAACCCGTACTCCAGTCTTTAGATTTCCACGCTACTAGAAAAGAGATTCACACAGTCTTCCAACATCCTGTCTGAGTTGAGCTAAGTGCATAGTACGAGAGTACAAATTAATTCCTTATTCCAGAGTTGTACCCAGAATGAAGAGACCAGGTTAGACACTAAGAGCCAAACGATGCACATTGTCATGTGGAACTTAAAGAATTAAGTTAAAAGACCTGAAGCTCTTAAAATCCTATTTCTTGGCGAAGTTCCTCTGAAAATTAGGTGGATTAAGGTCAAGTCTAGACCACTCTCGGTTTCTGCTCACAACTCGGTTCTCACAGATGCAGATGAATGTGATGTTGGATGAAGTGCAGGTGTGTGAAATGCAGACACTTTTTTTTATGCAGGGGATTTTTTTTGCAAAAATGAATAAGAAGCCATTTTCAGAAGCCATTTTCAAAAAATGCAAAGTCAGTGTTAATGGCAGAATCCTTTTTCTTTTCTTTTCATTTTTCATTTTTATTATGATTTTTTTATTACCCACCCTGTAAATACATATAGACTTATGCGAAAGTACAAGATATGGGTAAAATATATACAAAGTATATACATACCCCCCTATACTTAGCGAGTGATGTGTCCTCAGAGCACAAGAAGCGTAATGAAGACATAGCTCGGGCTAAGCGTAAGAGAGTGGAGAGTTCACATTCTAAGTATAGAAGAAGAGCGGAAAAGAGGCGGTCATGACATATGAATGAGGAGAGTATACACATGTGAGAGTCGGTTCCCCCTATACTTAGGCTCTGGTCAGCCTAAGTATAAGAGAAGGGTGGAAATGAAGCTGATGGTGGAGGAGTGTGATGAGAGAAATGGTATATACAAATGGCATCGGTCCTCCCCTATACTTAAGCCTTGGCCTAAGTAGAGAAAGAAGCTGTACAAGGGGATCGATGTGGTTGGGAGGGAGGGTGGGTTTGATCTGATGATGAATTTTCAATGTCCTCGTTCTGCGTAAAATAGATGGCCTCAACTTGAACTGACTGCTCTTTGGGTGATTCAATATATGGCTTCAGCAACTGTCCATTTACTGTGAAAGGTTATGCATCCTCTTTGAGTTCGGCAATATCTACACTTCCATTGGTATGCAAATCGATGACAATGTATGTCCCCGTCCATTTTGATTTTAGTTTCCCATGAAAAATCTTTAACTGAGCATTAAACAACCAAACTTTCTGCCCAGGGACAAAGGTCTTTTCTCGAATGTGTCTATCATGCCATCTCTTGACCTTGTCCTTATAAATCACACTGTTGTCATATGTCCGATTTCGGATTTCAATTAGCTCATTCAGATTTAGGTCTCGACATAATTTCCCAAGGTGACAACTCCAATTCATCTTTTTAATCGCCCATTCAGATTTGTGGATCAATTCTGCAGTAGATGGCATGGCTTGCCATAGATCATCCTAAAAGGTGAAGTATCGAGTGGAGTCTTATAGGTTATCCTATAGGCCCATAGAACTTGGTCCAATAGCTTCGACCAATTATTCCTATCTGGACGGACCAACTTCTGAAGAATACCCTTCACCTCTCTATTAGAAACCTCTGCCATGCCATTACATTGTAGATGATATGGGTTGGCTATTCCATGCTCAAATTGGTACTCCTTAGCCAAAGATCTCATCTCCTTGTTCACAAAGTGGCTACCTCCATCAGAAATCAAAACTTTTGGTATCCCGAATCTTGCAATGATATTATCCTTGATGAATTTACAGATGGTTTTGCTATCTGCGGCTCGGGTTGGAGTAGCTTATACCCATCTTGATAAATAGTCAACCGCTAACAAGATGTACTCAAATCCATTGCTATTGGGGAAGGGACCCATAAAATCAATCCCCCATGCATCGAAAACATCACAGAAAATCATTGGTTGCATGGGCATTTCATCTCTATATCCCACAGTCCCTCCCATTCTTTGACAAATCGGGCATGACCGTACAAATTCAATAGCATCCTGAAATAAGATCCGCCAATAAAATCCGCATTGGAGTACCTTGTGTACGGTTCTTCTTCCCGAATGGTGTCCTGCAGCCTCGAGAGAATGACAATATGTGAGGACACTCTGATATTCCTCCTGAGGAATACATCTTCGCTAGACACAATCCGACCCTTCCTAAAAAGGAAAGGATCATCCCAATGGTATTTTCTTGAGTCAGACTGTAATCGATCAATCATTCTTTTGGTGCAACCAAAGGGAACCTTCTTGGAGACAAGATAGTTCACTATGTCGGAATACCATGGGGTTGAATCAATAACGCAAACTGATTCGTCTGGAAAAGTCTCTTTGATAAGTCCAGTGTCAGGATAATCGTTCTACTCAATTCGGGAAAGGTGATCAGCAACAATATTCTTTATTCCAGGTTTATCCTTGATCTCCAAATTAAATTCCTGGATTAACAAGATCCATCTCAAAAGTCGTGCCTTGGCATACTTCTTATCCATGAGATATCTGATTACCGTGTGATCTGTGAAAATCGTCACCTTGGAGCCTAATATGTAAGATCTGAATTTTTCAAGGGCCCAAACAACCGCGAGCATTTCCTTTTCAGTTACTATGTAATTTCTCTGTGCAGGATCCAATACTTTGCTCGTGTAGTGAATCGCATAAGGAATTCCATCTCTTCTTTGTCCAAGTACCGCTCTGACAGCAAAATCCGATGCATCAGTCATGATCTCGAAGGGAAGAGACCAGTCGAGAGCTTGTAATATCGACGATTCATATATTTTCTTCTTCAGAAGCTCGAAGGCCTCTAGACACTTGTGATTTACAATAAACTTGGTGTCTTTGCCTAAGAGCTCAGTCAGTGGGCGGGCGATCTTTGAAAAATCAGGGATGAATCTTCGATAGAATCCAACATGCCTTAAGAAAGTCCTCACTGACTTGACGTTGGTTGGTGGCTCAAGTTTCTTGATCACATCCACCTTGGCAGAGTCGACCTCCATTCCCTTTTTGGAGATGACATGCCCCAACACGATACCCTCAGTCACCATAAAGTGACTTTTCTCCCAGGAGAGTACCAAATTATCCTCCCCGCATCTCTGGAGGACTCGGTCCAAGTGCACTAAACATGTATCAAATGAATCACCATGAATCGAGAAGGAATCCATGAAGACTTCCAGGAAATCACCAACCATTTCGGCAAATACAGCAATCATGCACCGCAGAAATGTGCCTGGGGTATTACAAAGCCCGAATGGCATGCGCTTGAATGCGTAAGTACCGAAGGTACATGTGAAAGTGGTCTTTTCCTGATCCTCAGGTACCCGTCAAGAAAATAGAAGAATGCTTTCCCTGCAAGTCTCTCAAAGATTTGATCAATAAATGGCAGTGGAAAGTAATCTTTCTTGGTCGCAGCATTCAGGCGCCTGTAATCGACACAGACACGCCACGACGTGGGTACTCGGGTCGCGATCTCTACCCCTTCCTCGTTGGTGACCATCTGGATCCCTGATTTCTTCGGAACGACATGAAGGGGAGCCACCCACTTGGAGTCAGAAATGGGATATATAAATCATGCTTTGCACCATTTTTCTATCTCTTTCTTAACTACTTCTCGAAGATTGGGGTTTAATCTTCTCTGAAATTCACAGGAAGGCCTTGCGTTATCCTCAACATAAATTTGGTGCGAGCAGAGAGCGGGGTTTATTCTTACGAGATCCAACACAGTCCAACCGATGGCTTTTCGATTTCGTTCAAGGACTTCGAGTAATCTAGATTCCTGATCCATGGTATAAGGATGAGCTAATGATCACAGGGAATTTTTCTTTGCGTCCATTGAGAAATGCATACTTCAGCGTAGGAGGTAGTGGTTTCAGCTCTGGCAATTCTGAATCATCAATTAAGTCTGGCCGAATGATCTTTATATCTGGCTCAGTGTCGGTTGGCGATGAATCACTGTGTGAGATGCTGGCTACCAATTCCGAAGAAAGGTGAGTCGGATCGCTAAAGTAGAATGGTAATTCGGCCAGAGCCGTGTCCGACTCGTCATCGATATTTCTTGACTGTCCCAAAGACGATGGGACTGTCAAATCCGAGAGGATTTCTGTGTCATCAAGAGTGTAATAATCTGGGTGTCTAGATATGTATGGAAATATCTCGCAAACTGCATTGTGCATTATTTCTTCTTCTAAGGATGTGCTTTCCATCTGTCTGTTTGGCAGTTGGTCCCATGGTCCAGTGGTTCTGAGGAAATTGCATTCTGATGTTTTGGCATCTTCAGTGGTGGATTCGGAGTCTGGCCTTTGCCACTTTGTTTGTTTCATCTCCAAGTCTACTTCTCCTCCAGGAGAACGGAATTTCATCATGCCAGAACCGTAATCGAATACAGCCTTAGCGGTTCTTAAGAATGGTCTTCCGAGAATGATTTGCGATTCCTTTCAATGAGGTCTCCATATCAAGGACAGTGAAGTCCACTTTGTATTCCGTGCCCTCGATAATGATGATGACATTCTTTACTTCTCCCTTAGGTCTTTTAGTGGATTTATCAGCAAATTGGAGTAAAGATGGTGATTTCTTGAGAGGACTGATGACCGAAAAAATCACCAAGACACGGGTGAAATAAAATAGATCAAGGGTCGTTGCGACCCGGATCTCGGAAGTCAATCGGTCAATCAAGATAAATAAAGCAGACCACCAAAATCAGATGAAGTCAAATAAACACGATAGCGGTCCTGGCTATTTTATTAACCTGGTATAGCGACCAGGGTCGAACTCAAGGAGCACGGATTGGCCTTACAGCCTACGAAGTAGTCGAGAAGAGAAGAAAAGGTATTTTTGGTGGTTTTTAAGGGTTTTTATATTTTTTTGGATTTTTAATCAATTAAGAAAATAAGAAAAGCAACTAAACAACACACTTCAACAATTTATTAAATGCACTAAAAATCAACCAAAAATTCCAGAAAAAATATTTTTGTGTGTTTTATGTTTTTTACTGTTTTTGGTGAATTTTTAGGATTTTTCTGATTTTTATTTTATTTTCTAAAAATAAAACAATGACAGAAATAGAGGGTGTTGTCTAGTCAGGAGAAAAAGGCCAATCTAAAATATAAAAAGAGGCTCCCAGCTCCTGAGGGTAATTTTCCTATAAACTAGAAAGTTTAAGGAAAATTAGGGCACTGAATTTATGATTTTTGGATTTTTAAATTATTTATTAGAATTTTTATGAGTTTTTGAGTGTTTTTCAATTTTTAGGTGTTTTAGATAATGAAAAAGAGCCAAAATTGGCTAGAAAATCAAGCAAGCCAAAAAATAAGCAGTAGGTAATTTTTTTGTAATTTTTAGATAAGTTAATATTTTTTGTGATTTTCAAAGCTTAACAGTAACGAAAATACATGTTTTTGAATTTTTAAAATATCAAACAGTGTCAAAAATGTCTCCAAAATTTATAGAAAATTTTACATCATGGCAGGAGCCATGTGTCCAATTTTCATCAAATTTGGAGGTGATTTTCTATTTTATTCAAAAATCAAAAGAGGGTACTGTGCACAGGGACCTAAGTGCAAATACCCAAAGTCCTGAGGGGTCTGGTGCAAAATACCCAAGAAGTCACGCGTGTTGCGCGTGCCTGGGGCACTCAGGGACCCAAATGTAATAAAAACTACTTCCGAGGGTGACGAGTCCGTAAAAGCCGCGTTAAGAAGTTGTTTTTATCGTTCGTGCGTGAAATTAATGAAAGTCGTGCGTTGTAGGCGGCAATCGGAAACAATCAAGAAATAACCACAAATTTTATTCAATTTCAATCAAGTGGTTTTTATGTTTATTTTACTTGGGTAAGTCCCAAGGTCGATCACAAGGAGGCAAAGGAACAACCTTGAGTTGTGTCTATCCAATTTTTAGTTCGGTTTTCAAGGCGGTCCTTTTTTTGGAATTTTTCAATGCAATATGAGATGCAAAATGCAAATTCGGCCTATTTTAGGGACTAAAATGTAAATTTCAATCAAACGATGTCCGAAAAATACGAAACTTGGTCGAGATGTAAAATATGACAAAATGAATGCATTATAAATTTTTTTTTGGAATTTTCTGATGCAATATGAATTTTATATGAATTTTTAAATGCAAACAGAATGATTTTCAATATTTAATTATAAGAAATATTAAACCAACTTATTTTCAAGATATAAAATTATCAAAGATCTATCACTAGATGATAGACCTCAGAAAAATCCTAGACCTCGAAAATGTGGGGTTGAATACCTATTAAAAATTAAATAATGAAATATGCAAAATGATTTTTACAGAGCAATTTATGCATGCAAATACAACGATGTTTGGGCACAATGTCAAGCAAAGTAATCTCTACAAAATGTGATTTTTCAGAGATTTTTAAAGAAACGATTAATTACCTATGAATTTCAAAGCACAGATTGGGCAAAATATTCTAACTTCCACAAAACAATTAATAACCAATTAACCATCAACCATAAAAATATCCATAATATGCTCAGATGTAGAGAATCAAAAGATGAACAAAGTGCTATTTTTAAATAAATAACATGATGTCTAGAATAGGTTCAAAACAGAGGGGGAACACAGGGTTATGAATGCAATTAGAATATAAATAAAATAAATAAAAAAATGTGCAGACAGGGACCTAAGTGACATTACCAAAACTTGGGGGTTATTTCTTCAATTGTACCAGGGGGTCACGTGCGATGCACGTGACCTTCTGGATCTGGACTATAGTGCAAATGGGCGTAGCTCCAAGGGTCTTTTCGCAATTTACCCAGTCACGTGCAAAGCACGTGACCTGGGATGATGACGTACGCCTGACGTCCCCCTCGGACGCACGTGCCTCGCACGTGCGCGAGGGGTCTCGGCCCTGACCCGGCCGGTGGTGCGGAGGAGAAGCGGTGGTGGCGCGGGGCGGAGGGCACGACCGAGGCGTGCCGGTCGAGGCGGAAGTGGCCTGCTGCTGTGGCGAGGTTGGTGGCGGGCCGGTGGTGCGTTGTCGGAGGGCGGAAGGGCCCCGAGCTCCTGGCGATGTTGTCGGAGAAGACGAAGTCGGGGCGGAGTTGGCGGTGAAGGCGCGGCGTAGTCGGAGACGAAGGTGATGGCGTCGGAGAAGAGGGCGAACTCGCTGGCTGTCGGACGTGGTTGACGAAGGCGTCGGTTGTCGGCGAAGGAGCAGCTGAGTTGTCGAAGATGGTTGGCGTTGTGTGTTGTAGATGAAGGACGAAGTTGAAGATACGTTGGCTCGACGAGAAGCTCGGAGCGGAGCAGAGGAAGAGCGGCGACAGTGCCGCTTCTACAACGAGGGAGGCTCCCCTCGGATCTCGCCATCTGGAGAAGGTGACGCTATCACCGTCGACCTCGTCGCAGGGGTGAATCGACGGATACTTCTCTGTGGCGGTCGCAGGGGTTCTTTTATAGGTCGAGAGGGAAGAGCGGAGGTTACGGGGATGTTGGGGAAGCGGTTAGAGGCGGAGAACTCGGAGGGAGCGGCGCGGCGAGCGATGGCGGGGGTGGAGGTTTCGGGTGGTCGGCGCGGGGGCCGTTGCGAGGTTGATGACGAGGGGGCAGCGACCGTTCGATCGGCGCTGATCGAACGGCCACGCATATGCCGCGTGGCGTACTGGGGACAAAGGAAGGGGGCGGGCGCGCACGTGCAGATCACGTGCCTGGGGGCACGTGCGACGCACGTGCGTGCCCTTTAAATATTTTTTTTAATAAAAGCGATATAAAGAATAGGCTAAAAAACGATGACACGTGGCGGCCTCTAGGGCTGCCACGTGTCAGCAAAAGAAAAAACGAAAATAAAAGATTTGTAAAATCTATAAAAAATAGCAAATGACCTCGGATCAAAAAAATTTCTTCACGAAAAATGCTCGTCTCGAAGAGATCTACAACTCTCATGAAGACATCAAAATCAAAATCGGTCAAATGTAAAAAGTGAATTTTTGGGGTATCCTATGTACATAGAATACCTAGATTTTTGGATTTTGTATTTTTTTTGTCATTTTTAAATAAGATAAAAATCTGGAAAAATATGGCAAAACCAAAGATAAATAAAAGACATCTAAATATAATTTTTTTGGAATTTTATTGATTAAGAAAATATATACATAAAATATAGGTCAGAAAACCGCTAACATATACAATGTAGAAAAGAGGCCCAAAACCCAACTTTCACATATGAGCTCCGATTCACTTGAACTTGGTCTTGTTTTGAAGGTAATTGAATGCGCATTAGTTCAAAAGTGAGTAGGATCAAATCGGACACTGGATGGGGAAGATATGTGGCTTTTAGTCCGAAAATCCTGAAACTAGGGTTTGGGTTTTTGGTCCACTTATTTGAGTTAGTGATTTTTTTGTATTTTTCATTTATTCTTGTAAGTGATATGTACACAGTGGAGGCCGATTTGTGACATTCGGAGTTAGCATGGAGGAGTTAAAAATATGGGAAGTTAGGCTATTTATAGGTCAAATTTGGCTTTGATTTTTGGCTCTTATTTTGTGCAGAAATTATGGATAAAATGCCATTTTTATGAAAACACGCATGAATGCTAATTATGCAGAATAAATGCAAATATGTTGTTGATTTTTAGGGACTTAAGCTTAATAAATGAGATTTAGAGTGATGAATCCGAGATTCATCATCCCCCTATACTTAAACTATGCTCGTCCCTGAGCATCAAAAAGACATGCCATGAAGTGAAATGAGACTGGGTTCCATACCAAGACCATGAGCTGAAGGTGAGAATGAAACTAAACTCGACCTTTGGATTAATAGTGTGGCGGAACTTCTGTGAGACTTAGAATTTTAAAATCAACAGCCCTCAAGTTCTACACATCATTGTTACAGTTTCGGCTCAGAAGTCATCTTAGATCAATCCTCTTCCCAAAGTATACCCTAAGAACATTGAATAACCGACTCGTGTGTGTGAAGGGTTTTAGCTCTTCCCATCCAGAATGCCGGACTACCATGCTCCTCTCCTCTCCAGTAACTCGTCCTCGGGGAGTCAGGTATTTCCTTCTAAGGTCTGTCGTGCTGTGTTCACAATCGAAATGGGGGAGAAGCTAGAAGAAAGAGAAAAGAACTGGAGGGGGTGGCCAGTGTAGTCACCTCTCCTTCTGAAGATGGCCAGTGTAGCCAAGTCTCCACCAAGATCTGCAGGTTTCTTGAAGCTTGGACCTTTTTGGTCGAGTTTTTATTAGGTAGACTGCTTCTTTGTATTTGGAATTTTTGGTGGTTCTGCTTGGATCTTGTTTTGCCCCTACGGATATAGCATCTTTTTATTTCGTACATTTTTTGGGGTCTTAGAAAAAATTGTGCCCAGCCGTCCATCCCTTTTCCGAAGCTTTATTTCAACCCGTACTCCGGTCTTTAGATTTCCACGCTACCAGAAAAGAAACTCACAAAGTCTTCCAACATCCCATCTGGGTTGAGCTAAGTGCATAGTGTGAGAGTGCGCATTAATTCCCTATTCCAGAGTTGTACCCAGAATGAAGAGACCAAGTTAGACACTAAGAGTCAAATGCTGTACATTGTCATGTGGAACTTAAAGAATTAAGTCAAAAGACCTGAAGCTCTTAAAATCCTATTTCTCGGTGAAGTTCCTCTGAAAATTAGGTGGATTAAGGTCAAGTCCAGACCACTCTCGGTTTCGGCTCATAACTCGGTTCAGAACCCAATGACTTTTCACAGATGCAAATGCATGTGATGATGGATGGAGTGCATGTATGTGAAATGCAGACACATTTTTTTTTGACATTTTAGGGATTTCTTTTATGCAAAATGAAATAAGAAGCCTTCTTTTCTTTTCTTTTTTCTTTTTTTTCCTTTTTCAAAAATTTGGGCAAAGTTAGTGTTAGTAGGAAAACCTTTTTTTTTATGTTAGTACCCACCCCGTAAATACATATTAGACTTACGCGAAAGTAGGAGATATGGGTAAGATATATACAAAGTATATATACAGACCCCCCTATACTTAGCGAGTGCTGTGTCCTCAGAGCACAAAAAGCGTAATGATGACATAGCTCGGGCTAAGCGTAAGAGGGTTAAAAATTTATATACAACAGGTTAGGAAGTAGAGCGGAAAAGAGGCGGTCATGATATGTGAATGAGGAGAGTATAAACATGTGGATGCCGGTTCCCCCTATACTTAGGCTCTGGACAGCCTAAGTATGGAAGAAGGGTGGAAATGGAGTGATCAGGAGGAGTGTGATGAGAGAAATGGTAAATACAGATGGCATCGGTCCCCCCTATACTTAGGCCTTGGCCTAAGTAGAGGAAGAAGCTGTACAAGGAGACCGATGTGGTCGGGAGGGAGGGTGGGTAGCCGAATGATTAAGGCGGTTTTCGGCTGATCTTCTTGTGAGCCTGCGGTGGGAGATCATAATGATTAGGTGAAGATGGAGCATATGATTCCCAACTACAATCAGTGTCATCCTCAGAAAAATCATGATGGATAATAGATGAAGTGTTTAAGTCAGATAAAAGATATCCATCATCAGAGTTATCCTCAAAGGAGTAGTATTTGAAAGTGGACATACTCCAAGTCTGCATATCTCTTTGTTTCTTTAATTGTTTCCTCAGAATTCGTTCCTTCTTGGGATCAATCAATTTGTCCTCAGATGATAGCTCAGAAGCACCAGTCTCAGTCAGCTCATACGAAAGAATTCCAGTGTACTTGAAGAGGGCAGGAGCATCAGCTTTGAATGAGTAGTAGTTAGGAACAGGAGTTGTCCAATGAGAATTGAATTTTGGATCCTTACGAAGATATGGCTTTAGGGCTGCCGAACAGACTTCACTCATGTAGATAACCTTTTCCGGACCTGATGAGGGGCCATCAGACGATACCTCTTCCGGACGGTCAAAGGTGACTCTCTTTTTATTTCATCGTGAAGGTGTCGGTTCAGTTGAGTATCCCGATGAATAGCCATTTGAAGTTTCCTTGGTCGGTGCTCGATCTACGTGCTTGTTCTTAGTCTCCCGAATGTTTGAGCATTCTCGATTTGGGATGATTTGGTCAAGATATTCGGAGAATGTTGCTCCCGGGTGTGACCATGCATATGTCTCAGGATCGTAGTAGAAAGATTTGTCTATTTTGAGCTCCTCGGGGATTTGAATATTGGGGAGAGTCTCTGCATGTTCTTTCTCCATTGATTCGATGTTGGTGCATTCCCGAGTCGAGTTGATGTAATCCATGTAGTCAGAGTAGGTTGACCCAGGGTGTGCCCATGCATAAGTCTCCGGATCATATGATTCATATACATGATTCTCCCTGGTGAGAGTGGTTGGGAATGGAGCATGGGGGAGATTTCCTAAACCAATAGTCTCATCAACAACCGCTATCTCAGGTGTGGCTGCAGGGTAGGGCTCTTTTACCGCTTCATGGTTACGGTTGTCGGGGACTTCGTGGGTTACCTCAGAAGATCGTGGTTCCTCAAAGACATGGTCAGATCTAAGTGCTTCCAATGCTGTGAAATTGATTTCCCGAGTCTCACAATCAATACTCGCCTTGGCCAATGCCAAGAATGGCTTTCCGAGAATGATTGGAGACTGGGTGAATTCTCCTTGATGCTCAATATCAATGATTGTGAATTCTACTTTGAGCGGAGCACCTTGGAATTTCATGATGACAGAAATGGTTCCTCTCGGCCGTTTTATCGATCGGTCCACCAATTGAATGATCTCTCGTATCTTTCGAATCGATCCGAGTTTGAGTTCATGGAATACAGAGGTTGGGAGGATATTAATTGGTGAATCGTCATCAATCCGAGCATGGGTGAAAATTATGTCTTTGAGTACACATTCAAATCTGGGCAACCGCTTCACTATGCGGCTCTTGATTTTTCTCCTCAACACCAAGGAGGAGGCCATTGACAATATATGTCTCTCGGTTTTTGTTCGAATCCTGCCCGATTTCTTCATCGTTAATTTGTCCAATACAAATCCTTTAAGATCGGGGAAGTGTTTAATGGCCTGTAGAAAGGGAAGTTCAAAAATTAATTTCTTTCCTATTGCTTCCCGTACGGTTGGATCCAAATTCCTCAGATCGTCTTCAGTCTCAATTTTTATGAAATTTTCTAAATTTTCAATTTTTTGTGGTTTTCAAATATTTCTATTTTTTTGGTATTTTCTGGGTGGTGTGGGGGTGTGGGGTGTTCTTTAGATGGGCTCTGGAGTTCAGGGTGAGGGTCAACGACATAGTCATTTTCAGAATTGTCCATAGGTCCCTGAATATCCGCAAAATTTTCAATCTTAGATCCAATCATTTCCTCATTCATTTTTATATCCGAGCTACCAGAGATTAATCGATCGGCAAGTTCTTGAAATTTATCCTCCATTAAATCAAATTTCTTATTTATCCTCAAAATATTCTCCAAAATCTCTTCTTGGCCAAGTATGAGAGCAGTTGGGGTATGTTTTTGTAATTCAATGTCCTCTTCCATTTTTCTATGTGTACTAGGAGAGGGATCTCTGGAAATATCCGATTTACGATCATCATTTTCTGAAAGTATCTCCTCAATAATCATGGAAGGTGGCTGCTCATATGGTGTAGGTAAGTGGAGTTGGTCCAAGGGGAGTTGTGATCTTATGTGGTCGGCCCAATCCTCTGTATGAGTGAAGAGGGGGTTATTATGTTCAATCCAAGGTAATGATTTTTCTTTGGTGTTCAAGAATGATGGAAGAGGTGAAGAAGTATTCAATTCGATCATGTGGTTATCTTCTCCCATGAATGATGGATTGACATTTACCGAATATGAGGGATGAATTGTATGATCAATGTAAAGAGGATTAAATGAAGAAGTAGAGCCCTCAATCATTTCTTGGTTTGTCTGCTCTGAATACGAAGGGTTGTCAATCATGAAACAGGTTGGATTAGCAGAAGGAAATGGATTTATTGGTGGTTGAGGGGGAGGGGTTTTGGGTCTAACCGATATGAATTCATTTTCATAGTATAGCTCTGATGGATTCTCGGATAAATGTTCGGCTATTTTTGAAAGAGCTGAAAGGAATGAGGGGTTGGGTCTGCAAGAGTTATTGGACAAGAAATCCATGATGAGGTTAAAATCAAGAGAGGAAAGAGATGATCACACAGGAAGAGAGTTTTTATCAAATGTGCGGCTTTTGATCTTAGGTCTCGGTTTACGCACACCAATGCAAACACAAATCAAACCCCAGATTCACCAACTCACACAATGAAGCCGTAAGAGTTCGGCTTTTATCTTTTCAATTTTTGTTAGTGATAAATCAATCTTGGCAAAAATTTAGCGAGCTGATAGGTGTCGGAGCTTGGCTCTAACCTTAAGTGTCGTCCCTCGCTCACTCAGAAAAATCAAATCATCCAAGGTCGGGGTTGCTCTCCCGCAAAAATTCTTGATTTTATGGGTTCTTAAGATCGGCTAAATTTAGCAGTCCCAATTTTAATTAGGTGATCACTGAGAAATTTAGATGAGCACAAATACACGTCTACCGTCCAATCCCAATTTCCTTTAGATTTATGTGATAAAATAAGGGGGAGAAAGTCGGGAAAAGCCGATGCACGCGGAAAACTATGATGAATGCTCAGTTAGAAGACTTACAGTGCCTCCTCGCAATCTTCATGTGGGATGCTAGACAGAATTTTTAAAACTATTCTATATACGTGCAAGCCGATAAAAACCACACCTATGTAGAAAGTTCTATTAGCGGAAAGAATTGAGTTAAATTTTTGGCTAAGTTGAACAATCTAAGGTGCGTCTCAATTAATGTGCAGTGCGGCTTAAGATCCTACAAGCACAAGCAAAAATATAAATGCTCTGAGAGCCGTATGTGCAGGTCTATCCTATTTGTCACTCAAGCCGGGCCCCACCCTCACCGGAGAGTGAAACAGGCCACGACACACCACAGAAAAAGTTCAAGGTATTTTTACACACGCGAGAGTCCAAACGGACACCGCTGTAAATGAGCAGAAATGGAAATTTGCAGAAATTAAAAATCTAGACTCTACGCTCTCTCACGACTCGACTCGATCTTAAATTAATTGCGGCTTTTTCGGTTGTCGGTGAAGATGCGTTGGTTTCTTGAAAACCGCTCCACGTACGCCGGGTGTCTCGCAAGAAAAATAAGAGAGAAAAATGTAAGAGAGTGACTCAAAATAGAACAAGCGAATAATTGCAGAAAAATAAATGCTGGAAAAAATGGTATTCACAATGAGAAATTCGGGGGTCAGACTACCCAAATGCGGAAAACCGATCAAAAAGTCTCAAAACACAAAACTAAGCCGTTTTCCTCCCCGGCAACGGTGCCATCTGACTAGTCCGTAAAAGCCGCGTTAAGAAGTTGTTTTTATCGTTCGTGCGTGAAATTAATGAAAGTCGTGCGTTGTAGGCGGCAATCGAAAACAGTCAAGAAATAACCACAAATTTTATTCAATTTCAATCAAGTGGTTTTTATGTTTATTTTACTTGGGCAAGTCCCAAGGTCGATCACAAGGAGGCAAAGGAACAACCTAGAGTTGTGTCTATCCAATTTTTAGTTCGGTTTTCAAGGCGGTCCTTTTTTTGGAATTTTTCAATGCAATATGAGATGCAAAATGCAAATTCGGCCTATTTTAGGGACTAAAATGTAAATTTCAATCAAACGATGTCCGAAAAATACGAAACTTGGCCGAGATGTAAAATATGACAAAATGAATGCACTGTAAATTTTTTTGGAATTTTCTGATGCAATATGAATTTTATATGAATTTTTAAATGCAAACAAAATGATTTTCAATATTTAATTATAATAAATATTAAACCAACTTATTTTCAAGATATAAAATTATGAAAGATCTATCACTAGGTGATAGACCTCAGAAAAATCCTAGACCTCGAAAATGTGGGGTTGAATACCTATTAAAAATTAAATAATGAAATACGCAAAATGATTTTTACAGAGCAATTTATGCATGCAAATACAATGATTTTTGGGTACAATGTCAAGCAAAGTAATCTCTACAAAATGTGATTTTTCAGAGATTTTTAAATAAACGGTTAATTACCTATGAATTTCAAAGCACAGATTGGGCAAAATATTCTAATTTCCACAAAACAATTAATAACCAATTAACCATCAACCAAAAAAATATCCATAATATGCTCAGATGTAGAGAATCAAAAGATGAACAAAGTGCTATTTTTAAATAAATAACATGATGTCTAGAATAGGTTCAAAACAGAGGGGGAACACAGGGTTATGAATGCAATTAGAATATAAATAAAATAAATAAAAAAACTTGCAGACAGGGACCTAAGTGACATTACCAGAACTAGGAGGTTATTTCTGCAATTGTACCAGGGGGTCACGTGCGGTGCACATGACCTTCTGGATCTGGACTATAGTGCAAATGGGCGTAGCTCCAAGGGTCTTTTCGCAATTTACCCAGTCACGTGCAAAGCACGTGACCTGGGATGATGGCGTACGCCTGACGTCCCCCTCGGACGCACGTGCCTCGCACGTGCGCGAGGGGTCTCGGCCCTGACCCGGCCGGTGGTGCGGAGGAGAAGCGGTGGTGGCGCGGGGCGGAGGGCATGACCGAGGCATGCCGGTCGAGGTGGAAGTGGCCTGCTGTTGTGGCGAGGTTGGTGGCGGGCCGGCGGTGCGTTGTCGGAGGGAGGAAGGGCCCCGAGCTCCTGGCGATGTTGTCGGAGAAGACGAAGTCGGGGAGGAGTTGGCGGTGAAGGCGCGGCATAGTCGGAGACGAAGGTGATGGCGTCGGAGAAGAGGGCGAACTCGGTGGTTGTCGGACGTGGTTGACGAAGGCGTCGGTTGTCGGCGAAGGAGCAGCTGAGTTGTCGAAGATGGTTGGCGTTGTGTGTTGTAGATGAAGGACGAAGTTGAAGATACGTTGGCTCGACGAGAAGCTCGGAGCGGAGCAGAGGAAGAGCGGCGACAGTGCCGCTTCTGCAACGAGGGAGGCTCCCCTCGGATCTCACCGTCTGGAGAAGGTGACGCTGTCACCGTCGACCTCGTCGCAGGGGTGAATCGGCGGATACTTCTCTGAGGCGGTCGCATGGGTTCTTTTATAGGTCGAGAGGGAAGAGCGGAGGTTGCGGGGATGTTGGGGAAGCGGTTAGAGGCGGAGAACTCGGAGGGAGCGACGCGGCGAGCGATGGCGGGGGCGGAGGTTTCGGGTGGTCGGCGCTGGGGCCGTTGCGAGGTTGATGACGAGGGGGCAGCGGCCGTTCGATCGGCGCTGATCGAACGGCCACGCATATGTCGCGTGGCGTACTGGGGACAAAGGAAGGGGGCGGGCGCGCACGTGCAGATCACGTGCCTGGGGGCACGTGCGACGTACGTGCGTGCCCTTTAAATATATTTTTTTAATAAAAGCAAAAATAAAGAATAGGCTAAAAAACGATGACACGTGGCGGCCTCTGGGGCTGCCACGTGTCAGCACAAGAAAAAACGAAAATAAAAGATTTGTAAAATCTATAAAAAAATAGCAAATGACCTCGGATCAAAAAAATTCCTTCACGAAAAATGCTCGTCTCGAAGAGATCTACAATTTTCATGAGACATAAAAATCAAAATCGGTCAAATGTAAAAAGTGACTTTTTGGGGTATCCTATGTACATAGAATACCTAGATTTTTGGATTTTGTATTTTTTTGTCATTTTTAGATAAGATAAAAATCTGGAAAAATATGGCAAAACCAAAGATAAATAAAAGACATCTAAATCTATTTTTTTTGGAATTTTATTGATTAAGAAAATATATACATAAAATATAGGTCAGAAAACCGCTAACATATACAATGTACAAAAGAGGCCCAAAACCCAACTTTCACATACGAGCTCCGATTCACTTGAACTTGGTCTTGTTTTGAAGGTAATTGAATGTGCATTAGTTCAAATGTGAGTAGGATCAAATCGGACACTGGATGGGGAAGATATGTGGCTTTTAGTCCGAAAATCCTGAAACTAGGGTTTGGGTTTTTGGTCCACTTATTTGAGTTAGTGATTTTTTTGTATTTTTCATTTATTCTTGTAAGTGATATGTACACAGTGGAGGTGGGTTTGTGGCATTCGGAGTTAGCATGGAGGAGTTAAAAATATGGGAAGTTAGGCTATTTACAGGTCAAATTTGGCTTTGATTTTTGGCTCTTATTTTGTGCAGAAATTATGGATAAAATGCCATTTTTATGAAAACACGCATGAATGCTAATTATGCAGAATAAATGCAAATATGCTGTTGATTTTTAGGGACTTAAGCTTAATAAATGAGATTTAGAGTGATGAATCCGAGATTCATCAGAGGGCTATTTGGTAACAGGTACCAAAAGTCCAGGGGGTAGTTTGCAAATAACCCACGAATATACACACATGCACTAATAAATTATGCTTAGGGGTATAAATGCAATATCCAAAAAGTATTCATTCAATTCATAACAATCAGAACTACAGGATATAGGATGCAAATACACCAGAGAATCACGTGTCGAAGCACGTGCTATATAACACACAGGGGCATATATGCAAAGAAAATAAAGAGCAGGGTCCTCTATGCAAATATCCCAAAAACTAAACAACTACTCCAAATATTTACAAGACTAAATGCGAAATAAAATAAAGGAGGGGGCTTAAGGGTAAATTACCCTTTATTAATGCGGGCCGCTGGATGGACGCCACGTAGCAGATGAACGGTCCAGATGCAGGTGGCTCTCCAAGGCTCAGCTCCTCGCGATGATCGAACGGTGACGGCGTAGCCACGTGGAAGATCCGACGGTGGCGGTGCGTAGCTGCTACGCCTCTCTGGATTCGACGGCTGGGATCAGTCCTCCTTGATCGGACGCTAGCTGCAGCTCCGTGGATGAACGGTCAGGATGAGATCTGGAGCTTTGAGGCTGATCGGACGGTCGCTGAAGGTCTTCGAAGAACAGGCGGCCGGCGAACTTCGCCGGCCCAGTACGCTTGCTCCGAGCCTCCTCGCAGGGCGTTGATGATCGGAAAAGGTTCGGCGTGAGCCTCCGCGTCGGATGGGGGTCTCCGATGACCCAGCCGAGCTCCAGGGAGCTCCGGCAAGGTCGTCGGAGCTGTAGCTGCTGGACCCAATGGTCCAAGCCCTCAGATGGGCTTGGATGCACCTGCAAAATAGACCAAACAGCTCGCGGGTCGAGGGCAAACTGCCTCGACCCGGTTAGGCGGGGTGAAGATGGTCGGAGGGTCGATATGGGCGAGCTCCGGCGAAGGTGGGGATGGAGGAGCTCGAATCCCAGCTCCTGTGCGAGCTGGGTTGAATGGAGGTATGGAGAAGGTGCGCGAGAGGAAGGCGGAGGTGACGGTTGATTCTGATGATCGAATCGAGCTGTGAGGTGGTCGGAATCGGCAAAACACGGCGACGGTGAAATTTGGGGGAAATCGGAAATTAGCGAAAAGGGAAAGGAAACAGGTCTACTTGGATGGAGGGATGGGTTGTGGTCGAGCTTACGCAGCTCTGGGTCTTCGCCTCACGGAGCGCCGACGTCCGAGGCTCGAGCTCCAGCTCAGGGCGGAGCGCGGCGGTGCTACTCGCCGGTCACTGGAATCCGCTCCCTCTCCTCGTTGCGACACCACGGGGGACAAGCTGTCACGCTCGCCGATGCGATGGAGCTCACTGGGGGGTGGAATAAATATATATATATATATGTACATGTATATACATGGTATATTTACAATTTATTTTTGTGTTTTTTAATTTTGTTCTTTTTATTTTGTTTTTTTGTTTTAATTGTTTTTATTTAATTTATTTACAACATAAAAGATGGAATATTTACAAAATTTTTGGAAATTAATTTTATGTATTTATAGGGTAAAATACATATAGGAGTGGCTATCTACATGATGAATATGCACAAGGTGAGGGTTTTTGTTTTGTTTTTAGCTTTCTCTTTTTATTTTGATTTTTATGTTTATAAATATATACAAGTATTTATAGGCCCATTTTAGTCTCTTTTTGGAGGAAAATATTTTTATTATATTTACAAATATATTTACACACATGAGTCCCTATCTCCCTCTACTTTGGTTTTTATGCGGTCAGGCCCATGCTGAGCCCTCCCTTGGGATTAGGTTGCTCAATATTTATTCTAAATATTTCCCTCTTTTTTTTACTCTTTATTCTTTTATTTTTGCACAAAAACATGCTAATTATTAAACTTTATACAATGCATGCTTTTGATAATTATTTGTATTTACATGAATATACATGCATTTGCAAAGGTTTTTGTAGCTAAAATATAAGAATAAAGAGTGATGAATGGGTATTCATCACCCCCCTATACTTAACTTTTGCTAGTCCCTTAGCAAACACTTATTTGAAAAAGAAGTGAAAAAGAAAGAAAGAAAGAAAAAGAGAGGAATGTACATGGATCAAGATTGAATATTAAACTTTCCTTCATTAAATTGAATTATGGAGCTCGATCAGATCTTTGGATTATTAATGTGTCGGAACCTTATTTAGACTTAAGCTTAAAACTTAACAGCCTCTAAGTTCCACCAATCTATGGACAAGACTCCTCAATAAATCAGATCAGAACAAGTCTACATACACAAACTCTAATGACCATGAATCTTTCCATGCAGTGTAAGTGATAGGTAGCTCCCCACCTCAGAAGTAACAAAGAAACAACCTCCCCCAACTTGGTAACTCTAATGCCTCGGTCTAGAAACTCTTTCCTCGAGAAGCAGGGTATTCCCTTCTAAGTTCAAGTGCAACCGGCTCAAGAAGAGGGGGAAGAAGTATAGACTTTTGGAAGCTCAGCCAGTGTAGCTAAGTCTCCCGCTGCAAGCTTCATGAGATGTAACATGGATACCATAAGCTTTTGCTTTATTTGACTATATACACTCTGGTGGGGTTATTAAATTTTCAATCCGACCCACCACTTTTTTGGAGTTCTTTTTGCATTTTGCATTTTTTTTCAAGTGCCTCTGTACAACATATCTACATGGTGCAGCATATATACAAGAAATTTTTCCCTTGAGCCAGTAGACTATCCCTCTTTTGAAGCTTTATTGCAACCCACGGCTTCTGTCTTTAGCCTTCATCACCACTAGAACAAGTTGAGGCGCACTTCCTTCGCTAGAAGAAGAAGAGAGGTTCCGCCTAGAAGTACTACCCTCATATGCTACCCCAAGCCAAAGGAAACTGCCTCCTCACCACCTCATCCGTGGAGAGCTATGTGTAAAGTGCTGGTGCAAGTCAAGCCATTGTCTCTAAGAGTCATGCGTGTGTTGTTAAGTGCTCTACTTAGGCTCATCAAGATGACATATGCTCATAGCCTAGTGGACTCAAAGAATTAAGTCCTTATGGACCTGAAAAGCCTTAACCCTAAGCCCTATAAGGTTCCTCTTAGAATTAGGTGGATTAAGATCTTAATCAAGCTCCATTTCTCAATTTAATTCCAGGCTTAGTTTAAATGTCAACTATCATCCAGGGAAAAATTATATACATATATACACAAAAAATGCTATTTACAAATATTTACAATCGTGCAAAATTTTTGAAAAATGTTTTGAAATCATGAATGGATGGATGCATGAAGTGCAAGTTTTGCAAAAGTATTTACACACATTTACACAAGATTTTTGCAAACTTTTGATTTTCAAAACATTTTGGAAAAATTTTGTACTATATACATAATTTTGATAAGAAAATATTCACACAAGCTTTACACAAAAGATTTTTGAAAACATTTTTACAAAAATAATTTTGTACACTAGCTATGTATGTGCAATAAAAGAATGTATATTTACAGAAAAAAATTTATTAATTTTTGTGATTTTTGGGGTTTTTAGCCATTTTATTTATTAACACATTCACACAAAGTACGAGTTATGGCTAAAGTATATATGAAATATATACACACCCCCCTATACTTAGCTCGAACGATGTCCTCAGAGTGATCAAGAGCGATGAAGAAGGCATAACTCGTGCTTAGTAAAACGGAAGTGAAACGGAATGGCTAAGTACAGAAATGAATGAATGAATAGAATGAGGAGAGCTTGGTGGTTTCCCCCTATACTTAGGATTAAATAATCCTAAGTATAGCAAGCTGTACATGAAGGGAAATCCGAGTGAAGAACGTACAGAGTCTGCCCCCCCTATACTTAGGGTAAAATATCCCTAAGTATAGGCAGCAAAACAGGAGCAGAAAGAATGAAAAGAATACCCGCAGGTCCTACATCCCCCTATACTTAGGGTAAAGTACACCTTAAGTATAGCATAATCATAAGATGGGAAAAGGGATGTGGGACTAAAGAATAGTGTGATATAGACAACTGGATCTATACAAGTCGGAAGAACAGTGATAATCAGACGCGAGATGCAATAGATGTGAGTCAAGAGGCCACATCTCACGCAAAGTGAATAGGGGCAACATCAACGACCCGCGGCTCATGATCTAGAACTGGCTTGAGCCGCTGGCCGTTCACTCGAAAGGTACTCTCAGAAGACAACTCGGATATATCAATGCTACCATTGTCGTGTACCTTTCTCACCAGATAAGGTCCCTTCCATTTGCTCTGTAGCTTCCATGGAAATAGACGAAGCCTCGCATCAAACAACCGTACTCTCTGTCCAGGCTCAAAATGCTTGTGGCTGATATGAGAATCATGCCACTCTTTCACTCTCTCCTTATACTGTAGGCTGTTTGCGAAGGCGGTATCTCTAAGCTCCTCCAAGGCTGCTAACTCTGCCCTCCTCTGGTCTCCTACACTATCTGGATCTAAAAGAATATTCGTGACTGCCCAAAGTGACTTGTGCCTCAACTCAACAGGTAAATGGCATGGCTTGCCATAAACTAGGCGAAAGGGAGATGTGCCCAATGGTGTCTTGAAAGACGTCCTATATGCCCACAAGATCGAGTCCAAAAGCTGTGACCAATCCTTTCGGTCAGGGCAGACGACTTTCTGTAAAATAGTCTTGATCTCCCTGTTCGAGACCTCGGCTAGACCATTCGTCTGTGGATGGTATGGAGTGGCAACTCGATGGTCTATGCTGGACTCACTGGCAAGTGCCTTCACCTGGTCGTTGATGAAATGAGACCCCCCATCTGAAATCAATACTCGAGGTACCCCGAACCGCGTGATAATGTGCTTCCTCAAAAATATGCAAACAGTCCTCGCATCAGCGGCTCGGGCGGGGATAGCCTCAACCCAACGACTAACATAGTCAACGGCCAACAGAATGTACTCAAAACCCTGAGTCTTAGTGAATGGACCCATGAAATCGATGCCCCATGCGTCAAAAACCTCACAGAAATGAATGGGTTGCATCGGCATCATATCACGCTATCCACAAGTGCCCATCCTCTGACAGTCAGTACACCTCTTCACGAACTCATCAGAGTCCTTGAAGAGGGTAGGCCACCACAAGCCGGATTGGAGCACTTTCTGTGCCGTTCTCCTCCCAGAGTGATGTCCTCCTGCCTCAAGCTTGTGGCAGTAAGTGAGAAAGCTATGGTGCTCATCTTGAGGGATGCACCTACGCCAGACACATCCCCTCCTTCGTGGTAAAGGATGGGATCCTCCCAATGGTAAGACTTGGCCTTCGCGAGGAAGGTCTCAAGCCTCTGTCTAGGCCAACCTTGTGGGACTTTCTTAGCAACAAGAAAGTTCACAATATTGGCATACCACGGGAGTGAGGCGATAGCAAGGATCGCCTCATCTAGGAAGGTCTCACAAATGGGGTCAATCTGCTCAGAAGACTCCTCAGGCTGCTTTAAACGGGAGAGATGATCCGCCACCACATTCTTGACTCCAGGCTTATCATTGATCTCAATGTCGAACTCCTGGAGTAGAAGGATCCATCTAGTCAGTCTGGCCTTGGCATCCTTCTTTTCCATAAGGTATCGGATGGCGGTATGATCTGTATACAAAGTCACTCTAGATCCAATGATGTAAGATCTGAACTTATCTAGGGCGAACACTACTGCTAGCATCTCCTTCTCTGTGACTGTATAATTCCACTGGGCGGAATCCAAGGTGCGGCTAGCATAGTGGATAGCAAATGGGACTACATCCCTCCTCTATCCAAGCACAGCCCCCACGGCAAAATCGGAGGCATCCATCATGATCTCAAATGGGAGAGACCAATCTGGTGGCTGGAGGACAGGAGCCTCAACAATACACTGCTTGAGAGTATCAAAGGACGAAAGACACTTGTCACTGACAAGGAACTCGGTGTCGTTCATCAGCAGGTCAGTCAACGGTCGGGCAACTCTACTGAAATCACGGATGAACCGCCGATAGAAACCGACGTGCCCCAGGAAAGACCGTAACTGCCGCAAATTGGACGGTGGTGTGAGTTTCCTAATGACATCAACCTTGGCCGGATCAACCTCCATGCCCCTGTTGGAGATGATGTGGCCAAGCACCGTCCCTTGAGTCACCATGAAGTGACTCTTCTCCCAAGAAAGAACCAAGCGGACCTCAATACATCGCTGGAGTACTCGGTCTAGGCAATCAAGACAGGAGTCAAATCCATCACCGTAAACCGGGAAATCATCCATGAAGACCTCTAAGCACTCCCCTACCATGTCCGAAAAGATCGACAACATGCATCTCTGAAAAGTCGCAGGGGCGTTGCATAGCCCAAATGGCATGCGTCGGAAGGCGTATGTGCCGAAGGGATAGGTAAAGGTGGTCTTCTCCTGATCCTCAGGAGCGATGGCCACCTGGTTGTAGCCCGAGTACCCATCCAGAAAACAATAATGGCTCTTCCCTGCCAGTCTCTCAATAATCTGATCAATAAAGGGCAGGGGGAAATGATCCTTCTTGGTGGCCTGGTTGAGTCTCCTGTAGTCAAAACAAACCCGCCAAGAAGTGGGTACTCGTGTAGCAATCTCCTCTCCAGACTCGCTAATCACTGTAGTGATGCCCGTCTTCTTGGGCACCACATGCAAAGGGCTGACCCACTTGGAGTCGGAGATGGGATAGATAAAATCGGCGCTCCACCATTTCAAAATTTACTTCATGACAACCTCTCTCAGATTTGGGTTCAACCGCCGCAGGAACTCATGCGACGGCTTCGCCTCATCCTCGAGATAGATATGGTGGGAGCACAGGGCCGGACTAATCCCATGGAGATTTGCTACGCTCCATCCTATTGCCTTGCGGTTCTTTTCAAGAACCCCCATCAGACGGGATTCCTGCTCTCTAGTCAAATCGGCTGAGATAATGACTGGGTACATCTCATGCTCACCCGCAAGGAATCTATACTTCAACGACGAAGGAAGCGGCTTCAACTCTGGACAACTGGGTGCTGGCAAATCTGGCTTCGAAAGAAGATGCGTGTAAGCTGCCAAATCTGTCCGAGAGACTGAAAGTGTACTCTCGCAAACTGGATCTGGAGAAGGTTGCTCAACTGAACTGTCTCTGATCTGCTCGGCATCTACCTCCTCCTCAACTGTAGGCTCAGTGGAAATCAGGTCTGGCATGTAGTCATCACAATCTGCCCACTCAGACTCTGATTCCGAGGGATCTGCATCAAACAAGGTGGCATCAGTACCACTGTTACGCAAGGTGGCCTCAGTCCCACCGTAACTGAACTCTGTGTCGCGGTCGAGAACCGGCTCTGCTGCCTCTGTAGTATCCTGAACTAGGAATGTGCTCTCCAAGCTCTCCTCTGCTGTCATCTCTGCATCAGCGGTGTCTGAAAATGAGAGGATGGCCTGTGCTGCTGGGCCTGCCCAAACTGCCTCATCATCTGTGATCACAAAATCACAATCCTGGTGGATGTCTAGCCCGACGTCTGTCAGCTACTCTGTATCTGTGCTGGTCTCTGAGCATGCTCTCTCTCTGGCTCTGTAGTCCTCGACTGTCTCTATTTGTACACTTTCGCCCTCGACGCGAAAGTATACCTTCCCGCTATCATGATCAGTCACCGCCTTGGCTGTGGCCAAGAACGGGCGACCTAGAATGATGGGGGTATCGGTCACTGAATCAGGGATCTCCATGTCCAACACTACGAAGTCCACGGGAAATTGCAGACCCTGAATAGTGACGACAACGTCTCGCAACAACCCCTTCGGCCTCTTGACAGATCTATCAGCAAACTGAAGGACTGTCCTGCTCTGTCGAAGAGTGCCCAACTCGAAGCGGTCGATAAGGGCTGCCGGAAGGAGGTTGATAGACGATCTGCTATCCAATAGAGTCCGGTCGAACCTCTGCTCTCTGATATGACATCTGACATATGGGGCTCCTGAATCTAGCCTCTTGGCCAGCAGACGGTTCTGGATCGCGAAGCACGTGGCTTTCGTCAGCACATGAATCTCTGAATGGTGGTTCTTCCTCCTCCTCCTAACTGTGGTCCTATCTCTCAACGATCGCTGAAGAAGGGGGATGTGCTGCAAAGCCTCCTGAAGGGTCAGCTGTATATGGAATCTGTCGATCATGCTCTGGCTGAACTCCTCCTGCTCTCTCTTTTTTGGATCTTTTTCTCTTTTCTTCCCCTTCCCCATCTGAAGGGCTCTAGGGAAGGGGATCATAGGGTCCTTCTCAGATGAAGGACTAGAAAAGGGTCTAAGCGGTTCGACGACCGAATCCACACATACATCATGCACCACAGTGGGACCAGAAGAAAATAAACCCTTTTCTTTATTCACAGAACTGTTCAGAGATACAGGTGTAGAAGAAGGAAAAACAACAGGTCTCGCAGAAGTATGGGTGGCCTCAGTACCACCATCGGCTGGATCAGCTGGAAGACTGGCGGCCTCAGTACCGCGCTCTAGCTCGGCAACTCGGATGGCGTCAGTACCACCTCCTCGAACTAGTGAAGTGGCGGCCTCAGCACCGCCTGTGAAATCAGCATCCTTGGTGGCATCAGTACCACCGTCATCATCATGTGCGGCCTCAGTACCGCTCTCCTCCTCCTCATCTGACGCTCTAGGTGTATCCTCATGATGTCGCTCAGACGAGGCACTGCCTGCTGTCATCCTATCGCTCCTAAGTGTGACAAAATTAGTATCAAACAGATATCACCAAATGCATCACTAGGAGTGGTATACTTTGTACAAACTACCTGTTCAGATTTCCGCTTCAGGCTTTTGGGATTCGGCTCTATCTGGGCAGGGATGGCGGCCTTCCCTCTCACGATGTCCCGCATCTCGTGGCGGAACTCGTCCATCTCCCGTCTGAGAGTAGCCTGCTGGTCCGTGAGGATGCGGGCTATGTCATCCAAGGCGGGGCTCTCGTATGGTGGACCATGAGAGCCCGACGGGTAGCCTCTCTGGTAATGAGGCTGCTGGAATTGGTGCTGCTGCTGCTGAGAGGGATAAGTAGAAGGATGTTGCTGGTGTGGCTGGTGAGGCTGCTCTCGCCTCCAAGACTGTCCCTGCTGATAGGGACGAGGAACGAAGGATGACTGCTGCTGTGACTGGTAAACTGGGGGCTGCTGCTGCTGGTGATCCCTCTGCTGGCTGTACTGGCCTCCCTGGCCAAATGGCTGCTGCTGGGGCTGGGTACCTCCACTCCCCCACCTGAATCCGGGATGGTCTCGTCGGTTCCCAGGCTGAGGACGGTCATACCAAGTCCCGTTGACATCCATCAACGGCTCTGCATCGTACTGGGCTGGCGGAAGTACTGCCAGAGGCTGATCCGGCTGGTATACCACCATCTGCATGTCTGGAGATGGTGGTGACTGGTAGGAGGGCTGCTGCTGCTGGTACGGCTCCGCCTGTACAAGGTGAACCTGTCTAGGCTGCTGGTGTGAGCTGGAGCGCTGGAACGAGCCGTTGCTGCCGCCGGTATCGCCTCGCGACTGAAGACGGGGCTGTGAAGCCGTCTGTGCCTCCTGGAGACACATGAGCTGGGTCTTCATGTCGCTCAGAGTCTGTGCCATCTGCTCCATCTGAGTGATGCCCTGACACTGCTTCTTCTCGATCAGGTCCATCCGATCCAACTTCTCACTGATGATACCCATATCCGCAGCGGATGACTCTGCCTGTGCTGCTGCTACTGCGGATGAACTGGAAGGACCGGCGTCGACCCGTGCTATCCTCTGGTACTGTACGGGTCCTGGCTGCTGGGGGCTGCCCTGAGTGTACAACCTAGTCTGGGACATCACCATGCAGTTCTCGGCCATCTCCTCGTAGATGGCCCAGACCTGGTCGTGATCCTTGGCGAAGTAAGACCCGCCACAAGAAGCGTTCACCAAGCCCTGAAGTTCTGGTGTCAGCCCGCTGAAGAAGCTCTGAACAAGGTTCGGCTTCGAGATGTCGTGGTGCGGGCATCGATCAGTCAGCTCACGGAACCTCTCCCATGCCTCATGGAATTGCTCGTTGGGGAGCATGGAGAAGTTGCTGATGAGGGCTCTCGCTACATTGGTCCGCCCGAGTGGATAGTACTTGTTCAAGTACTCGGTGCGAAGCTGCTCCCAGGTGTAAACGAACTTCTCCAAGTGCTTCAGCCAGGTGGCTGCTCTGTCTGCTAAGGAAAAGGGGAAGGCAATCATCCTGATCGTATCCTGGTCCACCTGACGATCGTGGACAGTGCTGCATATCATCTCAAACTCCTGCAGGTGGAGATGAGGCTCCTCTGTCGCCAAACCGTGAAACCGAGGTAGAAGCTGCAAGGTGTTCGGAGGGAACTTGAAGTCCCCCACGATCGCTGGAAGTACCACCCAGCGGTGTGTCAAGGTCGACCCGGGATTGTAGTTCTCCTGCATCGATCTAAGTGGTGGTGGTGCTCCTCCTGCTGCTGCTGCTGCTGCGGCTGCTGCCGCGGCTGCGGCTGCGGCGGCAGCTGCCGCATCGTCGGGTCCTCCTCCTCCGCGATTCTCACGGTTGGCTCTCATCTGCTCAAACTCTCGCCTCATGTCCATCATGAATGCTCCCTGATCCCTCAGCTGTTGCTGTACTGACTCGAGGGAGGCGATCAGGGTGGAGTTGATCGCACCCTGGTCCATAACAAAATGCTGCTCTCCACGTGGACCTCCGGGGTGATCACCAGAACTGCCGGCCATCGTCTCTGAAAAATCAAAATAACTGAACTCAGGTGCCGATAAATCATCTATCTGTTTCTCCTCTGGCACTGGTATCTCTGAATCAGAAGAAGGGTGGTCGAGGGGGAACAGGGCGGAGTCATACTCGGATTCGGAGAGCGGGTCTGAGCTCCCACGAACCGACCTAGATGAATGGTCAGGAGTGCTGAAAAGCAAGAGACCTCCTGCCCATCATCGTGATCTGGCGAGTAAGGCAGATGAGATCTGGAAAAACTATGATCGGCAACCAAACCCTCTGTTCACCAACACAACACGAGCTGAAGACCGTAAAGGCTCGGTCAAATTATCTTGTCAAATTTTATTAGGTGAACAAACAATCTATCAGAGCGCTTACGTGACCTGTTGGGATTCCCAATGCTACCCCAACCGACTGGCCCGCACAGAAGAGTCGGTAGTCAGTCAGGAATAGCACCGGAGGGCTCTACCTAGTGGACGGGTCACTCTCTCACGCAAGCAAATCAAACAATGAGGGGGTTGCTCTCCCCAAGACAAATTTTTCAGTCAAGTGTCTTTTAGGGTCAATAGCTTAAACAGTCCCAATTTTATGGTTTTTCTTTTTAATATTTTTCAATATAAACAAAGGCCTAACGAATTTTTCGGTTCTCCTGGTTATTAAGTCCAAAACAAGGGGGAGAAGACGAAAAAGCCGATGCGCGAGAAATCAATGATGCATGCAGAGATAAAAATGCGTACCTGACTCCAGCAATCTACATGCAAGATGATCCGCGCAGAATTTTAAAGACAAAAATAAAACTACCTATATGGTGCAGCGGTGAAAACCGAGTCCTACACAGGCAATTTCTACTCGACAGAACCGTCTAGCTTAGTCACTCGCCCTCGATCTAAAGAGTCCGGTCTAGACACACCCCTCCTCTTCTCACAGGTCGAGTTCAGGAGTAGCGCTTGACGGGGCAGGCTCGCGGCGCGTAGGCTCTCAGTAAAGCGACTAAACTATTTTTATTAGTGAATTATTAGTAGGTCCAATTATCGCTCTATAGGAACAGGCATGCAATTAAGTGTGTGGATCCTGCTAGTTACGGCACAGTCAAGTAGAAAATCCTAAATCTAGGGGCTTAAGAAAAACCGCTGAAAACCGTAAAAGGCAGCTAAAAAGCTAAAACCGCGAAAAACCGCGAAAAATCTAAACTAGTCTAAGGGGTCCCCCGAGCACACCGGTGCTCGGCGAAACAGACCCGAGAGTCCAAGTGTCTATCCGAATGTACCTGTATTATTACAATAATTCAAATGTGCAGGAAATAAATCCTAAACTATACTCCTCTCTCACTCAGCTCCTCTCTCGCTCTCTCCTGCGGCTCCGTGCAGAAGGGAGCCGCCTCCGAATCCTACGGTTGCGCCGGCTCCTCAAAGTCGCCTCCGCGGTCCTCGGGCCATCGCAAGAAAGAAAGCAAGTGTCACAAACCAAATTATTATAAAAATGTCAGAAAAATATATATATGCAGAAAGCTATACAAAAAGCCGTGAAAATAAAAGCCGCGGAAAAACTCAAAAATCGACTACTAAGCCGTGCTCCCCGGCAACGGTGTCATTCTGATGACCGAAAAAATCACCAAGACACAGGTGAAATAAAATAGATCAAGGGCCGTTGTGACCCGGATCTCGAAAGTCAATCGGTCAATCAAGATAAATAAAGCAGACCACCAAAATCAGATGAAGTCAAATAAACACGATAGCGGTCCTGGCCATTTTATTAACCTTGTATAGCGACCAGGGTCGAACTCAAGGAGCACGGATTGGCCTTATGTCCTACGAAGTAGTCGAGAAGAGAAGAAAAGGTATTTTTGGTGGTTTTTAAGGGTTTTTATATTTTTTTTTGGATTTTTAATCAATTAAGAAAATAAGAAAAGCAACTAAACAACACACTTCAACAATTTATTAAATGCACTAAAAATCAACCAAAAATTCTATAAAAATATTTTTGTGTGTTTTATGTTTTTTTACTGTTTTTGGTGAATTTTTGGGATTTTTCTGATTTTTATTTTATTTTCTAAAAATGAAACAATGACAGAAATAGAGGGTGCTGTCCAGTCAGGAGAAAAAGGCCAATCTAAAATATAAAAAGAGGCTCCCAGCTCTTGAGGGTAATTTTCCTATAAACTAGAAAGTTTAAGGAAAATTAGGGCACTGAATTTATGATTTTTGGATTTTTAAATTATTTATTAGAATTTTTATGAGTTTTTGAGTGTTTTTCAATTTTAGGTGTTTTAGATAATGAAAAATAGCCAAAATTGGCTAGAAAATCAAGCAAGCCAAAATAAGCAGTAGGTAATTTTTTGTAATTTTTAGATAGGTTTTAATATTTTTTTGTGATTTTCAAAGCTGAACAGTAACGAAAATACGTGTTTTTGAATTTTTAAAAATATCAAACAGCGTCAAAAATGTCTTCAAAATTTATAGAAAATTTTACATCATGGCAGGAGCCATGTATCTAATTTTCATCAAATTTGGAGGTGATTTTCTATTTTATTCAAAAATCAAAAGAGGGTACTGTGCACAGGGACCTAAGTGCAAATACCCAAAGTCCTGAGGGGTCTGGTACAAAATACCCAAGAAGTCACGCGCGTCGTGCGTGCCTGGGGCACTCAGGGACCCAAATGTAATAAAAACTACTTCCGAGGGCTATTTGGTAACAGGTACCAAAAGTCCAGGGGGTAGTCTGCAAATAACCCACGAATATACGCACATGCACTAATAAATTACGCTCAGGGGTATAAATGCAATATCCAAAAAGTATTCATTCAATTCATAACATTCAGAACTACAGGATATAGGATGCAAATACACCAAAGAATCACGTGTCGAAGCGCGTCCTACATAACACACAGGGGCATATATGCAAAGAAAATAAAGAGCAGGATCCTCTATGCAAATATCCCAAAAACTAAACAACTACTCTAAATATTTACAAGACTAAATGCGAAATAAAATAAAGGAGGGGGACTAAGGGTAAATTACCCTTTATTAATGCGGGCTGCTGGATGGACGCCACGTAGCAGATGAACTGTCCAGATGCGGGTGGCTCTCCAAGGCTCAGCTCCTCGCGATGATCGAACGGTGACGGCGTAGCCACGTGGAAGATCTGGTGGTGGCGGTGCGTAGCTGCTACGCCTCTCTGGATTCGACGACTGGGATCAGTCCTCACTGATCGGACGCTAGCTGCAGCTCCGTGGATGAACAGTCAGGATGAGATCTGGAGCTCCGAGGCTGATCGGACGGTCGCTGAAGGTCTTCGAAGAACAGGCGGCCACGAACTTCGTCGGCCTAGTACGCTCGCTCCGAGCCTCCTCGCGGGGCGTTGATGATCGGAAAAGGTTCAGCGTGAGCCTCCGCGTCGGATGGGGGTCTCCGATGACCCAGCCGAGCTCCAGGGAGCTCCGGCAAGGTCGTCGGAGCTGTAGCTGCTGGACCCAATGGTCCAAGCCCTCAGATGGGCTTGGATGCACCTGCAAAATAGACCAAACAGCTCGCGGGTCGAGGGCAAACTGCCTCGACCTGGTTAGGCGGGGTGAAGATGGTCGGAGGGTCGATATGGGCGAGCTCCGACGAAGGTGGGGACGGAGGAGCTCGAATCCCAGCTCCTGTGCGAGCTGGGTTGAATGGAGGTATGGAGAAGGTGCGTGGGAGGAAGGCGGAGGTGACGGTTGATTCCGATGATCGAATCGAGCTGTGAGGTGGTCGGAATCGGCAAAACACGGCGACGGCGAAATTTGGGGGAAATCGGAAATTAGCGAAAAGGGAAAGGAAACAGGTCTACCTGGATGGAGGGATGGGTTGTGGTCGAGCTTACGCAGCTCTGGGTCTTCGCCTCACGGAGCGCCGACGTCCGAGGCTCGAGCTCCAGCTCAGAGCGGAGCACGACGGTGCTACTCGCCGGATCAGTGGAATCCGCTCCCTCTCCTCGCTGCGACACCACGGGGGACGAGCTGTCACTCTCGCCGATGCGATGGAGCTCACTGGGGGGTGGAATAAATATATATGTACATGTATATACATGGTATATTTACAATTTATTTTTGTGTTTTTAATTTTGTTCTTTTTATTTTGTTTTTTGTTTTAATTGTTTTTTTTAATTTATTTACAACATAAAAGATGGAATATTTACAAAATTTTTGGAAATTAATTTTATGTATTTATAGGGTAAAATACATATAGGAGTGGTTATGTACATGATGAATATGCACAAGGTGAGGGTTTTTGTTTTGTTTTTAGCTTTCTCTTTTTATTTTGATTGTTATATTTATAAATATATACAAGTATTTACAGGCCCATTTTAGTCTCTTTTTGGAGGAAAATATTTTTATTATATTTACAAATATATTTACACACATGAGTCCCTATCTCCCTCTACTTTGGTTTTTATGCGGTCAGACCCATGCTGAGCCCTCCCTTGGGATTAGGTTGCTCAATATTTATTCTAAATATTTCCCTCTTTTTCTTTTTACTCTTTATTCTTTTATTTTTGCAAAAAACATGCTAATTATTAAACTTTATACAATGCATGCTTTTGATAATTATTTGTATTTACATGAATATACATGCATTTGCAAAGGTTTTTGTAGCTAAAATATAAGAATAAAGAGTGATGAATGGGTATTCATCAAGGACCTAACTCCAATCTATAATATAAGGCTAAGGGTAGAAGATTTATGGAAGAACCATTGTCGAGAAGTGTGCGTGTGAACGCAATACCGCCAATGCGACTCTCCACATAATGGGCGCCCAGGTCTCTTTTCTTTCTTGGCAAATGCTGGTTTTTGACACATTTGGTAGTGGCAATCGTCAAGATATGAGTTTCCATAAATTGACTTGTTATCTTTGTGCGAGTCCTAGTGGGAGTGCATTTTGCCTTCAAATATTTCTGAAAGGCTGGATTACTGGCCACATACTGATCAAAGGGTACTTTGACTGTGATGTTTTGTTGGCAGAACCTTTCCATTACTGGATCATCCTGAATATTTTTCTTTTGTTTTCCTTTCTTGAGAGCATGGGGGATAGGAATGGAAGCATTTGAGACAGGAGATAGAGGGCCAGAATCATAAATAAGAGCTTCTTTATTAGATTTGGAGTTTTTATTACAATCATAAGATTTTTGATAATAATCAAAATCAGGTTGCTGAAAAGGGAACAAAGGTATTTTTGCAGCAACTAGAGGTTCAAGGTCCTCTGCAGACTCCATAGATGCTTTCCCTTTCTCTTGTGCTGGGATCTTCAGGCGTCCTTCTTCATCCTCCTCGGAAACATCCCCCGGCTGATCTTCCGAGTCTTCATGGTCCGATTCCCTAACCCAGTTAGGTATGGCCACGGTTCTTCCGCTCCTGAGTAACATGGCACGGATATTGTCAAATGAAAGAATCTCATGTTCAGATGTGGAAAAATATGAATAGTATACCTGACCATTGTGTTGAGATGATTGGGATTTGTTCAAGCTATTGGGGTTAGCTTGAACTTGAGCGGGAATGGTTGTGGCTGGGACAGTCTGCTCATCCTTCCATCAGGATTAACGATTAACATCCAACCGTAGATCATACAGCTCATTTCGGAAGCTACGGATTTCTTCAAGCATTTGTCTCTGGATATCAACCGGTTCTTCTGGAGGGTTGGATGATTGAGCTGATGGTTTGGGAGCTTGGTGTTGCTAACAGTATTGCTCAGGTTGGTTCCGACGATTGTAGGGCTGCTGCTGCTTCGGATGTTGGAAAGATGCAGTGTTCTGAGGGTGCTGTAGAGACTGAGGAATGCAACATTATAGAAAGTGGGCGGACGTTGATAAGGCTAACGATCCCCCATATTACCCTGTCGGGTAGTGTCCTGCGTGTACCAAATACCGTTTATTTCAAAAGTCAGAGGTGTGGCTTCTTTGACTGTCTCGGTCGGTGGGGGTGGCTGCTGGGAAGCTTGGGCATATGATTGGTCATGTGCCCATGGTTGTTGTTGTTCTGATCCTGGCTGCTCTTGGATATGATGCACATGGTAGATCGGGATCGTAGGTGCAGTGGGAATCCCCATCTTGGATACCTTCGTAGTGAGCTTCTCCATCTGCTTTGGAAATTGGGAGATCCTGTTGTCGATGTCGCTCATTCTCTTATCCACTATTGTCAATTTATCAGCTATGATGTGCATGTTTGGAATCAAATCCTTCGCTATTTCTGCGACAGTCTGCTTCCCGCCTTTGGCTTGAAGGGTGTTCAGGGACTCGGTGTATGCTCTGTTGGCAATCTGAGAACGACTTGTTTCTGCCATCTGCTCCAGTACTCTCCAGACAGTCTCAGCTCCATGCGATGTGTAATTCCCTCCGCAGGCAGCGCTAACTAACCCTTGAGTCTCGTAGTTGAGGCCAGAGTAGAGTGACTGGACTTGGATGATGTTGTCCAGGTCATGGCAGGGGCATTTCTGTAGTAGGTCTTTAAACCTATCCCAAGCCTCACAGAGTGGTTCATTGGACATCTGAGAAAAACTGGTGATGCGGATCCTCATTTGATTGGTCCGACTCAAGGGGTAGAATTTCTTCAAAAATAAGTTTTTGAACATCTCATAAGTAGTCACAGTCACCCCCAAGTTCTTCACCCAGTAGTATGCTTTCCCTTTCAAGGCGAAAGGTAGTGCAATGAGACGAATGTAGTCTTGGCTGACTTGTGGGTGCCTCAGATTAGAACATATCAGCTCCAGATCCCGCAAGAATTCATATGGCTCTTCAGTCGTATTACCATGCAATTGAGGTAATTGACTTACAAAATGTGGCTTCAGTTCATAGTGGATCTCTGGTTGTGGTAGCTGCAAATAATTCCACACTCTGTACTGTCCAGGGTTGTATGCGGCTTCCATTGGTAGTTCTTCCCCAGCATTCAACTGCTCAAGTTGCGCCCTCAGTAACTGTTGTTGCTGCTCAGATGTAGCCTATCTTGCCAGAATCATTTTGATAGGATCGTCATTAAGTTCATCTTCAGGATCTTTCTTGGAAGACATCTTGGGAGGCACTTCTTCTTCTTCACCTTCAGAATATAAGGGATTCGTGTTAATAGAGTGGAAAGAATTGATGTAACAGTTTTCCTCGATCTATTTTGGTGAGACAGAGACAGTGTGGGTCTGTCCTCCCTCTAGGAAGAAGAAGGAATCGTAGGAATATGGTTCTTGGGAAGGGTTTCCCGGAGGTCAAGAAGGTCCAGAGTAAGAGTCTCTCTGGGCTTTTGAGATTGGAGAGTATGTGGTAGTGAGAGAAGGGTTCGCGGAGTCCGAATAAGAATTACCACAATCTTCCATTCTCGAGGTCAACAAGAGGTTTGCGCTTTATGATGTAGGCACAAGTGTGCGGTATTCGTTGATTGCTTAGTTTCTACGCACAAACCAAACACAATACAAATATTTCTTTCACCAACTCACTCAGTGAAGGCCGTAAGAGTTCGGCCAGTTATCTTGTCAGTTTTAATTGGTGAGAATTCAAGTCTTGCAAGCCGTTTAAACGAGCTGTTAGGTGCCAATATTTCCTTAAAGACTGTCCCGATTTCGTACGACTAGTTGCATCCACTTTCAGCCAGTATAGGTGTAAGTACGGACCGTAAAACGACTACCCGTGTTACTTAAGGACGGAGCCTTGCGCAGTGTCCTTTAAACCACCCACTCTGCTAAGGAAGTCCGGATCGTTAACTAGCTACCCGTATTCCTCACTAAGAAGTAGCTAATCATTTTTAAAATCAGTAGTCTATATGAAAATCTTGGCTTGGCTCTATCTTAGTGTGCGTCTCTCTCCTCGCTGCAAGATAAAATTAAACAAGGTTGGGGTTGCTCTCCTGCAAGAATTCTTGATTTTATGGGTTTTAAGATCGGCTATATTTAGCAGTCCCAATTTTAATGAGGCGGTCACTGAAGAATTATATGAGCATAAATATACGTCTACCGTCCAGTCCCAATTTTCTTTAAAATCATGTGACAAAACAAGAAGGAGGAGTTCAGGAAAAGCTGATGCACGCGAAAACAATGATGTATGCTCAGTTGAAGACTTACAGTGCTTCCTCGCAATCTCCATTTGGGATGTAATACAGAATTGAAAAATTACTCTAAATGAATGCAAGCCGATGAAAACCACACCTAAGCAGAAAGTTCTATTAGCGGGAAAGAATTGATTTAAATTTTGGCTAAATTGAACGATCTATGTGTGTCTGTGTGGCCTTAGATCCTACGAGTACAAGCAAAAATATAAATACTCTAAGAGCCGTATGTGCAGGTCTATCCTAATCGCCACTCAAGTCGGGCCCCACCCTCACCAGAGAGTGAAACAGGCCACGACACACCACAGAAAAGTTCGAGGTCTTTTTTACATGCGCGAGAGTCCAAACGGACACCGCTGTAAATGAGCAAGTAAATAAAATTGTAGAAATTAAAAACCTAAACTCTACGCTCTTTCACGACTCGACTCGATCTTAATTTAATTGCGGCTGTACGGATGTCGGTGAAGATGCGTCGGTTTCTTGAAATCCGCTCCACGTATGCTGGGCACCTCGCAAGAAAAATAAGAGAGAGGATGTCAGAGAGTGACTCAAAAAATAATAAAAGACAAGAAAAATAAATGCAGGAAAATAAATGAGATTTACAATGAATAATTCGGGGGTCTGACTACCCGAATGCGAAAAATCGAACAAAAAAATTCAAAGCACAAAAGTAAGCCGTTTGCCTCCCCGGCAACGGCGCCATCTGACGAGTTCGAAAATTACGGCTTTAAGAAGATTTTTTTATCTTTGTTCATGCTAAAAATAATGTGTCGTTCGTTGTAGGCGGTGATCGGAATCGGTGAGAAATAACCACAAATATTATTCAAATTTTCATCAAGTGGTTTTATGTTTATTTTACTTGGGCAAGTCCCAAGGTCGATCACAAGGAGACAAAGGAACAACCTAGAGTTATTTTTATCAAAAATCTTGCACGGTTTTCGAGGCGGTCTTTTTTTGGAATTTTTAACAAATAAGGGATGCATGATGCAATTTTGTCCTATTTTAGGGACTAAAATATCGGCTATATTCAAACGATGTCCGAAAAATATGAAACTTGGCCACAATGTAGATTATGATGAAATGAATGCATTGTAATTTTTTTGGGATTTTTTGGATGCAAAATGAATTTTTAATGCAAACAAAAGGAATTTCAGTATTTAATTATGATAAATACTAAACCTACTTATTTTCGAGGACCAAAATTATCTAAGATCTATCACTAAGTGGTTGATCTCAGAAAAATCCTAAACCTCGAAAATGCGAGATGTAATACCTATTAAAAATTAAATTGTGAAATGTGCAAGATGATTTTTACCGGGCAATATATGCATGCAAATGCAAATCTTTTGGGCACAATGTCAAGCAAAATTAACTCTACAATATGTGATTTTTCAGGTATTTTTAGAGCAATGATCAATCAACTACAAAATTAAGAACATGGACTGGGCAAAATATGAAAATTTTCACAGAATAGTTAATTGTTAATTAATCACTGATCACAAAAATATCCACAATATGTCAAAATGTAGAGAATAAAGTGTAGAACAAAATGCCAATTGTTGATAAATAAAATAATGCAATAAAGAGGTCCAAAACAGAGGGAGAACACAGGGGTCTTTTTGCAATATAGATAGAATTGCAGCGGGGGTTTGTTCTATAATTACCGCTATCCTGAGGGTGTTTCTGCAATTTCTCCAGAAGGGCACGTGCCCGACACGTGCCCTAGGATCGGCGGGGTTGATTTGCAAATGGGGGATCGTCTAGGGGGGTCCGCGCAATTTGCCCTTAGGTCACGTTCTGAGCACGTGACCCAAGGTGCTGATATCAGATGACATCGTTCCCCCGCCCTCACGTGCGTGGCACGTGGAGGGGGCCTCGGGCCTGAGCGCCCGATCGCGGTGTTTAAAAGGCGGAGTTGAGGGGGTCGCTCTGGCGGAGGCCCCTGGAGCTTCTCGTGTAGTCGGTGGCGATGCGGAGGAGCCCCGACCTTGGGCGGTGGAGATCGAGCGTCTGGAAGGCGGTGCTGCTGGAGTTGATGTCGATGGAGGTCGTAGAAGATGGCGGTGTTAGATCGAAGGCAGAGGAGTTGTCGGTGGGGACGAGGCAGAGCAGGTGGAGTTGTGTCGAGGCAGAGGTCGAAGGTGAGGTCGTCGGAGATGGTCGGTGAAGCGGTGAAGTCGTGGGTGAGTTGTTGATGAAGGCGGAGAAGAATGTTGGCAGTGACGTTGGTGAAGATAGAGAGAGAGGGAGAGATAGAGAGAGTGAGAGAGAGAGAGTACCTGGGAGGCAATAGGCTCTACGGCGACGAGCGACCGGAGCGAGGGCAGGCTCGGAGCAGCGCTGCGACGAAGACGACGGGTCCTCGGATCACGCTGAAGTTGCGAGTCTCGCTGGTTGTCACTACCAGAGAAAACCTCAACGTGCGAAGCGGCGGATAGGTTGGACGGTGGCGGAGGCGCCTTTAAATAGGGGAGGGAGAGAAGGGGGCCGGCGATTGAAGCAAGTTGAGCGGAGGTTGGTTGGCGGCCGGTTGCGAGAGAAGCGGAGTCAGGTGATGGCAAGATTAGCGGGGCGGCGGTTGGCCGTTGTGCGGCGCGGGGGGTGGGGGGGGGGGGGTTGCGAGGAGTCGTCGGCGGAGGATTCGGGGATGAGTTGGGAGAAGACAAAGGCCAGGTGTCGTTCGATCAAGCAGGATCGAACTACCCCTGTGGCGACACGTGGCGGGTTAGGATGGAGGGGGCGAGGCGAGTGCGTTGCGCGTGCCTGGGAGGCACGTGCGACGCACGTGTGTAGGCTTTAATATTTTTTATATTTTTATTTTTTAATAATGAAAACGAATTTATAAAAAGCCCAAAAACGCTGACACGTGGCGGCCCCAGGGGCTGCCACGTGTCATCACCAGAAAAATCGGAGAAAAAGATTTTGTAAAATCCGAAATAAATAGAAAATGACCTCAGATCGAAAATGTTCCTTCACAAAAAATGCTTGTCTCAATGAGATCTACAACTTTCATGAAGACATCAAAATCAAAATCGATCAAATGCACAAAGTGAATTTTTGGGGTATCACATGTACATAAAATACCTAGATTTTTGGGTTTTCTAATTTTTTGTCATTTTTAAACTAGGTAAAAATCCGGAAAAAATATGAGAAAAATCAAAGATAAATAAAGATACCTTAATCTATTTTTTTGGATTTTTATTAATTAAGAAGATATGTACATAAAATATCAGGTTAAAACCGCTAAAATACACAATGTACAAAAGAGGTCCAAAACCCAACTTTCACATATGAGCTTTGATTCACTTGAACTTGATCTTGTTTTGAAGGTAATTGAATGTACATTAGTTCAAAAGTGAGTAGGATCAAATCAGACACTGGACGGGGAAGATATGTGGCTTTTAATCCGAAAATCCTGAAACTAGGGTTTGGGTTTTTGGTCCACTTATTTGGGCTAGTGATTTTTTTGTATTCTTCATTTATTCTTGTTAGTGATATGTACACAGTGGAGGTGGTTTTGAGTTATTCGGAGTTAGCATGAAGGAGTTCACAATCTGGGAAGCTAGGCTATTTACAGGTCAATTTTGGCAGAGATTTTTGGCTTCTTATTTTGTGCAGAAATTATGGATAAAATACAATTCTTATGCAAACATGCATGAATGCTAATTATGCAGAATAAATGCCAACATGCTGTTGATTTTGAGGGTTTCGAGCTTAATAAATGAGATTTAGAGTGATGAATTCGAGATTCATCAATATGTTGGAAAATGGGGGGTTGTACACATGCAGAGGAGTTGGAGGGAGGAGGGGAGTTGCTAATGCCGGATGAATCAGGAAAAGAGGGATGCACACAAAAGTAGGATCTGATGGGAGAGAGGGAGTTACTAGGGAAAGGAGGATACACACATGGAGGAGTCGAAGGATGTTTGTGCGTGAGAGAGAGTGGGTGGGTATGTGCAACAAAGAGGAGATGAGGGGCGTTGTTGCTAGCGTAGAAGTCCGGGAAGATGGTGATGCCAGTGGTCCTCCTATGGAGAATCAAGCTTCAGGTGTGAATGTAGGTCTTGGAGATGGAGAAAAAGCTCAAAGAGGGAAATGTGCCTTGGAGCAGTTGTACTGACGCTCAATCCATTGGGTGGTCAAGGACCACCAGGTTTCAATGATTTGAGTAGAGAAAGATCTGATTAGCTAGTGTTTGTAGCAAGCATACACAAAAGAAAGGCTTGAGAAAAGGGATGGATCAACACTGATTCAATCGACCATTAAGAGGATGACACATGGATGGGTTAGTGTTAATGCAGACCTTAAGTTGACCGCTACATGTCTTGGCTGGAAACTACACCTGTATCCTCTCCATAAATTTCCAAACATGCTTGTGCCCTGAAGTTAGTTATTGTTTGGGAGGAGAACGGACAACAATTAATCCAAGGGACATAAATTTTAATGGCCCAAGAAAATACAAGCACGCGCATTATTGCAAAAGAAGGTAAGAGCATAAGGTTATTTGCAAAAACTTAGAGAGACACAAGTGTAAAAATCCCTATGATAAATAAGCAAATCCGGAATTAAAGCATCACATTATATTCACATCACATATCATTTCTTTGCAAAAATAATTTACTTGGCTTTATCCTCAAACGAGAATAATGAACAAAATCACATTTTATTATTCCTTTTTACCTCTCTTTCTACTCTGAGTCATTATAGAAGGATGCCTACCTTGGAGCATTTCTATGCATGTTTTGGTAACAAGGTTGCGGTTTAGTTGGTATAACATCATGTCAAATGATTAGTCACATAGGTAATTCGTATGTGAATAATAGTTGTTTGGATGGTTAGTAGGATTAAAATGATAAAAGGAATGCAATGTAATATTGTTTTATGTTATATTCATTATGTTTTTTAATATATTTTTTACGGTAACATTTTTAGAATAAGGTGATTGAAGATACTACAAGAAGGAAGATGTAGGATTGATTCAACTAACTACAAGACATGAATGCAAGAAAAGAGGGACCGGGAGTCCCAAATATTAAAAAATAAAAATAAATAACAATAAACAAAAAAAGGTCTCTTAGCATCATCATCTTCTCGGCATCATCATCTTCTCGTAGAAAAAAAGATAATTTATTATAAATACATTTATAATTACATCGTAAAACAAAAAAAGAGAGGTCAAAATTACATCAGCACCCCCAAACCCTCCTACCCCTTGTTTTCCGAGCAGCAGAGCAACCTCTTCCCCCAAGGAGCGGCCTGAAATCCTCCGGCACCCAAACACCCACCACCATCGAACCCTTCCTCCTGCTCCTCGTCTCCTCCGCCCATGTGGTAATCCAGACGCAGGGTCGGATCAAGTAACGCCCCCGCCCACTCCAGGAACCTCACGACCACGCTCTTCTCTTCTTCCTGATCCTCCACTTCCGGGGCTCGATCCCTTCCCGCATCGACGGGAGGCTTCGTCCTCTTCCAGCTCTTGGTGACGAGGCGGCAGCCGCCGTGGATCCAGTACCTGTTGCATGAGCTGCAGAAGTGCTTCGGCTTGTTGGCCTGCCCCCCGTTGTACCAGCAAAACCTGGTCTCCGTCGACCCGCACCGGGGGCACTCCCCTCCGCTGCTCGGGGGCCATCGGGGCGAGATGATCGAGACGGTCGGCGACGGTTTCGCTGTAGGTCAGAGGAGAGGGAGGAGAAGGCCGTCTGAATTGGGTAATGGGGTATTTATTTATTTATTTCAGGGTAAATTATAATCTGGATCTCTATTTATGGATCAGATTCCAGAATGGTTCTCGATCTTTAAATTGTAACGATTCGGGTCCCATAATCATTTAAGAAATGGAAATTTTGGGGTTCATGACAAATATGCCCTTGTTGGGAAGTGAATGGGGATTGGGTTCCAACTTTTAAACAAGGACGTACTCATCATTAGCCTCAAAAAGTTCCTTACATTAATAGCCCTGGAACCCGAATCGTTACAATTTAAAAATCAGACTCATTCTGAGATCGGACCCATAAATAGAGACCCAAATTACAATTTACCCTTTATTTTATTGCTTACCGGAGTCTTCGTGCAACTAAATGCTCTTGGATTTTTTTCTGCCCTCTATCCAAGATTCTTTATGGGGAATTTGCTAGAAACGCCTCTACGTTCTATGTATTTCTATTTACACACCTCAGACAAATATAAGTAGTAATTACGATATATAGTATATATGTAACTTGGTTACTATAAAGAGAGAGAGGCAAAAGAGGTGTCCAACGGAGAAAAATTATGGATTTCTTTTCTTTCCAGAGGAAAGGGAGCCTACTTTGTGAAGTAGGTAACTTACCTACTTCACATTTCACTTTTTGTAAAATTTTTTATTTTTTTTCAAAAATACCACCGTGGATTTTTATAATTATATCCCTCTAATATGTCATTCAAATTTCATTAGAAACGGAGACTCCTACGCCCTTCATCCATAACATGGAAAATACAGCAAATCTGTGACCGTTAAAAAATGACTGTCTGGATGGAGGCCGTAGGAGTCTCTGTTTCTGACGAAATTTGAATGACATATTAGAGGGATATAATTATGAAAACCCATGGTGGCATTTTTGAAAAAAAATAAAAAAATTGCAAAAAATGAAATGTGAAGTAGGTAAGTTACCTACTTCACAAAGTAGGCTCCCTTTCCTCTTCTTTCCATTTCAGCGCAGCCGATTTCGGATTTTCTTCACTTCCCCTCTACCTTAAGAACGACATATCTAAACTTAGGAAATCCATAATTCTCATTGCCATTTCAACTTTTCCTTTTTTTGATTTACAGCCCTTGAAATAGTTGATCTCTTTGACAGACATGACAAGAGTAAAAGGGCTGCTTGTTTGAGGAATAAGGAGGGATATCCTTCCTTATTTTGATCTTGGAGTCAAAATGAGGAATAATGTTTCCTTCACTATTCTCTATTGTAATGTTCCGATCCGTTATCGAGGAAAACTGACCCTAACCATTTGTTGGGTTTAGATTCAAATGGATCCGTTGGTAACCGCTCAAAATGCTTTTATTACCACTTCCGGTACTGGCGGGGGCAATTACAATGTTATTAACCGATCACAATTTTAATACAACCTTTTTTGATCCTGCAGGAGGGGGAGACCTCATATTATACCAGCATCTCTTTTGGTTCTTCGGTCATCCAGAGGTGTATATTCTCATTCTACCTGGATTCGGTAATTATTAGTCATATCGTCTTGACCTTTTCGGGAAAATCGGTCTTCAGGTATCTAGGCATGGTTTATGCCATGATCAGTATAGGTGTTCTTGGATTCCTCATTTGGGCTCATCATATGTTTACTGTGGGCTTAGACATTGACCACCACTTAGAACCTACTCTCACACTTTGCGAGTTTTATATGTGGTTTTTTGGGGGTATGAGTGTGCCTACCCACTTATATTCGGAACGTCCTCATTGCGACATGACCTATCACTTTTCCTAGTGACAATAGCAGTTGCATGCTCTTGGCTTAGGTCTCTTCGGGTACCCCTTTTCACTATCAAAGGGAACCCGCTCTGATACCATTTGTAACGTCCCGAGCTTAAATCATTGATCCGTTATCGTGGAAAACTGACCATGAGAACTTGTTGAGTTTAGATCCAAATGGTTTCATTGACAATCACCCAAAATGCTTAAGCTCAAGTTATCAAGTAGCAATCCCCACCACTTATAACTCACTCTCAACTTTATGAGTTTTAGATGTGGGACTATGTTTGGAGTATAGGCTTACATCCATCATAGGTCTTTCTCGCAAAAAAGCAAATAACTACACTTATACAACAATCTTATTTAACATAACCCTCTATCTCCCCTTATCCTCTCCTTCATATCGAACAGAGAATAGCAAATAATTATCACTTATCTCTCCTTAATCCCTCTTATCCTCTACCTCCATCCGAACTCTAACTCAAGCTTTTACAGAAGTGTCTTCTTGTTGACTTATATGTTACGAATAAGTAGGCAAGGGTGGAGGGGTCAAGGGTTTCAACCAAGATTTAAAAAACTGAATCAGACATCAAACCAGGCAAGTATCGGATTTTGATTTTTATGTCCGGACCAATGGGACCGACCGGTCGAACGGTGATGACATTAGCAATTCATGAAAACAAAAGACCGAACTGTTGTACTATTGGTTTGATTCGTATGGTTTAACCTGATCGAATCATGTTAGACCAGTAGTATTATACAAATAAATATGAAAAATCTACATCATATCTTTAAAGGATCTATATACTCGTGTCTTTCCTAGTTTTCCAATAACACTTATACTCCTTTTTACAATTGTGCACCCCTCTGTATGTTTACAAAATGGATAGTAGTGACATTTTATTGGTACAAGTGTGCACCTATATTATACCAATATAAAAGTAATATTATGGATTTTTTAAGAATATAGGAACACAAGAAACATTGCTAAATGCTAGGAGTATAAATGTTATTAGAAAAACTCAAAAGGGCATAATAAACATATTTTGTAAAATTCATGTGTGTGATGTATAAAATTAACAATTTTAAAACTATCTGAACGTTAGTTAATAATAAATGTTTTTAATTTATCACTTCTCATAGTATAACTATGATATATTCTTTGTTGTTGTTGTTGGAAGTAGACAAATGCTTGTAATATGTGAGATGAAATGCTTATATGGCAGAAAGTGAGAGGTGATAATGGGCCATTGGCGCATATGGAAGGAGAAGAGATAAAGGAGTACTACATTATGGGTTAGAATGAGACTAGATTATGAGTAATTTTTAAAATTTTATATTTTATTAAATCATCAAAATTTAATTTTTGTCAAAAATGAATGGTTGAACCGATGATTAGGTTCAATTGGTTCAACTGGATTTAAGCGGTCCAATCAGGTTTTGACTGATTTTTAGTTTCTGAATAACAATCGGATAGTTGGATCATTTCTCTTCTGGTTCTTGGTTTAACCGATTGAACCGACCGATTTGGTTCGATTTTTAAAACCTTGGTTTCATCAAATGATAATGGGTGCGATTGTTTTCACTCAGTGAGTGGTGAGAGATGGAAAATCGAGGAGATTTTTGGGACGAGGGATTATTTTGCTACAAAAAGTAATTCCCTTAATGCGTAGTAAACAAATACAAAACATGGTGGGAAATGTACAATTGATGTGGGAATTAAGTACAATGAACATTTGGAAGAAGAATGCATGCACATCTTTCCAGTAATTAGGTGTATACGAACTATGAGATGTGGGAGAATGAGAGATATTGACAAGTATATCGCTATTTAATTATGGCCGCCTATGCCCTCGGTTGGAGGGTGTTAGGAAACGCAAGTTTGACCTCGTTTCTTTGGAGATTTGGATTAGGGTTTTTTTTTACATTTGTCTCACTCCGAGACTCTCCCATTACAGGTATGCCCTAGTTTTTTTTTTTGAAAATCACTTACCCTTACCTCTTTTACAATTTACTTGTGCCCCGATCTTCTTGATCTTTAGCAGTTAAGCATCTCAGATTAGTTGCTATCCATTCCTTAGTTAACGATTTTACTCGTTGGTGTCAATCAGAGATTTTGTGGACTTTTGTTGCTCTTCATGGTGCTTTCAGTATAACAGCTTTTATGTTACGTCAATTTGAACTTGTTTGATCCGTTCAATAATGCAATCGTATTTTCTGGTTCGATTGCGGTTTTTGTTTATGTATTCTTGATTTATCCACTGGGTCAGTCTGATTGGTTTTTTGTGCCTAGTTTTGGTATAACAGACATATTTCGATTTATTCTCTTTTTTTCAAGGATTTCACAGTTGAGCGTTGAACCCATTTCATATGACGGGAGTTGCCGAGGTATTAGGTGCAGCTTTATTCTCTTCCTGGTGATTCCTGAGTAGAAATGAAAACAATAGGATATAGATATGAATATATGGATAATTATCTCCTCATCAATTTTAAAATACAAATACAAACGTAAATGTATATGAAAATTGTGTTATCATATTCTTAAAACTTAATTCAAAAGCGAATACATATCAGATACGGATAATATCAAAAATATTTAATAGATTAAATAAAATATACTTTACACATAAAATAAATATGTTGAATATATTCTTTTCATAACAATTATACAAGTAATAGTAAATGCAATTATGACTATATTTATGTAATAAAATGCAAATACGAATATGAATATTAGTGAATGTCAAATTGATACCCGTATCCGCATCCACTTCAAAATGACTACGAATAAGAATGTCAAAAAATATGATAGTAGATTAGATACGAACATGTTCATATTCGTTTTTATCCCCATCCCCAAGAGGTGGTGAAGACAAGGGCATGAGACAACGATATGGCAGAGGTTGAACATATGAGGTGGAGTGCATGGAGAGCGAGGGAGACGAGCTGGGGCACACACAACAACTAATGCATCGGTCGTCTGAGCAACAATGGCGTGGGGCATGAAGTGCATGTGGAGTGTGGAGCTAGGTGGATGGGGGTTGCGAGAAAATGAGTGGCCTACAACTCCCAATGGTGCTACAAGTAGCTTCTCGATGCCGATTCGAAGGGCAAGTCAAGCATGTCCGCTTCAGCAAGGATGACTCCACCCTCTAGCTCATCATTGTCGACTTTCAACATGCCTTCGCCGTACTCTCCAATGACGCACCCCATCCATATCCTCGCCATGAACAGTGTCAACATCTCTGTCTCAGTGTATTCCTCCTCATTAGCACAGTGACGATGATAATGCTGGTTGAGGGTCACCTACTATGCCAAGTTCTTGGTCGATCAGAGACGATAAATCAGCTTATGTGTCGCGATGTTGTAGTAGTGTGTGTCGACCTTGTGCGAGGATGACAATCACCAGTAGAAATGGTGGGGTATGGGGTTACTATTATAGGGATACAAATGCAATATATTTTCACTTTAACCAAGCCTTAGTTCGAAATTGTTTGGTTAATCTAGTATACAGTGAAACTAACGGAGGATCATCACAATTAATGATGGAAGAGCCCAAGTATTACAAAAAAATGTAAAAGGCATAACTGTAATTGTATAATTTTGAAGGGACATAAGTATAAAAACACTTCAAGTTAATTAAGCCATCCCTATCCAAGACAGTCCCATCCGTGCTGCAGTTCATTCTCGAGCATTTAATTAAGGACTTCAATTTTCTTTTTAAGAAACGGCAAATTTTTTGTTAAAGAAACTCAAGGCTTTAGTGCTTTACTAAACGCACAATAGAAATGCAAACGTTCATTGGGTGGTTGGCCAACTTGGATCTATGATATTAATGATCCTTTTTATGCATCTTCTCATGAATGTATAAAAAGTCTACTGCATGGCCTAATCTTGTTGCGAACATTATTTTTATGTTTAATTAACGATGGATCATTCTATTAATAAGTAAAGAGAATGGTAAAATGTTTGTCAAGCAATAATCTGAAATCAAGATGAGATAAGATGACACAATCCGTGAACCTTAGGGGCATGTTTGGTAACCGAGTTGGGTTGGGCTAGGGCATCCTCCAGTGAATAGTAGTTATTTAAAGGGTTGGAATGATAGTGAATAGTAGTTATTTAAAGGGTTGGAATGATAATTGTGATGTGAGTCATATTGATTATATGTTATATTAACTTTTTAATGATTATAATATATTTTTTATGTTAATAATTTTATTTGAATATAGTTAAAAAATATTATACCAAAGAAATTGTAGGGTCTATACAAATAATCACAACTCAAGAAAGCATGGTTGGAGATAAGGATATGCCAGAGTATCCCGATGTATACCATGACAACCAAACAGACCCTTGTGATTTTTTTAAAACGATTCAAAGATCATTCATCTATTAATCAAAAAGAAACCAAGCACAGTAAAACCGCTAAGGTTCTATCCGCTCAAAAGGAGTACTGACTCTTTTTCGAGTTGGAGGTGCCTTTTCGATTCCATTTTCGAGGTCTTAAGCGAAGTTCGGCTCTTCATGAGCTCTCTTTCTCAAGAGAACTTCCCTTCGAGATATCTCTTAATATCATGTTAGACTCACTAACATGTCCTGAAGTAGGAATGTAAACGGACATATACATATACAGATATAGGTGTTATCATATTCTTATCCGTTTTTAAATACGAATATAGATGCTGATATGAAAAATATGTTACCATATCTCTAAAAAATGGATAATGATATCATACGAATAATATTATAAATACTATTTAAGTCAGCTTAAATATACATGTAGTGGATGGAATATACAGTCTAAATATACGAAATATCCTTACACAATGGGGTTGCCCCCATGGGACAGCCAACATGGTTGTCATCGCCCCATTTTCGTGCAATTTTTTTTAATTTTTTTATACTGTGTATATTCATCTATATATCGCTCCTATATATCATTCAAATTTCGTCAAAAACAGAGACTCATATGCCCTCCATCTAGATCAAGTCGATTACAGACCGTTGAAATTACTTGTTCAAGATGGAGGGCATAATAATCTCTATTCCTGACGAAATTCAAATGGCATATAGGAGGGATATATAGATGAATATACATGATGATATTTAAAAAAAATTAAAATTATGGAAAATAGGGACGTGGGCAGCCCCATTTTTTTCCTTATAATAATTAAACCGAATATAATGAAAAAAGGCATATACTTATGTTATATATAGTTAAAAATAAATCTACAACTACATTTGTATGTGAAAACAGATCTACGGATTGGATGTTTGCATCTCTAAGCCTTATATTGTCAAGGCTGGGGCTAGCTAGTCCAAGTTAGCAATTCTCGCCACTTCCAAGCTTCTTATTACAAGGTTTGACGAGCAGAGAGTGCGCGCACACACAGTGTGCGTATCTATAAGGAGAAGATCCCAATCCAAGAGGGTAGACGAGAAACAATACTTGCACTATTGAGAGGATTGAACTTTTAACTCTCAGTAAGTGATGATGTGAGAATAAAAATTGTTCCCCAATTTGTGCTAAAACTTGAAAACCATCATATTACCCTCTGATGTATAAGATCCTCAGGATCGAGATACCATTGGGGGAGGGGATTGATCACAGAATAAAATCTTTCGCATAATATACTTGAGAAAGGTACAATCAATCAGTTGCATTGCAAAGGATCTTTGCGTGGAAACCTCATCTGGTAAAAACCACGACACAATTCACTTGATTCGGAAAATCTAGTTGGTTGAACCAGCTGCTTTACTAAAGCCTGATATGTTTACACGGATATCTCAGCCGCTTAAGCTTCATGCTTTGCAATTTATGGTCAAATACCAATGTCGATATTACATATTTGATATTTCAGCAATGACAAGGTGTACAAACTCTGTCTATCCTCCGACTTCATTTGATAGAGCGCCTCCACTGATCCAAGAATTACTCGCAAACTTTTGGATCAAACTCCAAAAGTTCGTGCAGAGAAGGAGTTCTAGAAAGAATATTGAAATAATAATTCACTGCAATGTACATATTTGCATATATTATTAGAAGATAAGAACATACAATTGCATCTCAAATATCACAGATGAATAAAAAAAATGAAATTAATAATATTACTAGAGTTGTAGCATGCCAAAAGTTTGGTGATCGCTATCACAAGAACTAGGAGACCTAGAGGTGACTGAATATTGTCTCATGATAGCTTTTACTAGCAAGTTTATCTTTAGGACTATTCATCTCAAAATTATTGAAGAACTTGAAGAACTAGAGAGATAATAGGAGAATATCACTGAGAGTGAATTTTTATTCACTTGTAGAGAATGAGAGTGAATTGTATGTATTCCAACATCTGATATGGGGTTCTTTATATTGAGGTCCAAAAAATATGATCGTTGGAAACAAAATAAGTAAGAAATTAACAAGATTCTGCAACTTTGATCGACGAGGAAAACTCAGGTGATCACATCATTTCAAGTGGATGAATCGCCAAAAGAGATGATCAATCATTTGATGGCCATTGGGCAACTATATTGAAAATATGATCGATCATTGAAATGACATGGTCAATCAAGGTAGTGAACAAGCTGTGATTGATCATGGCATGATTGATCAAGGCTGGTTAATTAGTGAACATGCTATGATTGATCATGGTTGGTCGATCAGAATTGAATTCTTAAAAGTTTTTTATTTGAAAAGTTCTGAGAACATAGCTTGACGTTACAACTTTGCCAAATAAAACATAAAATATAATATTACACTTTCGATTCAATAAATGGACTTTGAGCTTTTGCAATATGATAATATGTAGTTAAATTTATAATTGTTGGCTTCATTGAAATATCCTACGGTCATATAATCAAGTGTGCAGGCAAGTGATTGTGACATCTGTATGCCATCTCTCAAACAAACTTGGAGAAAAACAAGGAACTAACAACTTCTCCTTTTCAATGATGAAAAATATTTAAAAGCTTAAAGAACTGAAATCAGAGCAAATTTGAAGACTTTAATTTGAACAATATTTAAATATCTCAAATTTGTATCTCTCCCCCCTACTAAAAAAATTTGTAAAGCAAAAATTTTCAATTATTTAGTTATAAGGTATGCGAGTATTAGTGAGAGTAAACAAAAAGCATTATTTTTATGTTCCCCCCTTTATTCGGTAGTCTTATTAATAATTTATATTATTTAATCAGTCAAATCAAGACATGCATGTTTCCCTCCAGCCCATCTAAATATTAAAATATCTGCTAGTCTAAGTGTCGATCTCCCCTCCTGTGGATCTGTTAGAAAATTCACAAGTGCTTCTTTCTTTAAAGCAACTCCTGTATGCCTGAGAACATCATAAAGGACATCCCTAACAAAATCATGCCTATATTTAAAACCTGACAGTTCGCGACAATGAACGGCATGCTCCCCAAAGGCATCTAAACAGCATTTGTGGCATACTGGACAAGCCTCATCTGTTGGAGAATAGTACGATATTCAATGGGTGACATATGTATTGCAAGACCCTCAATAGGAATGGCAAGAAGAAAATCTTGAGCATGTTCAGCTTGCAAACATCAGGAAATGTTTTTTTGCCTAGCAGTCATGTCAAACTCAACTTCCATTTCTTTTACAATTTTGCTAAAAAGGGAATTCACCAAAGCATTCTGGGCTTTAGATGAGACGATATCCTTATTAGCAAAATACGTAAGATCAAGAGACAGAAGTGTGACACATAGGCCTTCCAAAGCATTAAGAAAATCAGAATCCATAATATCCTACTGTCTTGTAAAATGTGATATGAGAGCATCCAAGTTTGAGCTCTAGAGGCCACAAAAGCATACAAAGAAGCCTCAATAGCCGAGTATAGACCTAAGACACCGAGTCTAATTGGTAGAAACGCCATTCACCAGTGAAGGTCACCAAAGAAAGAGCCTCCGCAAACCATAATATCCTCAATAGCTCCACGTAAACTTTTGTCAAACCACGTAGTAGCACGCTCCATGTATGCGGGTTGGCACGTCCTCAAGCTGACCATGAGCTTGGAAGTACCCATACGAGATCGTAATAAAAGTAGCTCACTTTGCGGATCATTCAACTGAGGAAGTAAATGAATTAAATCAATAGCTTTGGTGACCCTCATCATGGCCATGTCTTCAACAAAGTCTTTATCTCTACTCACTGCTCCCCCTAGTGACTTCATGCCTAGCTTCGGCCTCCCGATATCCACGGGAAACAATCCTTTGTGGATCTTTTGACCATCACATGAAGATCAGAAAAACTCTGTTTTTTTATATTCAGGATAAGCCCCATCTCAGGACCTCTCCGTTGAAGGTCAAGTGCCTTTGCTACCTCTAATGTATCCCAATGATAGTCCCATCATCAAGATACCAAGAATGGAGCAGGAGTTTACAATTGTCTTTGATCTCATGAACAAGTGGGTGCAATGCTAGAGAAAAAAGAAGTGGACCTAAAGGATCATCTTGCTACACTCCTGTGGAAGACCGCATATTCTATCCAATATATAATCTGGCATCTTGAGCATATATAAATTCCACACATGAAGAGATAGAAGGGCATCTCCTCCTAACTTCACCGAGCATTAGTGATCTATCTATCAAATTGAAAGCATTAGACAAATCTACTGTAATCATAGAGAGACCCATCCCCATGAAGCTTGCTCAAAAGACGATTGGTGCTGTGTAAGATGGCTTCCTCTCCTCCAGATACACCAACCCCAAATTAGAAGTCGTTCAGATACTTAGACATCTCTTTTCCCACCCCTGTCATCGTAACTTTGGATACAAGATGCCTCCAGATAGCGTCTACAACAATCGGACAATTGTCGTTGTTCGGTTTGAGAATTGGAGTAAGAGGTGCAGAAGCTACAAAATCAGCCAAACTCAAGGGACATCTCCCACTTAGACATAGATTAACAACCAAGGAGATAACATGTAGGAGATCCCTGACAACCGTCGACCCCTCCCCACAGAGGGCGTCTAAAATGTGTTGAGCTCTCTGGCCATCTCTTCCGCATGATGTCCCTTTAGGAAAAGATTTGATAGACCACAAATAGCATCTGCATCAGTTGTTAGAGGAGTCTCTGAAACCAAGATGTCTGGTATGGAAGGAGGTGGCTTATAAGGATGTTTACCCTCTAAGGACTTCACGGTGTCTTCATTAAAACGGAACCACTTCTAAAGAGCATAAACCTTTTATGGTTGTTGTAAAGTGTCCATCTGACACTTTGCGATGTCTGATGTTAGAGCTTTGATATTTATTCTCCTCCAAAGAGTTCTTCTGATTAAGATTGAAGGCCCAAAAATATCCCGTTTCAAAAAAATCACCCACCCAATTGATGAATCCATCTACACTGGCCCATGTAGTCAGTGAGCTCAGAATAAGTAGTTGTTGCAAGGATCTTCTATTACCAGATCTTCTATCCCTCCTATTCAAGGGTTTAAAACCTGCAAGGTACAACGAGGAAGAAGTAGCAATCTCACCCAAGCTTGTATGGACTCTGGTCCAACGATAACTTGATACAAAGCTGCTTTCAAAGCATGAGAGAAAGCGAGACGATAGCTTGGAGGAATGCTCTAAACAGTGGTGACCGGATGCTTGAAAATACGATTAAGGAGCGTAGCATCAACAACCAACCCATTTATGACATCAGGTACAATAGGTAGGATCAGTTTGACGATGCCGATAATGTGCCCTTGAACTACCCCCGCATCATTTGTAGACCGAACAAGGCCATCGTCACGATGACAAGCACGACTTATAGCTTGTATCTCCATACACCTCCCGTAGACCCACTGACCGAGGACCCTCTATCTCAAGTATGAATTTCTTACATCATAACTGATTAAATTCTGTTTGTTTTTATTTTCTTTGTGCACTCAAATAATAATAATTATAATATTAGATCAAAAAATAACTATAATAATATAAATAAATAAATACATATATCGACACACACGCACATCCCCCTCATAGTACATGCATGGTAGATGATTGAAACACCTTTCACTGGTACAACCACTAGAACAAATCCTCATATAAAAAATAGTTTCCTATTTCTGAATTTTCTTTGATATATAGCTTATATTCATATATATATATGTGTGTGTGTGTGTGTGGAAAAAATGGGGTGCCCCCGGGGTTACCAACTTGGCTGCCCCACCCTATTTTCCACAAATTTTTTTATTTTTTATTTCAAAAATATCACCATCTATATTCATCCATATATCCCTCCTACATATCAATCCAATTTCGTTAGAAACAAGGACTCATATGCCCTCCACCTAGAATAGGTAATTTTAACGGTCTTAAAACTGCTGTAATCGACTTGTTCTAGATGAAGGGTATAGGAATATCTATTTCTGATGAAATTCAAATGACATGTAGGAGGGATATAAGGATGAATACACATAGTGATATTTAAAAAAAATAAAAAAATTTGACGAAAAATGGGACGGAAGCAACCATGTTGGTTGTCCCTGGGGGCAGCCCCATCTACCCCTATATATATTATACCCTAAACAAAGTCACTGATTTTACATATTCCATGTTGTCACTTATTTCAAAATTTAAAAATACAAAAAATTATAATAATCCTAAAAAATCACCAAAGCTAGATAAAAATTTACAAAACCTAAAAAAATTATTTTGTCAATTTTGGTTTTATTTATTATATCCTAAAAATCCCAAAGCATCTTTTGTCTATATCTTGTCTATATAGTATATTTGTTATCTATATTAGCACATATATTTTATTTCTAAAATCAAAAATAAAAAATTGTAAAATTAAATATAAAAATTTGAAAAGTAAAAATCCAAAAGAGTATATATATAAAACCCGCAAAAGTTAGCAAAAACGAAAAGACATAAAAACACGAAAACAAAAACACAAAAATATTATTAAGGATTTAATAACTATTGTTGTACTCTACCCTATGTTGTCTCCGTGGTTCAACACTCTACATACTTTTCCTATACACATTTCTATAGAGTTAAATAAAATAAGTTTTGACTCACATTTCACCTTGATTGTTTAATCTTATTGTAGGTTAATCTTTATCGATTTGTTTGGATTGGGTACAGCGTGCCGTGCGAGTGACCAATACAGCAATTATCGGATCTGATTTGTCGGATATCGCAGGCCCTCCAAGACCGGACCCTTGGTACCTCGACCCTAGCCTCTCAATACCTCTTGTTCTCCTCATTACTATCCTTCAGCTGAATAGAGAATAGACATTTATTCTCCTTATTCCCCATTCTTATTCATGATTATTCCTGAATCGAACGTCCCCTATTGTAATCACGTCAGAGGAAAAGTTTTATCTAAAAGCAAAAAAAATTATAACGATACTTCCGTAAAATTTATCCAAATAAGTCCAATGAGGCAAAGATGAGATAAATAGTAAGGCCAAAAATTATATGCAAATTTACATTATTTAAAGATATATTTTGTTCGTCACAAATAGGCTAGCTTTCAAAAACAGAGTGAACTTTTTTCTAAATAATTATTAATTTATTCTTAATTAAAAACAATTATAAAAGATAAATATTTGAAATTTAGATATAGATATATATATATATATATATATATATATATATATATATATATATATATATATATATATGGCAAGTAGGTGACGAGGAGAAAGCCCAAAACAAATAATTGGGAATAGGAAAAAGTGTCCACGCATACTGTATGTCTTCAACTTAAGCGAAGGGTGTAGAGAAGTTGTGCTTTGTAAACTATTATCCGTCTACAGCACCTTACAACATGTTGTATCCGTATCCATGTTATTATGCTTAGGGTGATTAAGCTCTTCATTTATACTTGCAAAATATTTTTTGTGATATAATCCATTACTTATTCCGATAGAACTGACAAATGCATGCTCAAGATGAGCTTTTCCTCGCATCTTTTTGAAGGGTCACTCCATCTCCATGGTATCTAATTCGAAGTAATCTAATTGTGATATCCTATGTAACATCTTAGACAGAAATTAAGACGTCAACAAAGAAAACAATCCCTGAAAACTTGTTAAGACTTAACTGGAAACATTAATTAATAACCAAACAAACCGTATACTCCTATTTTATAAAGTAGGATTTCACCACTTTCATATTCCACTCGCACATTCTCTGTATTCATGCAAAAATATATTTGCAGTATTATGATGATTTCCATTAAGACTTCGAAAGTTTAACCCTATATGGAGTGTTATATATCGACGTAATAAAAAACATTCCGAATTATTTAAGGGACTCGTTTATTATCTTATTCTTTCGCTTTTGAATTTAGTTTAATAATTAGCATTTATATTTTGCAAGAGCATCTGGCTTATCATTTTTGTCTGAGAGATTATCCAATAAAATCTCTAATGAACGTCTGATTTTTTTTCATTGCAAATGATATTTTAAAACCATGAATATGCATATCACCAATCATAAAAGAAAGAAAAAAATGAAAGGGGTTATAATTCTCTGATCAGGACCAAGTCTGACGTGCATTCGATAACTAATTTAGATGTTACCTCTGTTTTATTTTAGTATTCGTTTTCCTAGGAATACTTCATGATGATCATGGTCGCAAATTGCCATTTTCAAATGACATTTTCTAATTTTATGTCTGGAATGGTTAGCTTGATTCATACCCATGCCTCCATGTGATTTTATAAGAATATCAAAAACAATAACGATCCATTCACTACAAAATAAACCTCTTGTGACTATAAACTACTCAACTTCAGAATTTCTGTAGCCGCAAGCTGAGCAGATGTGGCAAAGAGAACTTTTCTTTTAGCTTAAAATAAGGGGCATTAGTACATTAAGAAAAAATATTATTAATCGATAAGTAAATAAAGTAATAGCAGAATTAAATATAAAATTATACAAATTAATATTTCAAAGATATTCATCATAGCGACTAGTTGTGTCTTGAGATTTTAAAATATGACAAAATAAACTTCAACTTGCTAGTATAAAATCCATCGCCAAACTGCTCTTGTAACGAAAAATTTATTCCCTTTAATCTCTAACAAATACGTAATTAAATATTTTTTTTGCAACAAAAAAAGTTCGTTGCAAATAAAAATCAATAACTAAAATTTTCTGTCGTCAGAATCCATCTTTACTATAATAATTTCTTTTAGTTCTCGGCATGCTCAATCTTTCAACCCACCCATGATTCCCCATCTAAACTCTCCCACCATCATCAACATTACTCTCAGCCTCATACTCCAACCAAGAAAATTAAACAGGATTCGATCAGAACCCATGATTCCCATTTGAACTCCCACCATCAACAATTATATTTCAAGTCGCAAACCCCAATTAAACAAGTGCAATCATCATCAGCCATACATTACTGCAAATCGATCCCATACAACTTACACAAACTATTCAAGTTAATCGTTCAAGCTTGGCATCCCTGCTCCATCGACTGTCCTCAAGAAGCTTCCAAAACTCCTGGGGCACCTGCAATGGCACCGCGGCCTCCTCGTGATCCCGACGACTGTCGTAGTCCAGATACATCGACCCATCCAGCACGGATTCAACCCATGCCAAGAATTTCCCCATCTTGATCTTCTCCCCACCTTCCTCCTTCACGGTCGAATCAACTCTAGCAGCTTGACCCACGTCTCTGTCTTCCACTTTGACGACGGATGCTACGGCCCAAAACCAATCGCAGCGAGGAGTACGGGCGGCCTTCTTGCCGATGAGGTACGATGCTCCATGGATCCAGTAACGCTGGCATGAGTAGCAGTAGTGCTTGGGGCTCCTACCTCCCTTCCGGTTGAAGCCATCGTACTTGGTGTTCTGAGAAGCGCACCTCGGGCACGCGAGGGGTGGCTTCCGGTCGCCGGTCATCGGCGTCAGCTGTGGTCGAGGGGTTTAGGGTTTAGTTGTGGAATACGAAGATAACGAAGGAGAGGGTCTTATATATATATAGACGTGAGAGGAGTTGTTGGGGAGATTAGGATTCAAACTCCCAATCCTGTTCGGGATTTTAAGATGGCGTTCGGATTGCTGCAAAATCTGTTCTAGTGTAATCTGAACGAATCTAATTACAAATAAAATGATTCCTAATGCATACGCAGATTTTCTGCATTTGATATTTATCTGAAAATAGTAATCCTGATTTTGTTGATTATTGAAGGGAGAGAATAGATGCCACCTTCTCGTTTAATTTAGGTGCTACTCTTTTTCTTCCCACAGAAAAATAGTTTGCTAATCCAAAGATACCGAAATCTTAAATATCATATGTGAGATTCCAAACAAATCAGTTTGTCAGAAGTATTTTTTGAAAAACTTGTTCTTATAAGATAGCATTTATAGCAACCATCACCTATTTACCATTATCTCATTTATAACATGTTTAAATCCCTGCTATAAATGTGTATATAACGAGTTCTTTGGCTTTATAATAGCGGTTGGGACCTGCTACATGTATATAGTGCAGAATTTGATATAAGTATAGAAAATTTTTATTGTTTTCATAACAAGATATTTATAGCAAGTTGAGTGTGAAACCTACTAAGTGAAAAGTGTGCAACTTGCTATAAATTAGGGTGAGCGTTGGGCTCGACTGGGCCCAACCCGGGAAACCCTGACCCGAGCCCGTCAATTTTCTGTGGGCCTTGGGCCTGGTCGAGTTCCGTTTTTTAGCAAACCGAGGACCCGAGCCTGACCCAAGGCCTGCATAATCGGGCTCGAGTTCGAGTCGGGGTCAACTCGCACCCATTTTGATTCCATGAAGTTGCACTTTGATTCTAATTTATTGTTATTGATATAATTCATCTAAGACACATGAATATTTGATGTATTGTTATGATATAATATTATTAATCATTGATGAAGGAAATATTGTATGTATTGTGACTATAAATCCATGTCCCCTAATTTGATTCTAACATGATATTTTGAAATATGAGGGCCCGAGCCCGGTCCATTTTTACTTCAAATTGGGGCTCAGTCCGGCCCGATCATAATATTTTGAAATATGAGGGTCCGGACCCGACCCATTTATACATCGGATTCAGGTCTAACCCGAATTTTTGCAGGTCGGGTCAAAGTTAGGTCCGGGCTAGCCCGACCCAATCCTCCACCCTACTGTAAATATATAGCATATTTCTTAATTCTATAGCATAAGTGTGAGAATGTGCTATATATTTATAACTTGTTTATTGTAAACATGGTATATATTCATAAGTACGTACATAAAAACTCTTTTCTTAAAATTTAGTTTGAATGAGGATAACTTCGTTTAAAAAACGCAATCTTGTTGTCCTCAACCTACGATACTTGTTGCTTTTTCTTTAACATTCAAACTAGTCAAACAAAAACGACCAGTAAACCTTAATTATTATTCCACATTTTAAGTGTTTATTTTTAGTAATTTATCCTCTAAGATTTTATAAACCTAACTATATATACATGTATGGAATTTACCATATATAGGTGGCATATATTAAGACGTAGATACAAATATATGGAGAGATAATCCGTCACTGCTCTACATCTAGGATCTCAAACCCCTATATAACGTATGCGATTATGCGAATACATAAGTGGTATTTTAAAGTTTCCAGTAAATCAGATATTTTAAAATTAAAAGTTTTGATGGAAAAAAACCTTCAAAATGATTCTCGTTTCCATTCGATTGGCTACGCACTTATAAGAATCGAATTAATTCCAACAATTCTCCACTAAATTCATTTATACGATAAGTTCCAAATCTAATATATTTCACAAAAAATTTCAGCAAACAGTAGATTTGCATAAATATATATAGTAATTATTTTATTAGTGACGAAAGTATGGTGATGGAAACTTTAGCTTGGATTTTGTAATAATGAAGTTCTGGTTGCCATATTTTAGACCTGGAGTCACTGGGAAACTCGGTCGTCATGCATTAGTTATTATTTTTTATAATTAGAGTTGTCTGTTGCAAATGAATTCTATCAAACAAATATAATAATTTATACCATCACTACAACTATTTAATTGCACTAAATGATAAGTAGGAATCTATTCAACTGGGAGGTGTAGGAAATGTAAGCGCAACATAAACGAATCAATAAAATAATGATTCGCGAATTGCCTCCTTCCATCGTAAATTAAATAGAAACTTGTAACGGAGATGATGAAGAAACCGACGGTGATCTTTTCTTCCTCCTTTTCTTCTTCCCTTGATCACCCCAATCGTTAAGACTCTCTCAGATGGTGGAGAGTTTTGATGGTGGCTCTCTGAATCTCTTGATTTGGTGTATTGCATATTGAGCCATCACGTCTCTTTTATAGGGGTAGAGTTGGAGGATTCAAAAGGATAACAAACTCTATCGTAACCGACTCCTGATAATCCACTAATCATCAATGTGGATCAAGATAATGCGGTTACGTCTTATCCATTGACTTGGTAAAACTCAATATTTATCATCTCATAAATATTTTATATGGACCACATACGGGATAAATTCCAACATTTTCTCATTTGGTTCATATAAACTTTAATTATGAGATAATAACCTTAAGCACACTTTTTCATGGATTTAATGTAATGTCAATGAATCATATAATTTAATTGAATTAAACTAATATAATCATGGCGGTCACACATCATATAACTTGAAAGATCCCTTTTCAATCCAATCACTTGTAATTTAGAAGAATAACATCTCATTCTTTAATTCCATTTTGACGATTATGTTATCTATTCACAAACATACATGCATAATATAACAATGAAATGATTTAGAAACATAAAACAAATGAGATTGTCATTATCATAATGAGCACCATAAATGTAATAATTAGCCTTTTACAACAAGGATTTTTTTAGAACACCCATTCTTGCAACATTCTTAGAAACAAATTTAAGTCTAATCCTTTAATTAAGAGATCCGCAATTATAAAATTAGTACTGATGTGCTCTATTGACAATCTTTGTTTCTGAACTTCTTCCTTTACTGATAAACACTTCAATTCCATGTGCTTTGCATCCTTAGAGTACTTATCATTCTTTGAGAAGAAGACTGTTGCGGCATTATCGCAATAAAGTTTCAGCGGCTTGGCAATGTTGTCGACTATTCCAAGTCTTGAAATAAAATTCCGCAGCCACAATCCTTGAATTGTAGCCTCAAAGCATGCTACAAATTCAGTCTCCATAGTAGAAGCGGCAATGACAAATTGCTTCGCACTTTTCCATGACACAGCTCCTCCAGCTTGTAGAAGTATGAAATCAAAGGTTGACTTTCTTGTATCGATCAACATGTAGCACCAATTCCATGGAGGTCGACCATATTAGCATCAGCACTAGCCTCAGCCTCAGTTTCAGTCTCCACCACACTTTCAAACTTGGAGACATGGTTACTAGCAGACACAACCTGTCCATTCATATCAACCATATCACTAACAACATGCGCAATATTTGTACCCTACTCCTCCTCAGTATCAATATGCACACCATTCTGCCTATCCTGGGTATTAGCAGCCTCGAACACACTTCTAGCCTCGGTGATCCCCAATGGTTGAGAAGCCATAGGCATCTTCGATGAACCAACACTTTATTATCTTTCTCAATTGATGAAGAACATGAATGACATCAACCAGAGGCTTGACGACCTAGTAGCGACCAAAATGATTATCTCGATCCAGGTCGAAGCCAGTCCCAACCATTTACGCCACAATAAGGACCAGGTAGCACATCATGTTCATCCACTCCCGAGATAGGTATGACTTGTGGTTTTTCATGTTTATCTAATGTTGTCACTCTCAGGAGCGGTAGTAGATTGTAGCAGCCAACAACAATGAGATTGGGGAATAAATCCACTTATCGAGCTTCAGCTTCGTCTTCTTAATCCAGTGAACAGAGATCAAGTGTTACAGTTGATGGAGGAGCATCATCATCACATCAAAACACCAAAAAAATGAAGAAAAGCAAAATGCCTAAAAAGACAATAATAGGAGATGCAGAGCCGAGTCAACCATTGAGGAGAGCATGCCCGTCGTAGATTCATCTTCTTCAGTCGTAAACAGAACAACCCGAGACACTTTTTCTTTTTCCTTTACATGTTATGGATGTCATTGTATAGTCTGAGTCTGGTTGTCCATATGTACATACTAACTCTGATGTGAATAAAAAAGGTTGATTCAGATTTTGTTACCTTTCATGATGCATTGAATAAAAGAAAAAATATCAGAAAATTTAAAACAATCATATATTATCCTGGAGTGTTAGAGATTTTACAGAACATATTTAAACATCTCATGACCTCCCACAGGGCGGAACGACGCCTAGACTCTCCGCAAACTTCCTATCAAGCAAGCTGAAATAGCTAGGTCTCCCAATTGGTGAACCCAACACAGGCTTCTTCCTTTTGGGGATGGCCTCGCCTCCAAGATTGGAAAGCAAACCCGCATGTAGCAGACGACAATCTGTCTTCTTAGCACCACCTTGTAGCTTCTTCTCATCCTCCCAAGTACGATGCCGCCTTCTCCCTCCTTTGACATCTCCCACCTTGCCCATCTGCTCCTCTTCTAGCAACACCACCAATCCATCACAGTTGCTCGTTCCTTCTGCACATACTCCAGCAGCGACCTCAGACCCCTCCCCTGTAGACCTCGATGCTTCTCCCTGGTAAAATTTTCGCCCCTGCCCTCCCAACGTCAAAGCAGCTTCTACCCCACACTCCGACTCACCCCCGGATCCATCTATTGCCAATCTCGGGGAGAGAGAGACCTCCACAGGAACTTTTTCAGATAATTCCGCCCTTGCAAACCTCCGAAGATTCACGATCAAGCAGAATGCATCACATTGCAAGGCCCTGGATGGTCATTGGTCCCACCGTTTTCACATTCGCCTACTCCCAAAGGGGAGCAGCTCCTCTGCTGGCCAGCAGAGTCTGTTGTACCACGTGAGCCGCTCGATCTTGATCAAGATCGAGCGGTTCACACAAATTTAGGATTAAAGTGGCCCTTTGCGTGTGAACCGCTCGATTATGATCGAGCGGCCCACGCGGTACAGCAGGCCTCTGCTGCCCAGCAGAGGATCCTTGCTCCTCCCAAAGGCACCCGTGGACCCCATCCCTCTGGTCCCACTCCTAATTGGCTCCCCTCCTCATCAACTCCTCTTACAGGGATTCCCTCCATTCCAATTCCAACGGAGGGCCCCACCATATTTGGTCCCCACCTCCCTAACGGATCCGCCCCACCCATACTTGGCCCCAGCTGCACTCCCATTAACCTCTGTGAATCCCTCCCTCCAGCTAACATCCCAATCTGCACGGCGTTATGTATCCCCTGCATTGATTCGGCGCCCGCCTCACTCCCAACAATCACAGGCTCCATTACACCTGCCCCCCCCCCCCCCCCCCCCGATTCATGTGCATTCTCCGCATGCTGCATGGTTGAATGTAACCTCCCTGCCGGATCCAACGAACCAAAATTAATTGCGCATCCTCCGCAATTACGCACGCTCTCCTCCACTGAACTAGGAAACCGAATGGATGCCGGACCCCCAACCTCCTTGACAACCACCGCCGCTGCTGGAGGGACGGCCCCGGCCACCCCGACCTGGGTCGAATCAGTGAAGCACACCCTTCCTCCCCCCTGGACTGACGTCTCGCGAGACAGCCGCCCCTGCCGCACGTTCCTCGGGCAAGAGGTCGAGGAAATCTCCAAACACAGCCGATGACCTTCTGCCAACTCGGACCATCTTCCCAACAAACGTGGGTGCAGAGAAGTTGGGTTTGTAAATTGTGATTTGTCTACAGCCCCTTACAACATGTTGTCTCCGTATCCATGTTATTATGTTTAGGGTGATTAAGCTCTTCATTTATACTTGCAAAACATTTTTTTATATGGTACATTACTTATTCCCGATAGAACTGACAAATGCATGCTCGAGATGATCTTTTATTTGCATCTTTTTGAAGGAGTCACTCCATCTCCAAGGTATCTAATTCGAAGTAATCTAACTGTGATATCATATGTAACATCTTAGACAAAAAAATATAGGGATGGGCATGGGTTGAGCTGGGTTGGGTCCTGAAGAACCCAGGTCTATGTCCATTTAAAAATTCGGGCTTTGGATCGGGCCTAAGACCCGTATTTTTTTGTTTGGGAGGCCCAAGCCCAAACCCGACCCAAATTTCATGGGTCGGGCTTGGGCCGGACCGGCCCATATATTTAACCAAGGTAGGTTTTTGCTATCATTACTACTGTTGCTAACAAATCATCATACCTGTTTATATATAGTTTCTTTAAGTTTATTTAAAAATAAGTTTTCAAGAATCTAATCTAAATTTCCATAGCAGGCGTGGCTTGTTTGAGGGACTCATACAAATTACTGTGTACCTCACACTAATTTTAATAATAAATATCCTCTCACTGTGAAAGCAAGAGTGAATGAGAAAAAAACAGCATAAACACCATATTCCTTGGCGACTCTGACGAGTTATGGAAGGAAAAAAAGAAAGAGGAAACACCTCTTACTAATTTAACTCTAATTCAAAACATAAGTAGAATGCATCAAATTTCAAAGCCATATGAGAGCACGATATGGAGTAATCTAAAGATGATCGCACAATTAATTTGTGCTTTTGGACTTTGTTGCACAATACATCCTAGATTTCCCCAAATCATATTGAAATTCTCAAAGGAAAATGAAAGACTTATATGTGATGATTACGTTAAACATCTTCAATAACAAATTATAGAATTGTACTACACATATAAACATTTGAGGGACAACGAATAGGATGAGATCGAGAATGTTTACTACTTTACCGGTGGATTCAGGTCAAAGTTGATGGGTAACGAGCTAAGTCTCGTCAAGCAGTGGAGCAATGGATGGGCTTGGAGCTGTGGAGGAGCAAGGGTGCTGGATTGTTGGCACGATGGAGGGTTGAGCCGTGCAGGGGCATGGCTCGAGTCCGACCCAAAAATATTTTAAACCTAAAAATTTGGCCCAAGCCTAATCCGATTTTAATTTGGATTTGGACCGGGTAGGACTTTTGTGACTGAGATTCGAACTGGAACGGTCCAACCCAATACTCATCCCTAATAAAAAAGTCATCAACAAAGAAAACATTCAATGAAAACTTGTTTAGTTAAGACTTAACTGGAAGCATTAACTAATAACCAAGCAAACCGTATAATCCTAGTTTATAAAGTAGGATTTCACCACTTTCATATTCCACTCGCACATTCTGTGTATTCATGCAAAAATATATTTGCAGTATTATGATGATTTCTATTAAGAACTTACCTAATATGGGTTGTTATATATCGATGTAATAAAAAACATTCCGAATTATTTAAGGTACTATGACCGGTTCGTCTAATGACTCTTTTATTATCTTATTCTTTGGCTTTTGAATTAAGTTCAATAATTAGCATCGCCCCTTTTGATTTATATTCTGCAAGAGCCTCTGTCTTATCATTTTTGTCAGAGAGATTATCCAATAAAATCTCTAATGAACGTCTGATTTTTTTCATTGCAAATTATATTTTAAACCCATGAATATGCATCTCATCAATCATAAAGGAAAGAAAAAATGAAAGGGGTTGCAATTCTCTGATCAGGACCAAGTATGACGTGCATTCGACAACTAATTTAGATGTTGTCTCTGTTCTATGTTTAGTATTCGTTTTCCTAGGAATACTTCCTGATGATCATGGTTGCAAATTGCAATTTTTAATTGACATTTTTTAAATTTTATATGTCTGGAATGGTTATCTTGATCACACCCATGTCTCCAAGTAATTTTATAAAAATATCAAAAACAAATAACGATCCATTCACTACAAAATAATCCTCCTGTAACTATAAACTGTCTACATTTCTACTTCAGAATTTCTGTCGCCACAAGCTGAGCAGATGTTGCGGCAAAGATAACTTTTCCTTTGGAAACAGATCCTCTGTTGTTGAGAGGATTTCAACAGAGGTATTATAATCTTTTCTATTTTATTGTGATTTTGATTCTAAAATCTAACTTTATATATTGAATCTTAGATTAATTCTCTATATATCCTTCAAATTTCGCTCAAATTCGAGCTTGTTTGCTATTTTATCTTTATAGTCAAACATTCGCATGATCTAAGCAACTTAAAGTCGATTTTATAAAAATCCGAATTTTAAACTATTAAGATAAAATAGCAAATGTACTCGAATTTCGATAAATTTTAAACGATATATAAAGAATTAATCTAAGATTCAATCTATAAGGTTAGATTTAGAATCAAAATCACAAAAAAATAGTGCTGCAATCCTCTCTATAACAAGGGATCTGTTTTCCTTTTCCTTTAGCTTAAAATCAGAAGCGTTAGTGCATTCACGAGAAAATATTAGTAATCGAAGTAGAACTAAATATAAAATTATACAAATATTTCAAAGATATTATCTTTGCGTCTTCAAATTTTATAATTGTGGGAAAAAACTTCAATTTGTTAACACAAAATCCATCGCCAAACTGCTCTTGTAACGAAAAATGTATTCCCTTTGATCTCTAATAAATACGTAATTAAAATATTTATTTATTTTGCAACCAAAAATTTCGTTGCAAAAGAAATAAATCAATAGCTAAAATTTTCTGTTGCCGGAATCCATCTTTACTAGAATAATAATTTCTTTTAGTGCTCGGCGTGCTCAATCTTTCAACCAACCCATGATTCCCATCTAATCTGTCCCACCATCATCAACATTACTCTCAGCCTCATACTCCAACCAAGAAAATTAAACAGGATTCGATCAAAACCCATGATTCCCATCTGAACTCCCACCATCAACAATTATATTTCAAGTCTCAAACCCCAATTAAACAAGTGCAATCATCATCAGCCATATATTGCTGCAAATCAATCCCATACAACTTACACAAACTATTCAAGTTAATCGCTCAAGCTTGGCATCCCTGCTCCATCGACTGTCCTCAAGAAGCTTCCGAAACTCCGGGGGCACCTGCAATGGCACCGCGGCCTCCTCGCAATCCCGACGACTGTCGTAGTCCAGATGCATCGACCCATCCAGCACGGATTCAACCCATGCCAAGAAGCTCCCGATCTTGATCTTCTCCCCACCTTCCTCCTTCATGGTCGAATCAACTCTAGCAGCTTGACCCACGTCTCTGTCTTCCACTTTGACGACGGATGCTACGGCCCAAAACCAATCGCAGCGAGGAGTACGGGCGGCCTTCTTGCCGATGAGGTACGATGCTCCATGGATCCAGTAACGCTGGCATGAGTGGCAGTAGTGCTTGGGGCTCCTACCTCCCTTCCGGTTGAAGCCCTCGTACTTGGTGTTATGAGAGGCGCACCTCGGGCACGCGAGGAGCGGCTTCCGGTCGCCGGTCATCGGCGTCAGCTGCGGTCGAGGGGTTTAGGGTTTAGTTGTGGAATACGAAGATAACGAAGGAGAGGGTCTTATATATAATATATATATATATATATTATATATATATATATATATATATATATATATATATATATATATATATATATATATATATATAGGGTAAAATGTGTATGCCCCCTAGGGGGAGCTAACTTAGCTCCCCCCGCCCTTTTTTGACATACATTTTTTTATTTTTTTGAAATCTAAAACCGTGTAAATTCATTATTAAATCCCTATATTATGCTATTAAAATTTCACGTGAAACAGAGACTCCTACGACCTCCATCCAAACGGGGTCGATTTAAAAAATCCTGTTACCGTTAAAAAAATGACTGTCTGGATGGAGGCCGTAGGAGTCTCTGTTTCACACGAAATTTTAATGACACAATATAGGGATATAGTGATGAATATTCATGGAAGAAATTTTCAAAAAAAATTGAAAACATGGAGAAAATGGGGCGGGGGTAGCTAAGTTAGCTACCCCCTGGGGGCAGCCCCATTTACCCATATATATATATATATATATAGAGACGTGAGAGGAGTTGTTGGGGAGATTAGGATTCAAACTCCCAATCCTGTTCGGGATTTAAGATGGCGTTCGGATTGCTGCAAAATCTGTTCTAGTGTAATCTGAACGAATCTAATTACAAATAAAATGATTCCTAATGCATACGCAGATTTTCTGCATTTGATATTTATCTGAAAATAGTAATCCTGATTTTGTTGATTATTGAAGGGAGAGAAAAGATGCCACCTTCTCATCTAATTTAGGTGCTACTCTTTTTCTTCCCACAGAAAAAATAGCTCTCTAATCCAAAGATACCAAAATCTTAAATATCATAAGTGAGCATCCAAACTAATCAGTTTATGTCAGATTCGTTTTTGAAAAGCTTGTTCTTAAAAGATAGCATTTTTCTCTGCCCATGCAAGCAACCATCACCTATTCACCATTATCTCATTTATAACATGTTTAAATCCCTGCTTATATATATATATATATATATATATATATATATATATATATATATAAAATATAGGAGAAACTTCAAATGAGACGGGGTCTCACTAATATTGTGGTGAGCCCTCAATCTCATCCTTCTATTTTGGATCTCACGGCTGGATTTAATGGTACATTAATTAAATTAATTTAATAGCTAAAAACCCATTTTCGTCATTGTCACATTCTAAATATAGAATGTGACAACTATAGATCCTATTTTTATGGTAAGTCATTATATTATTTCCATTCTCTCTCTCTATTGATTGGCGACGGCACTCCCTCCCTTCTCTCTCGTGATTCGCAGCGACCTCCGCGCACCAACCTTCGGGCGGAGCCGCAGCCCCATGCGTCATCCTCTTCGGAGCCGGCCGATCATATACAATCGAAAGGCTCTCATTGAATCTGGAGCTCATGTACGTTCTTCCCCTTGTTCTTCGATCAATCAATGACGATAATCATGGCTCAGCCAGTGATCTTCAAGTAGCAAATGCATCTGATGGTCGGATTTCCTCTGCTCTATTTGATTGCAGTTCGACGATGATGGCTACAATGAATGGATTCAAGAGGATCGAATGGGTTTTTTCACGTATCAGATCGAGGTAGTGATTCCGGTTGCAATCATATACGCACAGAAGTGGACCTCTAATCTGCATGTTTTCTTCCGATGGCAGAGGTTGTCCAGGAAAAGCGACAGTTGTGTTATCGAAGGTAATCGATCTAATTATCTGCTCGCATTCAGAATGAAAACATAGTTCGAATTATCTGGTCACATTCATAATGAAAACAAAGTTCAAATTATTTGTGAGGTGCCCCTCTCCGACCACTTCGTGCCTCATCGCCGCAGGCAGCCAGCGCCATCGAGATCTCCGCTCGCCGCCTCCCTCTTGATTGATGAAGACAACGGCGACGATACCCCTCTCCTATTAGGAGGCGAGGCATGGATTTACATTGTGATATAGTTATTTTACATATTTGACGTTCATATTTAAATTTTTATTCGCCTTTTTTACAAATCCTGATGTTTGTTTTCTTATTTTGCAAATTATCTGCTCGCATTCAGAATGAAAATGAAGTTCAAATTATTTGCGAGGTGGCCCTCTCCGATCACCTCGTGCCTCATCGCCGCAGGCGGCCAGCGCCGCCGAGATCTTCGCCCGCCGCCTCCCTCTTGATTGTTAAAGACAACGGCGATAGTACCCCTCTCCTATTGGGAGGCGAGGCATGGATTTACATTATGATATAGTTATTTTACATATTTGACATCCATATTTAAATTTTTATTCGTTTTTTTACAAATCCTGATGTTTGTTTTCTTATTTTGCAGGCTCTACGTGAATTTTACAATTGAGTGAGATACAGTTACAAAGGTTTACACGTATTTTACAAAATGAATATACATATTTACAAAAAGGCGGAAGTTTATAAAAAGAAAAATTACTCTGACATAAACTCATTGGAGTTTACAAAATGAATATAATCATTTACAAAATGAAGATGCACATATACAAAATGAATGGATCCATTTACAAAAAAGAAAATACACATATACAAAACAAAAATACAGTGAAAAAAATGAAATTATTAATTAAATTACAAAAAGAATTATATATTTTGAATAAATTCGCTGGACTTTACAAAGCTATGGTTGAATGCAGATCATTTTTGAGCAAAATTGAAAATTAATCAATAAATGCATTATTGAATATACCAAATCCGGAAAAGCTTAGAATGGTAATTTAAATCTAATAAATGAAACTCAAATTTATTGAAATTAAGATGACGAAAATGCCCTTTTGGATGAGTTTTTTGATGCAACCATCAGATCGAGATCTGACGAATCCGATCATTGGCTCACCAGAATATTGGTGAGACCCCACCTCATTTGAAAGGGTCCCTATATATATATATATATATATATATATATATATATATATATATATATATATATATATATATATATATATATATATATATATATATATATATATATAACGAGTTCTTTGGCTTTATAATAGCGGTTTCGATCTGCTACATGTATATAGTGCAGAATTTCATATAAGTATAGAATGTTTTTATTAACTTTATAACAAGATATTTATAGCAAGTTTAGTGTGAAACCAAGTAAGTGAAAAGTGTGCAACTTGCTATAAATTAGGGTGAACATCGACTCGGCCCAATCCGGTAAACCCCGACCTGAGCACGTCAATTTTTTGTGGGCCTTGGGCCTTGTCGAGGCCCATTTTTTTAACAAATCGAGGACCCGAGCCCGACCTAAGTCCTGTCTAATTGGGCTCGGGTTTGGGTCACGCTTCGGTTCGGACCGGGCTCAACCCGCACTCATTTTGATTTCATGAAGTTGCACTTTGATTTCAATTTATTGTTATTGATATAATTCATCTATGACACATGAATATTTGATGTATTGTTATGATATAATATTAATATTCATTGATGAAGGAAATATTGCATGTATGATGAATATAAATCCATGTCCCCTAATTTCGTTCTAACATGGTATTTTGAAATATGAGGGTCCGAGCCCGGTCCATTTGTACTTCGAGTTCGGGCTCAGCCCGGCCCGATCATAATATTTTTGAAATATGAGAGTCCAGGCCTGACCCATTTATACATCAGATTCGGGTCTAGCCCGAACTTTCGCAGGTCGGGTCTAAGTCGGATTCGGACTAGTCCGACCCAATGCTCCACCCTACTATAATCTATAGCATAAGTGTAAGAATGTGCTATCTATTTATATCTTGTTTATTGTAAACATGTTATATATTCATAAGTACGTCCATGAAAACTCTTTTCTTAAGATTTAGTTTGAATGAGGATAAAGTTATCCCTATATCCTAACAAGATAACGTCGTTCAAAAAACTCAATCTTGTTGTCCTCAACCTACGATACTTCTTGCTTTTTCTTTCACATTCAAACTAGTCAAACAAAAACGACTAGTAAACCTTAATTATTATTCCACATTTTAAGTATTTATTTTTAGTAATTTATCCTTTACGATTTTATAGACCTAACAATATATACATGGATGGAATTGACCATATATAGGTGACATATATTAAGACTTAGATACAAATATATGGAAAGATAACCCGTCACTACTCTACATCTAGGATCTCAAACCCCTATATATCGGATGCGATTATGCGAATACATACGTGGTATTTTAAAGTTTCCATTAAATTAGATATTTTAAAATAAACAAATTTGATGGAAAAAAACCTTCAAAATGATTCTAGTTTCCATTCGATTGGCTACGCACTTAAAAGAATCGGATTAATTCCAACAATTCTCCACTAAATTCGTTTATACGATCAGTTCCAAATCTAATATATTTCACAAAAAAAATTCAGCAAAGAGTAGATTTGCATAAATATATATAGTAATTATTTTATTAGTGACGAAAGTATGGTTAAGGAAACTTTAGCTTGGATTTTGTAATAATGAAGTTCTGGTTGCCATATTTTAGACCTGGAGTCACTCGGAAACTCGGTCATCATGCATTAGTTATTATTTTTTATAATTATAGTTGTCTCCTGCAAATGAATTCTATAAGACAAATATAATAATTTATAACAGCACTACAACTGTTTAATTCCACCAAATGATAAGTAGGAATCTATTCAACTGGGAGGTGTAGGAAATTTAAGCGCATAATCAATAAAAACAATGATTCGCGAATTACCTCCTTCCATCGCAAATTAAATAGAAACTTCTAACGGAGATGATGAAGAAACTGACGGTGATCTTTTCTTCATCCGTTTCTCCTTCCCCTGACCCCAATCATTAAGACTCTCTCAGATGATGGAGAGTTTTGATGGTGGCTATCTGAATCTCATGATTCGGTGTATTGCATAATGAGCCATCACGTCTCTTTTATATGGGCAGAGTTGGAGGGTTCAAAAGGATAAGAAACCCTATCGTAACCGACTCCTGATAATCCACTAACCATCAATATGGATCAAGATAATGCAGTTACATCTTATCCATTGACTTGTAAATCCAATATTTATCATCTCATAAATATTTTATATGGACCACATACGGGATATATTCTAACATTCTCCTACTTGATCAATATAAACTTTAATTATGAGATAATAACCTTAAGCGCATATTTTCATGGATTTTATGTAATGTCAATGAATCCTATAATTTAATTGAATTAAACTAATATGATCATGGCGGTCACACATCATATAACTTGACACGATCCCCTCCATGTATCAATATCAATTCAATCCAATCACCTGTAATTTAGAAGAATAACATCTCCTTCTTTAATTCCATTTCGATGATTATGTTATCTATTTGCAAACATACATGCATAATATAACAATGAAATGATTCAGAAACATAACACAAATGAGATTGTCATAATTATAATGAGCACCAGAAATGTAATAATTAACCTTTCACAACAAGGACTTCTTTAGAACACCCATTCTTGCAGCATGCTTAGAAAAAATTTTAGGTGCTAACCCTTTAGTTAAGGGATCCGTAATTATACCTATGGTATTTTACTTTATTTTCTTTTATTATAGGTTTAAATACAATATTTTATACCATATTTACACTTTAAATAATGCATGTTATTTTATGCAAAATAATGTAAAGGTCAAAATGAAAGAATAAAGGTTAGGAAATGGAGATTTATCCCCCCCCCTCAAACTTGCCTTTCCTAGTCCCTAGCAAGCACTTGTGCCTATAAGTGCAGAAAAGAAAAAGAAAAGGCTTGGAATGATTTTTCTACTTTTAAACATGTCTTAAAAAATCAATGTTTGGAGCTCGGTTAAGATCTTTGGATCATTTGTTTGTTTGTAACCACACTAAAGTTAGGATAACAACCCTTAGGTTCCACAATCCTAGTGTCCAGTTCTATTCATGGTCGGGTTAGAGTCATCCTCTCTATCGTATATGCTTTCCAATTTGAAATGACAGATCCATGTATGTGAATCTTTCAGCTCTTCCAAAATAAACTGCTGAACTATAAAAGAGCCTGCTCTCCTGGTAGCTCGTCCTTGTGGAGATAGATATTTCCTTCTAAGGTCAGGTTCCGCTGGTCTCTACAACCGAGTGGGGAAGGAAACTAGAAAATAGGAATAGAACTAGGAATGGATTAGTGTAGTCTTCATTCCCTTGTAAATCCTGATCAACGTAACCGAGTCATCACCAAGAAGTAGGCCTTTTCTGAATCTCATATTTTTGGTGGAATTTTTGGTTCTCTAGACTTTTTTGAACATGCATTGCTCTGTATTCTTGCTTGTGTCCCATCGTATATAACATCTTTTTTGATCTACCAACACTATAAGGTTCAAGATACATAAAATCCGGATATTTGATTGGGGTAGCTACTTCATCAACAGAGAGGTGAAGAAGCTGACACAAGAATTCGGTATAGAACATCACATCGCCTCTCTGTACCACCCACAATCAAATGGCCTGGCCGAATGTTCAAACAAGGAGATAAAGACAATATTACAGAAACTCGTATGCTCTGATGGGAAGAATTGGTTACAATTGCTGGATCAGTACTTTGGGCCTATCGAACCTCGTACAAGTCACCGTTAGGAATGTCTCCCTACCGCCTAGTATACGACAAGCCATGCCATCTTCTCGTGGAACTTATTCACAAATCATTATGGGCAATCAACATATGTAACTTGGATTCCAAGAAGGGAGGACAAAATAGAAAGTTGAATCTAAATCAGTTCCTTGAATTCCGTGAGTATGCATATGACAACAGCCTAATGTACAAAGAAAAGGTTAAAAAGTGGCATGACAAGCACATCCGCCGCAGTACCTTTGATCCAAGATAGAAAGTTTAGATGTTGGATGCAAAACTCAAACTATTCCAAGGGAAATTGAAGAGCAAGTGGATAGTGCCTTTCATAATGAAACAGGTGGGTGACAATGGAAGTATCATCATATCCGGTCTGTCAGCTGATGCACAACCATTTGTGATCAACGGACAACTGTTGAAGTCGTATCTCTGCATGACACATTTATTTCCTTGGTCGATTCAATTCAAGTAGTCTACGATGAACAACTCACATCCACAGCATCCACTCATGCAGACGAGACCAACAAAAATATTTTTGAATAGTTAATCATTTTATTCTTTTCTTCTTTTCTTATTTTCATCTGCTATTATTTGATTCTTCCTAAATGTCATATTCGTCCCATAAATCATTACTATACCTTCAATATTTCATCCTAAGTATAGGGGGGATGAATACATTTGGGTTCTCATTCATTGATCCCTCGCATGTCTCCTCAACTTTTGACATTCTTTCTATATTTAGGGATATTTTACCCTAAGTATAGGGGGAGACAAACCGAGCCTTTGAGTCAGTAATTTATTCGTTTCCCACCCTTGACTCTCCATGCATTGGTATACAGACTGCTATACTTAGGATTAATTGATCCTAAGTATAGGGGGACTATCGACTTCTGATTCTTTAGTCATTGCAGTATAGACTTCTCTTTATTTAATACGAGTTATGTCTTCCTTTCTCTTCGATATATGAGGACATAGATCAAGCTAATTATAGGTGGTCAATATATACTTTGTATATATTAGCCATAACTCGTACTTTCATATTTTCAATAAATATACCTAAAATAGAGTAATATATATATATATTCATCAATTATTTAATAAAAAGTATGATTATTATTCCTTAAAATTTTTGTATTATAGGTTTTATAATAAATTTTGACCCTCAATGTCTTTATTGCTTAATAGTTAATTGTGGGTTGATTGTTGAACTAGATCGGGTTTTGTGAGTGGTCACCGCATCGATTGGAGATCTCACCTTGTGAGATTTCTAGATCCTTTTGGAAATCCTCTATTTCGAAGACATGCATCGAGACCAGCATCCCCTAGAGCATAACAACACTCTTGGCACAGAAGATATCATGATGACATCAACATCTGTAAAACCTCGCCCTTTAAACCTTATAGAGAGCACACTGTCTCCTCTCCATTAGCATCACATCGACTAACAATGTAGAGGATGATGAGTCTATGATTCTCATTCTTTATTCTTTTATTTTAGCAAAATCTTTTAGCAAAAACACATGTAAATATATGTAAATCCAATAAAGTATCATGCATGCATTTGTTAATATTATGTAATAAACACATATTTGTTCAAAATAAAAGAATAAAGAAAAATAGAAAAAAGAGAAGAGGGTTGTAATTATGTAATATTAACAGAATGACCCAAATCCCGAGAGAAGGTCAATTATTGACCTGATCGGTAATGGATAAAGTAGGTAGACATAAGGTCCTTGTATATTCTTCATTATGTATTCCTTATGCATATCATTCCTCTATTTTATTCATCAATAAAAGACTTCAAAATAAATTATTTTCTTAATAAAAATGTTTTATAAATAATAAAAATATTTGCAAAGTAATTATGTACATAATGGAAATAATACCTCTCACAAGAAGCCACAAAATAGGACGTAAAAGATCAATTGTGGTTCCAAATGAACTCATATTCTTCCAAACTCACTTTATCACACTCTAAATTAAATTATCTTTAAAATAAGGGTGGTTTCATAATTTTTAAAGTCACTATGGAAAAATTGGCTTTTTGAGTGCATTGTATAGTTATATTATACCCATACCTATACATATTTATTTATATACCTTATCAACAGAGGCGTGCTTTAGGATCGAAAGACGACCTCAACACAAGTTCTCTTTAGTTTGTATATAATTGTATAGATTGTATTTTTAAATACTTGTGAATATTTCCAATAATATGATGCAATTAAAATAAAAATCATAAAACAAAAAATAAAATCAAAATTTCATTGTACAAATAGCCACATATGTATATAATGTACAATTATCTATTTATTTAACATCCTTATTTAACTTGTAAAAATAAAAATTCTCTTATATTCTTTTAATTATTTTATAAATAAATAAAATATAAAATAAAGGTATTTTTATGAAATAATAAAATAAAAATAAAATATGTAGGTAGACTATAGTTGTACATATTACACTATACTTATATACGGTATATATAAATTTCTAAAAATATTTAAAAATCATAGAAAAATAGTTAGAAAAATAATAAACAATTTTCATTTTATTCATTTCTATGTTAAATTCATTTACTATTTCTTGGCTAATATTCTTTGATTTTTGGATTTGGGATTTCTTGATTGGTTGACCCAGGTTTGTTGACCTAGGTCAACCCTCCCTTCTCCAGGACTCGATTCGGATTTCTATCGCCAGACCTCATTTCTCCCAATTATCGCACCCGAATACGAACACCTTCTTAATCGAAATCTGGACCCCTAAACTCCTCGAAGATCCAAGATCTTTGTGGAACCCTAGGTGTCATCAGATCTCCCTAGGGTTTCACACAATCTTACGATCTTTATAGACCTAGGTTTGCCTATAAATTATCTCCTCCGACCTCCTTCATTCAGCAACTCGTCCCTCATGCCACCATTCCTCCTCTAACACCTCCAGAGCAGTGACAGGATTCCATAGCTCCCTTTGGGAGCTTGATTGGATGCTAGGTAGCATGTAGCTCATCGCATGCTCGGAGCGCAGTCGCGGTAAGCCTCTCAAGCCGTCCATCACCTGATTGAGGCCATGACCTTGCCACCACCTTTGCCTCGCTTCCTCGTTCATAGTAGACCACTCAGGTATCATCTTTCCTTTTCCCTTTCACCTTTTTACTTCGATTTTACCCATCAACTATCTTTCACCAGCTTCACTTCGACTGTCAGATTGGAGCCGCATCCCTCACATCCATCTGTTTCATGACGCTCACTTCACGGACCACCTCTTCACACAACCTAACCCTTTGAATCTTGCTCATCGGAGTGAGATCAGGCTAGACCACCTTCCCCATTTTTTGTCGAATGTCGACCTCCATCCCACCATTGCTTCCTTTATCTTTCAATTACAATAATGTGATCGGAGCTTCTCCTCCGAGTCGTTCACCCCGTTGCAGGTACATGAGCAAGTGAGGAGGCTTGGTTTGAGCCTCAAATAGTCCAATGTAGATGCTCTAGGTGGTGGAATTCCTTCCATTCATTTGATCATTTGCCACATAATCCAAGACCACCATTTGATGCGGAGTGCCATCATGGAAGTGCTGGACCTCAAGGCGAGTCGATCATTCCTGGAGATCGCCCTACATCTTCGATCGAAGTTCGCTTGGGGCAAGGCCTTCTACATGCCTACATATCCGTTGGATCAATAGCCACACGCTTAGTTTTAATCTAAGTTATCTCGACACACCCCCTTTTGCAACGTTAGATCAGAGCCTTTATAGATATGAACCACACATTAGCATTGCTTTTTAGAGTCATCAGGTCAACATTCCAACGGTCATCAAGATCGTACGTCAGCCACATATGTGCGCCATGTGTCTCGTCGAGGGTATATTTCCTTTACCCCTCCATCATTTTGTTTTATTATTTAGTCTTGTAATTTTTTTATAGTGTAATTTATTTTGGATAATTTACATTTTGGACCCTAAGCTTTTCTTATTTACTTTTTAGTCCAGTTGAGTTGAATCCATGTGCGTTCACACGTGTTTTTACGGGTTATTTGCATGTTCTATCCTGAACTATTATCTGGTTAATGAATGAAATGAAGTTTTTGAAATTTGCATATATACCCCTCTGAGAACTTGATGAATCTCCGTTTCATCATACTTATTCTGTCACTTTGGCCTTAAAAACCCTAGTAAATGTGTGTAATTATCCTTAATTCATGCATTTTAGCATTCATGCATTGTTGTGTAACATCTCTATAAAATACGATTTTTAATGCGAAAATTATAGAATAAAGAAAAGAAAAAGAATAAAATATCAAATATATTTTATGACCCTAAACCCCGAGACCTAAGCATCTTGATGACCAGGTCGACATGGAATAAAGTAGGGGGAGATAAGGGTCCAAAATACAATAAAATCTCCTTTTATTTTATTCATTTTTACTAATTTTTGGGACCTATTTTTAGTTCCACTTTTTATAGTTCAAATGAAGAAACATTGAACATGAAAGTTGTCGATAATAAAATATTAAAAAATATAAAATTTAATTTATACAAAAGTAATACAGTGAAAAAGATACAATCTAGATAAGATTTCAAAATCACAACTTCCCATACCGATATCTCTCAAATATAAACTCAAAATATATAAAATCACATTTATTGTATATAACTTTTAATAAACTATTTAATGAAGGTGGTTTCATATTTTTTGAGTTAAGCTGTGAAAGTTAGGTTTTGACCCCTATTGTATAGTTATACCAATTAAAATATTCATTTTATTTATTATTCACTATTTTTATAATTTTGTAAATATCATTTATATATGTATATATTAGAACATGAATAAAGTAGTAAAGAAGATAGTGAAGTAAAATAAAATACAAACTACATAGATAAAATACATATACTTATACCTATACAATAAATATACCTATTTATTTATGTGTATATAATATATCAGAAAAATAAAAGAAAAAATATATTTAAGTATATAAAAATAATTTATAATTATATAAAATAATAAAATAAAATAATATACTCAAAATACAAAATAAAAGACAATACATAGATGAATATATTTATATAACCCTTAATATGTAAATTATAATTATAAAGCACTAAAAAATAAATAAAAATCATAATAAAATAATTTATTATGTGAGCGTTAATAAATAAAATGGCTAAAAACCACAACCTAAAAATTACAAAAAAATAGAAATTTTCTTATATATATATATATATATAATTTTCTTGCTCGTACATGGTAGTATATAGCTATTTATAAAAAAGTATTTTTATACAAATGTTTTAAAAATGTGTTGCTTGTAAAAAAAGTCTGTAAATATTTTTGTATCGAAATTATGTATATAGTACAAAATTTTTGAAAATGTTTGAAAAATAAAAAGTTTGCAAAAAAATATTTGAAAATGTTTGTAAATAGTTTACAAAACTCTTTCATCCTTGCATTCAAACATTTTAAAAAAATTTGCATGTTTTCAAAAATTTTTCATAGTTTGACAATTGCATAAAAAAGTTTTGTACATATTTGTATATTCTTCTGAATCATAGTTGACATTTAAACTATTCTGGAATTAAATTGGAAAATGGAGCTTGATTAAGATCTTAATCGACCTAATTCTCAGAGGAACCTTATAGGATTTTCGGTTAAGACTTCTCAGGTCCATTAGTGACTTAATTCTTTGAGTCCACTAGGCTATGTTCACAGGTCATTTTGATGATCTTAAGTAGAACATTTAACAATGCATGCATGACTCTCACAGACAATGGCTTTACTTGGACCAACACCTTACACATAGATCCACACGGATGAGGTGGTGAGGAGGCAGAATCCTTTGGCTTGAGGTGGCATACGAGGGTAGTATTTCTAGGCAGAACATCTCGTCTTCCTTTAGGGAGGGATGTGCACCTCAACTTGGTCTAACGGTGTTGAGATCTAAAGACAGGAGTTGTGGGTTGCAATAATGCTTCAAAAGAGGGATAGTCTATTGGCTCAAGAAGAAAAAGTCCTTATGTATATGATGCACCATGTAGATATGTTGTACATATGCACATAAAAAGTGCAAAATCAAGAAAAAAATACAAAAAAAATTTGGACAGGCTTGAATGAAAATAAAATTCTCGCTGAAGTGTATATAGCCCAATAAAGCAAAGATTATGTATTACACCTTCTCATCACATGAAGCTTGCAGCGTGAGACTTAGCTAAACTAGTTGGACTTATAGGGATACATGGCTACAATGGCCACGGTCCATTCTCTTCCTTCCTCCTCTTCTTGAGACGGTTGCACTTGAACTTAGAAGGAAATACCTTGCTCCTCGAGGAAAGAGCTTCTAGACTGAGGAATTAGAGTTACCTTTTTTAGGGAGGTTGTTTCTTTATCATTTCTGAGGTGGGGAGCTACATATCACTTACACAGTACAAGCAAAGATACATAGTCTTTAGAGTTTGCATATGTAGACTTGTTCTGATCTGGATTATTGAGGAGTTGACCATAGAATGGTGGAACTTAGTAGTTGTTGTCTTAAGCCTATGTCCCAATAAGGTTCCGACAAACTAATAATCCAAAGGTCTGACTGAGCTCCATACTTCAATTCAATAGAGATAAGTTTAATAATCAACCTTGATTCTCCTTCTTTTTCTTTTCTTTTCACTTCTTTTTGAAATAAGTGTTCTCTAAGGGACTAGCAAAGGTAAAGTACAGGGGATGATGAATCCTTGATTCTCACTCTTTATTCTTTTATTTTAGCAATTATCTTAGCAAATCAGCATGTAAACATCTGTAAATACAATAGCTTAGCATTCTGCATGCATCTACTAATATTGCATAATTAGCATGTTTTTGTGCAAAAATAAAATAATAAAGGAAAAGAAAAAGGAAGGAGGTATTTATAATAAATATAGAGAGACCCGACCCCAAAAGAATGTCAAGCCTTGACCTGATCGCCAAATAAAATAAGTAGAGAGAGATAAGGTCTACTTTGTGTTGAACATATTACCTATATTTATAAATATTGACAAAATAAAACTAAATTATTATTTTTACTCCCTTGTATGTATCTCTAATAATAATATAAAAATAAAAAATGAAAAAAAAATAAAATAAAATTGTCTAATTGTTATACAGTACACATGTACATATGTCATGCCCACTATTTATTATGTATTATTAATTAATGTGTAAAAATAAAATGAAAAATATTTTGTACCCCTAAAATTATGTTATAAATAAATAAAATATCAAATTGGGGTATTTGTGTAAAAATAACAAAATAAAAATACTTGTACATAATATACATAGGTATATTATACCTGTATATAAGACTATATGATGTATACACATTAATTTATTTTTCATAAAATAATTAAAAATCACAGAAACTAGTTTGAAAAAATAATAAATATTTTTTTGTACACTTTTTAATTTAAAATATTTTACTATTTTTACTGGATTTGTAAATATTTTGTGAATCCTAATTTTCTGATTGGTCCACACCGTTTGTTGACCCCCGGTCAACGATTACTCCTTCTCGGGTCAGACCCATATATTGCTCATCGGAGCTCCTTCTTGAAATTCTACAGCCCAAGTCCGGGCTCCTTTTACCTCGAAATTTGGACCCGATAATCCTCGTACACCCTACATCCTTGCGGGTCCCTTGGCCGATCCAAATCGCTCTAGGATTCTGAGTTCTGGACCCTTGAGCGGCCTATAAATTATCTTCTCCCCCTCCTGGCGCTGCAGCTCATGCCTCGCCCCTTCTTTCATCCCTAGGTATCTTCAACATAGTGACAACAACTTATGGGTGCCCTTGGATCGAAGCTTGGTATCCTGTAGCCGCAGCTCCCCTACGTGGCCGGAGCTCTCCGTCGCGTTCAACCTCCCTACCCACCGCAACATGGTTGAGGGGACGACCCCGACCACCATCCTCGCATAAAGCAGAGGAACACTTCTGAAACTTCAGGTACCTATCACTTCACTTCCATTTCCCAATTCCATTCAATCTTTCCATTTCATCGTTGCCTACGTCCCCTAGCTCTGTCCAGCTGGGCAGAGCTCCATCACATCCCCTCATCCGTTCATATTGACTATACATCGCACCCTGCATATTGCATCACATTCTGATCACCCTTAGACTCGAACCTCAGGTTGAGATTAAGGTTACGTCCCCTTCTTCCATATACACCGAGACCCAAGCTCCATTCCCCCACGCTTCCCTTATCTCTCTTTGCAATAAAATCGACCGGGACCACACCACGAGTCTCCTCTACCTTATGTAGGATCTGATTCGCGTGAAGGAGGTCCCTAGAGCTCCCAACTGCTCAGGAGGAGCAACCCCAGGTGGCACTTCACCGTCACGATCATCTAGTTGTTACCACTCCCATCGGAGTACTCCATCAGAAGCGGAGCACCTTCACGAAGCCATTGGACTCCTCTGATCCTTCATTGGAGCGTCGGACTCCCTCGGACGCTCGAGTAAAACTCACCGGACTCCTGTACTTGCTGACACCTTCTTCACCATCGGATGGGGGGCCTCCTGCCAGTTTGCATCACTGTCGCCCGATAAAAGGCTGATGCGACTGTTATATCAGTGCTGACAAGTCAGATCCAACCGCACGTCCGTGACAACCTCTATGTCGTCTGATGTACCAGCTGCAGTGATCAGAGTCGTACGATCACTATCCCTCCCACGCACACCACCTGTCCTGGCTGGGGTATATTTCATTTTTCTCCTCGTATTTTCATGCTTTGTAGTTAGTCCAGTAAATAAAGTTGTAGTTCAGATATTTTGTAGTTTGGACCTTGTAGTTTTATATATTTGCAATTTTGTCCAGTTTACATGAACTCACGTGTCGTCCCACATGATTTTCCGGGTTATTTGCATGTTGTGTCCTGAATATTTGAATGGAAATTTTGTAGTATTTCCAATTCTACCAGTGTGCGTGGTTTATTGAGCATGTGCATTTATTCCCAGGATATTTTGAATCTTCGACCCTATGTTTTTCATCTATGTTATTATTTGACCCTTGAACTTCATCATAATTACTAGTAGGTCCCTACAATCTATTTGTGTCTTAGTTAACTAAAGAAATACCAAATTCAGTCCAAAATTTCTATAAAAATTACTGTTAGCTCCTACTAACATGTAACATTTATAAAAGTTTTTGTGGATTAATTTGGTATTGTTTACTATTTTCTAAAAATAAAAAATCCGAAAAAAGTTCATTGTCTATTTTGAAAAATACATAAAAATTCTAAAAAATCCTTTTCAAAATTCCACAAAAATTCTTATGCATGTATTTTTTATGCTTTGTTCCCAAGAGTCGTTTTGCCTCAAAACCCCTCATAAAAGCCCTAAAAATTACAAAAGACATAAAAACTTATAAAAATTATATAAAATTCTAAAAATTAAAAAAATTCATCATTTCAGTTCCTGTTTATAGCCTTTGCTTTCTAGTTTATCATAAAATTGCTCTCTAGGATTTTAGGGCTTTTATTCAATTTAAATTTGCAATTTAATTCTGGTTTTGCACTTTACACAAATTTTGCTTTTTTATTTTTATAAAATTAAAAAAACTAGAAATTCACCAGAAAATTACCAAAAAATACTTTAATTTATGAAAAACCCCAAAATATTTGTGTCCTTAATTTTTGACTATTTTTAACCTTAAATAAATTCAAAAAGCTTGTAATATGCTTTATTATCTTATTTGCCTCTTTTATTCCTTAACTAAAAATAATAATTAAAATTTGCGAAACAAAAACCAATAAAAATATGCATTTTATTTCATGAATTTCTACTACTTCGTAGGTTTTCTCGTGCTCCTTGTGTTCGACGTTGATTGCTATACCATGTTAAAATAAATAGCAGAGACCGTTGATATGTTTGTGTGATCTGATTGATTTATCTGTTTGATTGAGTGGTTTCTCTCTTCTTCTTGATGAGCTTGACCTTGTGATTCGGGTCGCAACGACCCTTTAATTATTTGATTCCCTGACCCGTATCGCTCGACCGCTCACCAGTTCTCTGTGGTTTGGTTCAACATCTACATACTTTGTTTATACACATTTTGTAGAGTTAAATAAAACAAAATTTGACTCACATGTCACCTCAGTTGCTTAATCTTATTATAGGTTAATCTTTGTCGATTCGCTTGGATTGGGTACCGTGTGCTGTGAGAGCGGTCAATACAACGATTGTCCGATCTGGTTTGTCTGACACTGCAGGCCCTCCAAGACGGGACTCATAGTACCTCGACCCTAGCCTGTCAATACTCCTTATTCTCCTATTCCTACCCTCCCGCCGAACAAAGAATAGACCTTTATTCTCTTTATTCCTCATCATTATTCATGTTTATTCCCGAACCGAAAACCCCTTTCTTGTAATCACATTAGAGGAAAAGTTTTATCGAAAAGAAAAAAAAAGTACATTATACTTCTCTAAAATTTATCCAAATAAGTCCAATGAGGCGAAGATGAGATAAATAGTTAGGCCGAAAACTACATGTGAATTTATAGCATTTACATATATTATGTTCCTCACTAACAGGTTAGATTTCAAAAACAGCGTTAACTTTTTCTAATTAATTATTAATTTATTATTAATTAAAGAAACAATTATAAAAGAATATATATTTGAACTTTTAGATACGTATCGGCACGTAGGTTACGAGAAGAAAGCCCAAAACAAATAAATGGGAATTGGAAAAAGTTTCCATGCATACCGTATGTCTTCAATTAAAGCGAAGGTCCAGAGAAGTTGGGTTTGTAAACTATTATTTGTCTACAGCCCCTTACAACATGTTGTATCCGTATCCATGTTATTATGCTTATAGGGTGATTAAGCTCTTCATTTATACTTGTAAAATATTTTTTGTGATATGGTCCATTACTTATTTCCGATAGAACTGACAAATGCATGCTCAAGATGATCTTTTCCTCACATTTTTTTGTAGGAGTCACTCCATCTCCAAGGTATCTAATTTGAAGTAATCTAACTGTGATATCATATGTAACATCTTAGACAGAAAATTAGTCGTCAACAAAGAAAACATTCCCTGAAAACTCGTTTAGTTAAGACTTAACTGGAAGCATTAATTAATAACCAAACAAACCGTATAAACCTATTTTATAAAGTAGGATTTCACCACTTTCATATTCCACTCGCACATTCTGTGTATTCATGCAAAAATATATTTGCAGTATTATGATGATTTCCATTAAGAAATTCGAAAGTTTAACCCAATATGGAGTGCTATATATCAACGTAATAAAAAAACATTTCGAATTATTTAAGGTACTATGACCGGTTCGTCTAATGACTCGTTTATTATCTTATTCTTTCGCTTTTGAATTTCGTTTAATAATTAGCAGTAACTTTTGATTTATATTTTGCAAGATCCTCTGGCTTATCATTTTTGTCAGAGAGATTATCCAATAAAATCTCTAATGAACGTCTGATTTTTTTCATTGCAAATTATATTTTAAAACCATGAATATGCATCTCACTTTTTAGGAAAAAGGGTGAAATCTCCTGTTGGGACTCACCGCCAAAACTTTTAATTTATAAAATTATAAAGATATACATTACTTTGTGGACTAGAATCGATAAAGGGAAATACATGAAATGATTACATTTTCAGAACAGAACCTTTGGTTCTTAAAAATCAGATCATTTCTTCCTCCTATGACCCAAAGAGCCGCAAATGGCAAGGAAATGTCATCCGTCGAGTTCATCCCCACCGATCTAATCGATCTTCAGAAATCAGTCGTGCCACCGTGCAGTAACCATGCCGCACCTATCTCCTTCCAAACATGATCCGACACAGGACATGTAAAGAACAAATGCTCTGCATCCTCACCAAAAAAAATGAAAGGGGTTATAATTCTCTGATCAGGACGAAGCCTGACGTGCATTCGATAACTAATTTAGATGTTGCCTCTGTTCTATTTTAGTATTCGTTTTCCTAGGAATACTACGTGATGATCATGGTTGCAAATTGCCATTTTCAATTGACATTTTCTAATTTTATGTCTTGAATGGTTAGCTTGATTCATACCCATGTCTCCATGTGATTTTATAAAAATATCAAAAACAATAACGATCCATTCACTACAAAATAAACCTCTTGTGACTATAAATTACTCAACTTCAGAATTTCTGTAGCCGCAAGCCGAGCAGATGTGGCAAAGAGAACTTTTCTTTTAGCTTAAAATAAGGGGCATTAGTACATTAAGAAAAAAATATTATTAATAGATAAGTAAATAATGTAATAGTAGAATTAAATATAAAACTATACAAATATTTCAAAGATATTCATGATAGCGACGATTTGTGCCTTTAGATTTTATAATTGTGACAAAATAAACTTCAACTTGCTAGTACAAAATCCATCGCCAAACTGCTCTTGTAACAAAAATTTATCCCCTTTAATCTCTAACAAATACGTAATTAAAGCATTTTTTGCAATAAAAAAATTCGTTGCAAAAGAAAGAATCAAAAACTAAAATTTTCTGTTGCCGGAATCCATGTTTACTATAATAATTTCTTTTAGTTCTTGGCATGCTCCATCTTTTAACCAATCCATGATTCCCATCTAACCTCTCCCACCATCATCAACATTACTCTCAGCATCATACTCCAACCAAGAAAATCAAACAGGATTCGATCGAAACCCATGTTTCCCATCTGAACTCCCACCATCAACAATTATATTTCAAGTCTCAAACACTAATAAAACAATTGCAATCATCATCAGCCATATATTAATGCAAATCAATTCAATACATCTTGCACCAACTATTCAAGTTAATCGTTCAAGCTTGGCATCCCTGTTCCATCGACTGTCCTCAAGAAGCTTCCGAAACTCCTGGGGCACCAGCAATGGCACCGCGGCCTCCTCGCGATCCGGACGACTTTCGTAGTCCAGATACATCGACCCATCCAGCACGGATTCAACCCATGCCAAGAATCTCCCCATCTTGATCTTCTCCACACCTTCCTCCTTCACGGTCGAATCAACTGTAGCAGCTTGACCCACGTCTCTGTCTTCCACTTTGACGACGGATGCTACGGCCCAAAACCAATCGCAGCGAGGAGTACGGGCGGCCTTCTTGCCGACGAGGAATGATGCTCCATGGATCCAGTAACGCTGGCATGAGTAGCAGTAGTGCTTGGGGCTCCTACCTCCCTTCCGGTTGAAGCCCTCGTACTTGGTGTTCTGAGAAGTGCACCTCGGGCACGCGAGGGGCGGCTTCCGGTCGCCGGTCATTGGCGTCAGCTTCGGTCGAGGGGTTTAGGGTTTAGTTGTGGAATACGAAGATAACGAAGGAGAGGGTCTTATATATATAGACGTGAGAGGAGTTGTTGGGGAGATTAGGATTCAAACTCCCAATCCTGTTCGGGATTTTAAGATGGCGTTCGGATTGCTGCAAAATCTGTTCTAGTGTAATCTGAAGGAATCTAATTACAAATAAAATGATTCTTAATGCATACGCAGATTTTCTGCATTTGATATTTATCTGAAAATAGTAATCTTGATTTTGGTGATTATTGAAGGGAGAGAATAGATGCCACCTTTTCATCTAATTTAGGTGCTTCTCTTTTTCTTCCCACAGAAAAATAGTTCTTTAATACAAAGATACCGAAATCTTAAATATCATAAGTGAGCATCCAAACAAATCAGTTTATGTCAGATTCGTTTTTGAAAAACTTGTTCTTAAAAGATAACATTTTTCTCTGCCCATACAAGCAACCATCACCTATTCACCATTATCTCATTTATAACATGTTTAAATCCTGCTATAAATATATATAACGAGTTCTTTGGCTTTATAATAGCGGTTGGGACCTGCTACATGTATATAGTGCAGAATTTGATATAAGTATAGAAAATTTTTATTGATTTTATAACAAGATATTTATAGCAAGTTTAGTGTGAAACCTACTAAGTGAAAAGTGTGCAACTTGCTATAAATTAGGGTGACGTTGAGCTCGACTCAGCCCAACCCAGGAAAGTCCGACTCGAGTCCGTCAATTTTCTGTGGACCTCGTTTTTTTAGCAAATTGAGGACCCGAGCCCAACCCAAGACCCGTATAATCGGGCTCGAGTTCGGGTCATGCTCGGGTTCGGGTCGGCCTCAACTTGCACGCATTTTGATTCCATGAAGTTGTACTTTGATTCCAATTTATTCTTATTGATATAATTCATCTATGACACATGAATATTTGATGTATTGTTATGATATAATATTACTATTCATGGATGAAGGAAATATCGCATGTATTGTGACTATAAATCCATGTCCCCTAATTTGGTTCTAACATGGTATTTTGAAATATGAGGGCCCGGGCCCGATCCATTTTTACTTCGGCTTCGGGCTCGGCCCGGCCTGATCATAATATTTTTGAAATATGAGGGTCTGGACCCGATCCATTTATACATCAGATTCGGGTCTATCCCGAACTTTTGCAGGTCGGGTCAGGACCGGCCCGACTCAATGCTCCACCCTACTATAAATATATGGCAGATTTCTTAATTCTATAGTATAAGTGTGAGAATGTGCTATATATTTATAACTTGTTTACTGTAAACATGTTATATATTCATAAATATTTACATAAAAACTCTTTTCTTAAGATTTAGTTTGAATGAGGATAAAGTTATCCCTATACCCTAACAAGATAACTTCGTTTAAAAAACACAATCTTGTTGTCCTCAACCTACGATACTTCTTACTTTTTCTTTAACATTCAAACTAGTCAAACAAAAACGACCAGTAAACCTTAATTATTATTCCACATTTTAAGTGTTTATTTTTAGTAACTTATCCTTCATGATTTTATAAACCTAACTATATATACATGTACATATATAGTAATTATTTTATTAGTGACGAAAGTTTGGTGATGGAAACTTTAGCTTGGATTTTCTAACAATGAAGTTCTGGTTGCCATATTTTAGACATGGAGTCACTGGGAAACTCGGTCGTCATGTATTAGTTATTATTTTTTATAATTAGAGTTGTCTGTTGCAAATGAATTCTATCAGACAAATATAATAATTTATAACAGCACTACAACTGTTTAATTGCACTAAATAATAAGTAGGAATGTATTCAATTGGGAGGTGCGGAAATTTAAGCACAGCATAAACGAATCAATAAAAACTATGATTACCTCTTTTCATCGCAAATCAAATGGAAACTTGTAACGAATATGATGAAGAAACTGACGATGATCTTTTCTTCCTCTTTTTCTTCTTCCCTTGACCTCAATCGGTAAGACTCTCTCAGATGGTGGAGAGTTTTGATGGTCGCTCTCTGAATCTCTTGATCCGGTGTATTACATAATGAGCCATAACGTCTTTTTATAGGGGTATAGTTGGAGGGTTCAAAAGGATAACAAATCCTATCGTAGTCGACTCCTGATAATCCACTAACCACCAACGTGGATCAATATAATGCGGTTACGTCTTATCCGTTAACTTGGTAAAATCTAATACTTATCATCTCATAAATATTTTATATGAACCACATACGGGATAAATTCCAACTGGAGGAAGAAATCATTTGTAATTTTTACTGTCCTAAATTAGTGATAAATTGTTAAAGGATTTTTTTGTGTATTTTAAAATTTTTTATTACAACATTAATAGACTTCAAGATTTTAAATTTATCATGTTGTATATGGATAATATATATAAGTCAATGACATAGATATAGGTTTATTCATTTTTAATAGTTCTTTTGTTATTTTGATCTTATCATATCCAATTTTGGGTTCAATTGAGTTTCTTTTTCTATTTTTCTATTTTTGTAAAGCTTTTCAATGTTTTATCTTATCTTTAAATATTTTAATTATAATATTCAATGAATTGTTATGAAAATTCAACTTAGATTATGTAATTATTCTATTTTTCTTTACTTTTGATGAAACTTTTTTAATAATTCTATATTTGATTTTTTATTTTTTAGTGACTGTATAATTTTAGGGACTTTTACACAAAACCCTATAACCTTTTCAAATTACCTTCCCCCCGTTGAATTCATCTTAATTATTCCATGAACTCTATAAACTTGCTCCATTTGACACCACATCCTCCGTCACTAATTTAACTCATTTTTGAGTCAACTCATTGAGTTAATCATAACACTAGATCACCAAGGGTGGACTAAGTTTCCCTATCTTTGTTCCTCTCCTCTCACCTCTTCTTCCTCTTCGTGTGGCAGGAGTCGTAGTTGTTGGATGCACGTGATAATGATAAAAAGCCATGATGGCTGGTGCTTTGACATGCCTCGCCACTAGCAGAGTGGTCTACGCTATGAGGAGGAGCAATGCTAGGAGGTGAGAAGATGGGTGCCAGCTGCACTGGGGACGAGAGGAGGTTGGTTTGGGACGCCACGGTTGCTTGGAGATGAGAGGAGGGCACGATGACACTAGGGAGGGAGAGTGCTAATCAGAAATTTACAGGTTCAATGCAATGCCTTATGGAATCAATTAGACAGCTACTTAGATCTTGGAATGAATTGGCTCGATTCCCTTTGTTGACCACAAGCAAGTTCGAAATGGATGGAAGAGGGGTTTTTGAAATGAAATGGAAAGAGAAAGAGATCGAATTCGAATCTAAAAGATCTATATTAGACAGATTCAGTCCATTTTTAATGGATTAATGGATGAATGTAAACCATAAGGGTTGTGGTGTAAGAGTTAGAAAGTTTACAAGGTTTATGGGATGATTTCTATGACTACAATGGTGAGAATGTAATTTGAAAACTTCATAGGGTTTGTGGTGTAAAAAATCTATAATCTTATGTTAAATAAATATATTTTTTTAGATATTATAATTATGGGAAAATGGTATTATTTTTTTTTTAAAGAAAATACTATATTCTTTATTAGTCATAGTGTTTATATATTTTATTAGTATTTGTATACACATAACCCTCTATTTTTAATAATTACACATTGACCCTCCCTAATTTTGTATTACATGTAGAGCTCTAGATTATTGTTAATCATTTCATGACATACCATCAACTCCACTTTGTTGATGTTAACGGAATCTTTTATATATTTGAATTATTACCCTTTAAAGCACATCACATTACAAGTGTCATCATCGCCCTCATCCAGCCATAATTATTCAGTCAAACCCATTCCAAAAGCCACGCCTTCACCCTCAACTTATGGATTGAAGACAACGAAAGACAAAGCTTCAAGTTAGGCTCTAAATTACATTTAGGGCATGTTTGGTTGCAGGGTTGGGCAGGGTTGGCCCAACCCTGGTTACTATTCACAAGGGTACTTCCTCCTCACAGATTACTATTCACCCATCCCAACCCAGCCCAACCCAACCCTGCCCAACCCTGCAACCAAACAGGCCCTTAGAGTGAAAGGCAACAGCTGGCCTCCTCCATTGCTCCATCATCATCATCCTCCTTCCCTCCCCCAACCTCTGTCATCGTGGTCCCTCGTCATCGAGCTATCGATCGAACCCATCATGGTCACACTCCAACTGCCTCCCTTCCAAAAACCTCATTAACGTTTCAACCACCTCTATGATCACCAGGATGTAGGAAGAAGAACCTCAACCCTCAGAGCTCCATTCCTGTTCTCAATCCTTCTCCCGCACTCACTCCCATCTCCATCTCCATCCCCCACAACTCCTATCCCTAGACATCTACGAGGGTTTCAACCATGTGGGATCCATTACTCTTCCCTATCCCACCATGGTTCTTATCCTAACTTGTCTGGATTACTTCATTTTCTCAATTTTGAATAAGAGAGGAGTCAATTTAATAAACAGACTAAATTTTCATGTAGACGAAGCGGGGATGTGGTGGCTTATTGGGGATAAGACTAAAACAACTCCTCTTGCATCTCCTTGGATGTCTCTGTGCATAAGAGATTAGTTGCTATGGTATGAGCCTGAAAAGATAGATCGGAGTAGTTAGAGCGAAAGCGTGAAACAAATTTAAAGAGAGATTGAGATATCAAGTAAAAAATATATAATTTGAATACTTTCAATGCATTCATTGTGAATGCAGATATATTCTAACAGGCGAAGCGAACCCATTCAAAAGATTTCTGAGTTTATCAACGTTGTGCTTCACATGCTCAGTAAAAGGACGCTTTTCTTGTGGCTCTAAACATGTTAAATTAGCCATTTTTAGACTAAGGAGATTGGGTAAAATGCCATGAAGTCTTAAGCAGTCTGAAAAAATGGGCCCTGAAAACTTTGCAGCCAGATAAAGCATAGTTTACACGACAAGGCTTAGAATGAAAACTATCTGCTTAATTGAACAACATAGAGGATAACCATGAAGCCTAGTGGGGATAATAGATATACACATCTATTTTGAGCCTACTATTTGAACATACTTGAAGCTACTAACAGAAGAAAGTCATTGAAAAATAGGTGCAAGATAAATAGTTGGTGGATGGTTGATTTTCAACATCATTGGCACTCCACACCTGCGTTACTGCTCCGAATGATGCAACCACCAATAATCTTTTATGATATCCACTAGCCTTCTGGCTAGGGTTGTTCACGAGGCGGGTACCCGAGCCGTTCGATCATGACCCGCCCCAACCCATCAATACCGGATCATGGGTCACCCCGACCCGTTTGAATGGGTACCCAGGGGCGGAACTAGTATACATTATGGGGGGGTTATCATTGCTCCATCATCATACGTCACTTGTATAATGTATTAAGTTTTTAATACGACCCCTTCTTAATTTTATTATATATATTGTTGTTAGAGAAATGTTATAGAATCATTAAATGGTCAAGTGGTAGAGTGGCAAGATTTTTATTTTGGAGACCAAGGTCCAAATCTTATCTCCATCAATTTTACGTCTTTTTATATGATTTAGCCGATGACTTTCAAAATAATAAAATAATTTGATATAAAATTGTATTTAAGTCAAAGGCAGAACCAATATACATTGAATCATTAAATGATGAAGTGGTGGTGTCGCAAGGTTACTATTTTGGAGACTAGAGTTCGAATCTTATCTCCATCAATTTTACTTTCTTTATATGGTTTATCCAATCACTTCCAAAGTATTTAAATAATTTGATATAAAATTGTATTCGAGTTTATTTATCTCTCCCATTATATTTAATACTCTTTATAAATAAAACGAATTTTATTTTTTTCCTTTTAACCATGAACTTTTTTGTTTCAAAATTTCACTTGATAATTTAGCTCTTTTAGGATGGATTTAAAGAGGCTTAAATTAGTATATTTATCTATTTTAAAATAGCCATGAAAAATACCAATCTATTTAAAATTCTAACATTAATAATAGATTTAAAATCTATGTTTATCAAGATTGAAAGAGGTTCATTTTAAAAATATTAATTCTATTTAAAAATATCGTTCAAAATACATAGATTTTGTTATTTTTGAACATACATAATAGTTGTATACTCGGCCCCTTCTTGATGAACCGCGGGTACCCTCGACTAACCGCTTCCAAAAAATGATCTCATTTCCTTCTTTCACTCATTTAAAATTAGTCTATTTCAGAAGTTCCAAAATCTCACGGTAGCTTTATTGACTTTTCTAAAACTATTACTGCACTCATTGTTCACAATGCATGCAAAGTAGAATTGTAATGCGAAAGGTTCAAGCACAGTTTACTATTGTAATTTTGAAAAGACATGTCTACATCAATACCGTAAATTCTCAGTTGCGCTTGCAGTCAACGATGAGAAAAATACCCTCAACTCTAAAACCCCACAAAATATATAAAGAGAGATTAATGCATATGCCGTATAAGCCACGCTATCATATTATAATCCCCGCACTCATCATATCGAAATCGTTAGCTTTACATTGCAAAAAAGATACATATCTCTAACGCAAGTTAAAAACAACAATAAAGTTAGAGGTTGGAAGGGGGATCGTTAAATATTGCTTACAGGTCGTGTGCGTCTTTGCGACAACGTAGATGCGAGGGGGAAGAACCTAAAAAGCGGCGGAGCATATAGTGGGTTGGGATGCAGGATGATTTAGCTGAGAGATGGAGCGAGGTTGTACAAAGATCTGCCGGAGGGACGTGGTAGGCGGCAGGGCATGGAGCGGAGCTACGGGGGATCTGGTGGAGAGGCACGGGAGGATGTGGGGCGTACAACAGGGGCTGTGCAAAATCTGGTGTAGGGTAGAAATGAGGAGAAAATATTGTAAGCAAGCCCTAGCAGTAGCCATGAACGAAAGCAAATCGGGAGCATCCCAGGGATGGGCATTCCTACAGGCGTCCGACCCAATAGGGTACCCGACTCACCCCATTGATATTCCACTGGGTAGTATGGTTTAATGGGTTAACTATGTATGGGTACTCGCTCCGGACTATTTTCACGGATACCCGTACATTTAGGGTCAAAATAATCGGGTCAGGATAGGTACCCATTTGACCCAATTAAATTGAACACCCCTACTTCTGGCATTCCCGACTCTTTTCAATGAATCGACACCTGTAAAGTGAAATGAGGTCAGGCTGATATATAGTAGCGAGAGAGTTCGACGAGTTGAGTTAATCTGTATAAGAGTTGGCCTTGAGGGAGTGATGACCTAGCATGTGTGCCGAATACGAAAGGTAGTCGAAGGATGAGGGGAGGGAGAGGAAAGACATAAGGAGCTGAGAAATTTTTGAAAATAGTGAAGGGGGAAGAGCTGAGACGTTTTAGAAAATAGCGAAGAGGGATGAGAGAACCTTCCTTGCCTTTCATGATAAGGGGAGTTCTGCTTGTCTAAAAAACTAAGGTTATTACCGGCAGGTATGGTGGAGCTGTTAGTAGACTATACCCTAAAAATTCCGCCCACCTGTTGTAAGTACCTACAGAATTCGTATTAGTGTGATCGATAGGGGTTTTCATGGTAATTGGATCGCATGGATATCATATCTGCATGTGATTTGATTCCCAATAGTTCCATGTCTGGTTTTCTTTGGAAGATCTATGGATCGATCTGGCTAGCTCCACCAACTCCCCAATCCCTATCATGTGTATTGTGTCTAGTACTTGCATCGACTTTCTGTGATCCATGTTAAAGTTTTTTGAACCACCTCCACCATCCTCGGCATGGTCGACATCTCGATCTCTAGACCCAGACACCCTCTCGTAATGCTCTATTACAATTTATTTATTGTTTAGGTGACCGTCGAGGTAACTATAGGAACTTCTGGTCTTACGCATGTGTATTATATTGCATATAATACCAAATAGATTGCAATGCGTTATATCATCAGATATCTGTAGATAATCCATCATCTATTTCATCAAATGTGTATCCACTTCAAGGACAACCATTTCAATTGGAGCAAACCGACCCAAACCTAGCCAATGCGTTGGGTTGGAGCCTGCAACACCCCCCAACCTGCTCAGTGGTTGGCCTATGGCTAGGAAAATCGAGATATTGGCCGACCCAGTCGTGCTACAAGTGCCATATAGCTTGGTCCGACCCACAAATATATATATATATATATATATATATATATATATATATAGGGAATTTATCCAGAGAGCACAGAGCCCATTTGAGTTCGGATGAGCACTCAATCCTAGCCGTCCATCGCAAAAAAATAGGAACCGATTAATCCTAAAAAATAGGAACCGATTTTGTATGGAAATAAAACAAAATCGGAAATTATAACATTGCTAAAAATAGCCTTGCATTTGTGGAAAGAGGAAGGCGCGTGCATTTGATTGGTAAAATCTATCGTTTCATTCCAACGCATGGCATTTGTTTCGTTCCAACGCAAGATGGGAGGTATGTGCTTCGATTTCATAATTTAATCACTTTTTTCTATCATAATTTTGTTGTTTTAATGATTTTTTTAATTTTTAGCAATGTTTGTTTTGAGATCAATACGACGAGATGATGAATACAATATTTTTTTATGAATACTGCATATTTTTTATCGTAAGCGATGTTTTATTCAAGAAGTATGATTGGAATATGATAAAGTTTTATTCATAATATCGATTTTTATTCATTTTGATACACGATTTGTATTCCTAATTGATTTTTTATCGAAGGTATTTTGATTTCATATAATAAAAAGTTACAGTAAATTTGTAACTTTATTGTTGGCTTTGAGTAACTTTATTACATGTATCAGTAAGTTTTATATATATGTTAGTAAGAAATTCCATATAACTTGTACTAGTAACTATCGAATAATGACCAGTAACAATTAATATACGCTTTGGTAACATTGTAAACCATTACTAGTATTTTATTAACTTACATATATAACAAGTAATATTTACACTATCCATCAGTAACTTTTTAGCATGTAGAAGTAACTTTATAATAATAAGTAACTCTGGTAACATTGTAACTTCATTACTGGCTGTCAGTAACTATATTATAACAATCAGTAAGTTTATAAATACAACACATTACAAGTTACTTGTCATATAACAAACGTTACTAACAATTCATTAAAAGTTACTTATCATTGAATGATTCTTACTGAAGCGAGTATATTGCTGAGTTACCATTCTTTTTACAATTCTTACTATTCTCGGATATAAAATAGTACTGAAGATATACTACTACTAACAAGATATAATGTTACTGAAGATATAAGATATTTTATGTTACTACTACTAACAAAATTGTTACTTTTAATGTGTTACTTTGAAGATATACTGACTATAATGTAGAGTTACTAACAATTCATTACAAGTTACTTGTCATATAACAAACGTTACTAACATTTCATTACAAGTTACTTGTCATTGAATGATTCTTACTGAAGCGAGTATATTGCTGAGTTATTAACAATCATTACAAGTTACTTGTCATATAATAAATGTTACTAACAATTCATTACAAGTTACTTGTCATTCAATGATTCTTACTGAAGTGAGTATATTGCTGAATTACTTTTCTTTATACAATTCTTACTATTCACGGATATAAATTAACTTATTGTTTCTTGCAGAACAATGCACAATTTGGTGTCTTGAAGAAGCTGTTGTTATGCCGAGGAGCGAGAGTAAAACAACATCATCTAAATGAACTAGAAGACAGTTGACATTTGGATGTTCGCCATATAACTATAATTAAGTAATTTATGTGTGACTTTCGGTAACTCTTGACGTATTACAAGTAATTAAATAGGATACATAAGTAAAGAAGGTGTGATTCGATAGTAATTCAAAACAAAGAATAAAACAAGTAAGATATATAGAAACATCAGTAACATATAATAAATTGTAGGTAAAAGAAGGTAATGGAATAAGTAAGTTGGAATAAGTATAAAAAATCACGTAACCAGTAACTTATGTATTGCTACCAGTAACACTCGATACACTATAAGTAATTAAAAATGTTATATAAGTAAATAAGAGGTGCTTCAGTAAGACTCAAAGTATTAAGTAACTATAACATTAGTAACAATCAAAATGACTTCAGTAAAATGGACATTTGTAATCAGTACTTATTGTATGGGCATTAGTAATTCACATACTTAATTACTGATCCCACAACAATAGTTACTTGAGAACTGAATATGTATTACTTGAGTAACATGAATGAATTACTGATCTCTGTACAATGTAATATTACAGATGTAAAATTACTATAAATTCAGTAACATTCATAATGCGTTCAGTAATATGTATATTTGTAATAGGTAATTATTGTATGGGCATTAGTAATTGACGTAATCAATAATTGTAATCAGTAATTTATCTTTTCTAATCCAAACGTGGAATTATCATTCCATAAATAGAATATATGTCGACAATAATTTAAATGTGTATTTTTTAGCTTTCTAAAACCGACCACCTATTTTTAAGGAAATGATTAAATTCGAATTCTTATTATGTTAATAATGCATGCACATTGTTATTGCCAAAACCGTCCCCTTCCAAATAGAACCGACACTTACACGTGGCGAGCCCACGTTTGGTGCTCACCACGACCCAAATCGGCACAGTGCCCTCTGGATATGCCCTATATATATATATATATATATATATATATATATATATATATATGTATATGTATGTATGTATGTATATATGTATGTATATGTATATGTAGATGCATATGTATATGTATGTATATGTGTATGTATAAAGTTATATAAGACATAATAATATAATATACTTAAAGTTTTCATTTGTGATAGTAGTTTTACATTATGTTTAATAGTATTAAATGGTGGTGATGTACTTTAGTGGGTAAATCGATCTTTGACGAGGGACCATTTACCCATCTCCTTTATAACGTACTCATCCCCCTTCTTTGAACAACATAGTGAAAAAGTGAGAATGATACAAGATATATATATATATATATATATATATATATATATCGAGGGCTCATACTACAACGAGCATTTCCTTTTAAGTCGTTGTATAAATCTTTTGTGTGGGATCTAATACTTTGCTCGCGTAGTTGATCGTAAATGGGATCCCCTCTCATCGTTGTCCTAACACAGCTCCTATAGAAAAATCGGACGCGTCAGTCATGATCTCAACGGAAGAGAGACCAGTTAGGAGCTTGTAGGATAGGCGAGGCACAAATCTTCCTCTTCAAGAGCTCAAATGCCTCCATACATCTGTGATCTACAATGAACTTTGTGTCTTTCCCTAAGAGATTAGTCAGTGGACGGACGATCTTAGAATAATCTTGAATAAATCTCCTATAGAATCCAACATGTCCTAGAAAAGACCTCACTGACTTCACGTTGGTAGGTGGATCAAGTTTCCTGATCACCTCCAACTTGGCAGGGTCAACCTCCATTCCCCTTTTGGAGATGACATGCCCCAACACAATACCCTCCGTCACCATAAAGTGATTCTTCTCCCAGGAGAGTACCAGATTCACCTCTCTACACCTCATGAGGACTCGATCCAAGTGCACTAAACATGTATCAAAAGAATCGTCATGGACCCTTTCAGGAACACCTTTGATAATAATATGGCAAATCTCCCACCATCTCGACAAATATGGCTATCATGCACCGTTGAAATGTGTCCAGGGCATTGCAGAGCCCGAATGGCATGCGCCTGAAAGCATAAGTGTCAAATGGACATGTGATTGTGGTCTTTTCCTGGTCCTCAGGGGCTATAGTGGTTGTAGCCTAAGTACCCATCAAGAAAACAAAAAAACTCTTTACTTGTGAGTCTCTCCAAGTTCTGATCAATAAAAGGCAAGGAAAAGTGATCTTTCTTGATCGCGGCATTCAGGCACCTGTAGTTGACACAGACGTGCCACGATGTGGGTACTCGTGTCGTGATCTCTAACCCCTCCTTGTTGGTGACCATCTGAATTCCTGACTTCTTCGGGACAACATGAAGCGGGACCACCCACTTGGAGTTAGAAATAGGGTATATAAACCATGCCTTGCAGTATTTCTCAGTATCTTTCTTCACTACTTCCCGTAGATTGGGGTTAAGTCTCCTATGGAACTCACGGGAAGGTCTTACATTATCCTCAGTAAAAATGTGGTGCGAACAGAGAGCGGGGTTGATCCCCACGAGATATGACGTTGTCCAGCCTATTGCTTTGTGGTTCCTCTGTAAGACCTATAACAACCTAGACTCCTATTCTAAAGTCAAGTATGAGCTAATGATAACATGATATCTCTCTTTGAGTCCTGCAAGAAAGGCACACTTGAGTGTAGGAGGAAGTGATTTCAGTTCTGGGAAGGCGGTATCATCAATCAAATATGGTTGAACTGAATCTGAATATGGTTCCATGCTGCATGAAGGTGGGCTAAGCTGAGTAGTAATCGCCACCAACTCAAAATATGGGGAGTCGGATTGCCAAAGAAATGTGGTAGTTCGACCAAAGCCGCATCCGACTCGTCATCCATGTCCCATGATCGTTCCGAAGGGGATGGAACTGACAGATCCAGATGGATCTCTATGTCATCATGGGAATAGGTAAATGCATCTCTCACAAGATCAGACAACACCTGGCAAACTTCATCATCCACTATGTCCTTTCCAGATGAAAGGGACTCGCTCTGTCCTGAAGGAACATGTCCCCAAGTCACAATTATGCTAATCATTCTGCAATATGCCTCTGAAGATGAGTACTCTATGCTGCTCTCTAAATCAGATCACTGACACTTGGTTTGCTTCATCTCAAGGTTCACTTCTCTGTATGGAGAACAAAACTTCATCATTCATGTACCATAATCGAAAGTTGCGCCTGCGGTCCTAAAAAAAGACCGCCCGAGAATGATATGAGATTCTCTCCAATGATTAAGGGTTTCCATTTCCAAGACTGTGGAGTCAACCTGATAGTTCTGCCCCTTAATTGAGATAACGACATTCTTCACTTCTCCCTTAGGTCTCTTCACTAAATGATCTGGGAATTGGAGTAAAGCTCTTGATTTGCGAAATAGTCCCAACTCCAATTTTTGATATAATGCTAAGGGAAGTAAGTTGATTGAAGAACCGTTATCCAAGAGTGTGCATGCAAACGCAATGTCGTCAATACGACTCTCCACATAGTGAGCACCCATGTCTCTCTTTTCCCTTGACAAAGTCTGATTTTTGAGACAATAAGTTGTGGCTACTGACAAGAGGTGTGTCTTTATATTTTGGTTCTCTTTCTTCCTGCTAACCCTTGTAGGTGTGCATCTCACCTTAAGGTATTTTTGGAATGCAGGATGGTTAACCACATACTCATCAAATGGCACCTTTACAATGATATTCTATTTACAAAATCATGCTATATTTGGGTCATCATTCTGAATCTTTTTAATGTGCTTTCCTGTCGTAAGAGCACGGGGGAAAGGGTTTGAAGCTAGAGAAACGGAAGATGAAGAGTCTGAATCATGAACTGAAAGATCATTCTTGGTATTAACTGAAACAGAGTTCTTCATACAAGAATCTTTTTAATGCAACATGGAATCAAAATCAAATCTATCTACTATAGGTTGTGGGATAGAAGCTGAAGTGGTATCCGTCACAACCGGATATGTAAGGTCCCCCATAGACTCATAAGTATATCCATGCTATCGATGCTGCATACATGCTCTCCTCCTCATCTCGGCTTCCTGAGTAGAAATCCTCGAATGGTGCTGATGGGGCTCCGGAATATGTTGCCTCTCATCCTCGTCCTCTGAAGACTCCTCCGGTAGAGCTCCAGAGATGACCCTCCTCGTGTCCCTCGCCCGATCAGGTATGGTCACGGTGCTTCCGCTCCTGGGTAATATATGATTAACCTCGTCACATGAAACAATCTCGTGCTCAGATATAGGAGATGTTGAATAGTATACTTTACCTGTGAGTCTCTCCAAGTTCTGATCAATAAAAGGCAAGGGAAAGTGATCTTTCTTGATCGCGGCATTCAGGCACCTGTAGTTGAAACAGACGTGCCACGATGTGGGTACTCGTGTCGTGATCTCTAACCCCTCCTTGTTGGTGACCATCTGAATTCCTGACTTCTTCGGGACAACATGAAGCGGGGCCACCCACTTGGAGTCAGAAATAGGGTATATAAACCATGTCTTGCAGTATTTCTCAGTATCTTTCTTCACTACTTCCCGTAGATTGGGGTTAAGTCTCCTATGGAACTCACGGGAAGGTCTTACATTATCCTCAGTAAAAATGTGGTGCGAGCAGAGAGCGGGGTTGATCCCCACGAGATATGACATTGTCCAGCCTATTGCTTTGTGGTTCCTCTATAAGACCTATAACAACCTAGACTCATATTCTAAAGTCAAGTATGAGCTAATGATAACATGATATCTCTCTTTGAGTCCTGCAAGAAAGGCATACTTGAGTGTAGGAGGAAGTGATTTCAGTTCTGGGAAGGCGGTATCATCAATCAAATATGGTTGAACTGAATCTGAATATGGTTCCATGCTGCATGAAGGTGGGCTAAGCTGAGTAGTAATCGCCACCACCTCAGAAATATGGGGAGTCGGATTGCCAAAGAAATGTGGTAGTTCGACCAAAGCCGCATCCGACTCGTCATCCATGTCCCTTGATCGTTCCGAAGGAGATGGAACTGACAGATCCAGATGGATCTCTATGTCATCATGGGAATAGGTAAATGCATCTCTCACAAGATCAGACAACACCTGGCAAACTTCATCATCCACTATGTCCTTTCCAGATGAAAGGGACTCGCTCTGTCCTGAAGGAACATGTCCCCAAGTCACGACTGTGCTAATCATTCTGCAATATGCCTCTGAAGATGAGTACTCTATGCTACTCTCTAAATCAGATCACTGACACTTGGTTTGCTTCATCTCAAGGTTCACTTCTCTGCCTGGAGAACAAAACTTCATCATTCATGTACCATAATCGAAAGTTGCGCCTGCGGTCTTAAAAAAGGACCGCCCGAGAATGATATGAGATTCTCTCCAATGATTGAGGGTTTCCATTTCCAAGACTGTGAGGTCAACCTGATAGTTCTGCCCCTCAATTGAGATAACGATGTTCTTCACTTCTCCCTTAGGTCTCTTCACTAAATGATCTGGGAATTGGAGTAAAGCTCTTGATTTGCGAAATAGTCTCAACTCCAATTTTTGATATAATGCTAAGGGAAGTAAGTTGATTGAAGAACCGTTATCCAAGAGTGTGCATGCAAACGCAATGTCGTCAATACGACTCTCCACATAGTGAGCACCCATGTCTCTCTTTTTCCTTGACAAAGTCTGATTTTTGAGACAATAAGTTGTGGCTACTGACAAGAGATGTGTCTTTATATTTTGGTTCTCTTTCTTCCTGCTAACCCTTGTAGGTGTGCATCTCACCTTAAGGTATTTTTGGAATGCAGGATGGTTAGCCACATACTCATCAAATGGCACCTTTACAATGATATTCTATTTACAAAATCATACCATATTTGGGTCATCATTCTGAATCTTTTTAATGTGCTTTCCTGTCGTAAGAGCACGGGGGAAAGGGATTGAAGCTAGAGAAACGGAAGATGAAGAGTCTGAATCATGAACTGAAAGATCATTCTTGGTATTAACTGAAACAGAGTTCTTCATACAAGAATCTTTTTGATGCAACATGGAATCAAAATCAAATCTATCTACTATAGGTTGTGGGATAGAAGCTGAAGTGGTATCCGTCACAATCGGATATGTAAGGTCCTCCATAGACTCATAAGTATATCCATGCTGTCGATGTTGCATACATGCTCTCCTCCTCATCTCGTCTTCCTGAGTAGAAATCCTCGAATGGTGCTGATGGGGCTCCGGAATATGTTGCCTCTCCTCCTCGTCCTCTGAAGACTCCTCAGGTAGAGCTCCAGAGATGCCCCTCCTCGTGTCCCTCGCCCGATCAGGTATGGTCACGGTGCTTCCGCTCCTGGGTAATATATGATTAACCTCGTCACATGAAACAATCTCATGCTCAGATATAGGAGATGTTGAATAGTATACTTGACCAAAGTGCTGCTGAGAACTAGATCGGTTCAGGCTATTGGGGTTAGCCTGAACTTGGGTTGGGATCGAGGTAGAGGGTGCAGTCTGCTCGTCTCGCCATCTGGACATGCAGTTAACATCCACCTGTAAGTCATGAATTCCGTTCCTGTAGGAATGGAGCTCATCGAGTATCTACTGTTGTATGTCTACGGGATCAGATGTAGAAGGAAGGGGATGAGACTGGGAAGAAGAACATGATGTCTTGACTTGTTGGCCAGGGTACTGCCTTTGTTGCTGCTGCTGGGGTATCTGCTGAGATTGCAGGCCCTGTTGGCCCGTCTGGTAATGGCGATATCGACCATACTGCTGGTACTACTGCCACTGCTGTTGGGGTGGCTGGAATCTAGGGCTTTGTTGTGAAGGAGGTGGTGCGAAGGTGAATGCAGTGTTGTGAAAGGTCGAGGGATGCTGGTCAGTCTGTCGGTCCCTCGTACTTCCCTGCCCGACAGGGTCTTGAGTATACCATACTCCATTCACCTCCCAAACCGGTGGAGGCTCCTCCTGAGCTATATCTGCTAATGGAGATAGCTACTGGAAAGAGTGGGCATAGGACTGGTCCTGCTCCCATGGTTGTAGTTGCCCTGACACCAACTACTCCTGAATATGATGAACTCAGTATACGAGAGCAGCGGGTGCAGTCATGGCATGTATCCTTATCTTATATACCTTCTCAGTGAACTCCTCCATTTGTTTTGGAAGTTTGGATATGCTCCGGTCTAATTCATCAATCCTCTTGTCGATCTTCTCGACTACTGTAAGCTTGTTTGTAAGGAGTCCCATGCTAGGGATTACGTCCTGAGAAAGATCGACTACAACTGACTTTCCCCCTCCATATAAGAGTGAACCGGGGGACGATGTATAAGCCTTGCTGGCCATCTGTGAGTGGTTAGTTTCAACCATCTGCTCGAATACCTTTCAGACGGCATCTGATCCTCGTGATGTATAGCTGCCTCTATAGACAGTGCTCACTAAACCCTGCATTTCAGAGTTGAGACCAGTGACTGGACCAAGATGTTATCATCTAAATTGTGGCAGGGATACTTCTGTAGGATGTCCTTGAATCTTTCCCAAGCATCATAAAAGGCTTCATGGGATAACTGGGAAAAACTCGTAATGTGCGTCCTCATCATGCTAGTCCTACTTAGCGGATAGAACTTCTTCAGAAACAGGTCCATGAACTGGGAATAAGTGGTGACTGTCACTCCCAAGTTCTTTACCCATTAGTCATCTTTGCCACCCAAGGCAAATGGAAGGGTTGTGAGCCTAATATAATCCCGGCTAACATTAGGATTTCTGAGGTTAGCACAGATGAGCTCAAAGTCCCTTAGGAATGCATATGGCTCCTCAGAAGCATTCCCTTCAAAGTATGGCAACAGGTTCAGAAAGTGCGGCTTCAACTCAAAATCAACTGTGGGTTTTGTCGGACTCAAGTAATTCCAAATTCTGTACTGTTTGGAGTTGTACACTGCATCCATTGGTCGTTTGACCCCAACATTGAGTTGTCCTAACTGAGCTCTCAGTAATATGTGTTGTTGCTCAGATGCAACTAATCTTACTAGTATCATTCTCATCGGGTCCTCAAGGTGTTCTATACAAAAAGCCGCGAAACTCGAAAAGCCGCGGAAAAAGCTAAAAGTAACTACTAAGCCGTGCTCCCCGGCAACGGCGCCATTCTGATGACACAAAAATCCCGAGCTACTAAGGTAGAAGGTGCAGAAATAGGTCGTTGCGACCTCAGCCACTCAGAATGTGTCAATCAAGAAAAATGATGAACCACTCGAAAAATACGTAAAATCAAAACAAAGCGGTCCTGCTAGGAGATTAACCTGGTATAGCACCCAGGGTCGAACACAAGGAGCACGGATTGGCTAAAAAGCCTACGAAGTAGTCAAAAAATCAGAGAAAACGGGAAAACATTTTTAGTGGTTTTTAATTGTTTTTAAATTTTTTTGGATTTTTAATATGTAAAGAAAATAAGGAAAACAATTACAAGCAAGCTTTGACAATTTATTTAATGCACTAAAAGGCAAGCAAAAATTCAGAAAAAAAATATTTTTATGTGTTTTATATTTTTCTGTGTTTTTGGTGAATTTTTGAGATTTTTCTGATATATATTTTATTTTCTAAAAATCAAACAGTAGCAAAAATGTAGGGTACTGTCCAGCCAGGCCCAAAGTCCCTAGATAAAATATCTAAGAACCTCAAAAGGGCCTGGAGGTAATTTTCCTGTAAAATAGAGAAAACAAGGAAAATTCGGGTACCAGAATTATTGTTTTTGGGTTTTTAATGTATTTACTGGAATTTTTATGGGTTTTTGAGGTTTTTTAAGTTTCTAAGGTTTTCCAGTGATGAAAAATAGCCAAAATTGGCTAGAAAATCAAGCAACACACAATAAATAGTACCCAATTTTTATGGAATTTTTAGGGGGGTTTTTATATTTTTTTTGTGATTTTTCAAACTAAACAGTGGCTGAAATAAAGGTTTTTAAATTTTTAAAAATAACAAATACAATCAAAAATGTCCTCAAAAATTCTCAAAAATCCTACAACATGGCAGGAGCCATGTGTCAAATTTTCATCGAATTCGGAGGTGATTTGATATTTTGTTCAAAAATCAACAGAGGGCACCGTGCACAGGGACCAAAGTGCAAATACCCAAAGTTCTGGGGGTCCAGGTGCAATTAACCCAGCAAGTCACGCGCGTGGCGCGTGCCTGGGGCACTCAGGGACCTTCTGGTAAGAAAAACAAGTCCGAGGACCTTTTGGTAACTCGTACCAAAAAGTCCAGGGGCTGTGTTGCAATTAACCCACTAAAAGACGCACATGTGCAATTAAAACACTCACAGGGGCATATATGCAATTACCAAAAAGTTTTCATTCATTAACAAACAACCAGAACTACAGGACTAATGTTGCAAATACACCAAACATACACGTGACGAAGCACGTGGCTCACACAAACAGGGGCATTAGTGCAAATAAACTAAAGTACGGGGTCCATTGTGTAATTTATCCTAAAACTAAACAACGTGCTAGAATATTTACAGGACTGAAGCAAAATACATGAACGAAAGGGGGCCTAAGGATAATTTACCCCTTTTATTACTTCGATGGCCGGATGGGTGACGCGTGGCGGATCGAACGACTGAGAGCATTGGCACCTTTAACCCCTGGGAAGCCTGGCCTGATCGAACGGTTGATAGCCCTCCACGTGGAAATCGGACGGTGGCGGTTCGCTGGAGGCTGAACTCTCGATGGATCGACGGTGGAGATCGACCCTCGACGGATCTAGCGGTCGATGCTGCTCCTCGAATGGACGATCGTGATCAAAACTGGAGCGTCGAGGCCGATCTGACGGTGGACGAAGGTCCTGGAAGAACTGGCGGCCGGCGAGCTTCGCCGGCCCACTGAGCGCACGGTGAACCTCGTCTGATACGCCTGAGGGGCTGGGAAGCTTCGCCGTGAAGCTCCGCACCCGATGCGCTGCTCCGATGAAGGCGGGGAACTCCAGAGAGCTCCGGCGACGTGAGAGACCTGGAGCTGCTGTGCCCAGAAGTTCCGACCTCCAGATGAGGTCGATTGGCCCTGAAACCTGCACAGGAAAGAAGCTGGGTCGAGGGCAAAGTGCCTCGACCCGTCAGAGCGGGCGAAAGGTGACTGGTGCGACGATGCGATGGCTCTCCGGCGAGCGGCGGAGGGAGGAGAGTCGAAACCCTGCTCCGGGGCGAGCCAGGGGGAATGAAGGGGCGGAGAATGTGGAGAGGAGTCAGGCGAAGATGATGGCGGTGTCGGATGGTCAAGGGAGTGGACGGAGACGGCAGGTGAAGGCGGCAGAGCTAAGCTACTGGGAATCGAAAAAGCCTATTCTACGCTAAACTAGAGACTATGGAAGCTACCTGATGGGCGCATTCGACTGGGCTGGAGCCGATGAAGCTCCCGGTCGTTGCCTCAAGGGGCCGTCGAGTTCCCCGAGGCTCAGCGCGCTCGCGGCGGCGCACGGCGGTGAAAACCACCGGATCAGTGACTCCCGGCTGCCCGGGCCTCGCTGCAACTCCAAGGGACCACGGCTGTCACTCAGGGACACTGGAGGAGCTCATAGGCGCCGAGGGGAAGATCAAAGATACCGGAATCGAGCGGCGGAGCTCAGAATATATATGAGTGCAGACCCGACTAGGGCTGATCGGGTAGGGCTGTGAGAAGCGCGGATCCCAATGCGTATGCCCCGGCGGTCATGTCGGATGTACGAGGAAGCGATAGGACCCGGGGTTTGCGGGGAAGGCGATCGGATCGAGCGCGGAAAAAGAGGAGAAGTCGGGTCGGGCGCGAGATCCGCGGGAGAAGACAGTCCGCGGGGGGAGTTGACCGGGGTCAACATTCCCCGTGGACCAATGAGATGCTGCCACGTGGACAAGATTTGAAACTCAAAAATGAGGCAGCAAATGGCCGATTCAGCAAAAACTTTCAACATGAAATATTTTTCTTTTATTTTTTTCTATTTTTTGGTGATTTTTAATTAATTTTTGGAAATAAAAATAGGGTATTTACATAGTATAGCTATACATAGGTATTTGTACAATGTTTCTTTTTAATTTTTTTGATTTTTAATTTGTTATTTTTATGCATTTTTATTCCCATTTTATATTTTATTTATTTATAGTATAAAATTAGGAATAAAAGGGTATTTTTATTTTATTTTTATTATGTATATACATGGGTGGAATAAATAGTTATATACACTTATATACATGGTATATATACAATATATTTTTGTATTTTTAATTTTGTTATTTTTATTTGATTTTTGTTTTGATTCTTTTTATTTTATTTATTTACAATATATAACATAGAATATTTACAAAAAGTTTTGAAAATAACATCATTTATTTACAAGGTTAAATAAATGTAGAAGCATGAGCTATGTACATGATGATAAAGGGTATTTTTGATCTTTTTGATTTTTTTTACTTTTTATTTTGTTTTTATCTTATTGCAATATACACAAGTATTTACAGATGTATTTTTGGTGAGGAAAATATTTTGTTATTTTATTTACATAATTATTTACACATGAGCTCCTATCTCCCTCTACTTTGGCTTTTATGCGGTCAGGCCCATGCTGAGCCCTCCCTTGGGTTAGGTTGCTCAATATTTATTCTAAATATTTCCCTCTTTTTCTTTTTACTCTTTATTCTTTTATTTTTGCACAAAAACATGCTAATTACAGGTTTTTACACAATGCATGCTTTTGGTAATTATTTGTATTTACACATATCTACATGTATTTGCAAAGGTTTTTGTAGCTAAAATAGAAGAATAAAGACTGATGAATGGGTATTCATCACCCCCCTATGCTTAACTTTGCTAGTCCCTTAGCAAACACTTATTTGAAAAAGAAGTGAAAAAGAAAGAAGAAGAAAAAGAAAAAGAGGATGTACATGGATCAAGGTTGAATTATTAAACTTTCCTTCATTAAATTGAAATATGGAGCTCGATCAGATCTTTGGATTATTAATGTGTCGGAACCTTATTTAGACTTAAGCTTAAAACTCAACAGCCTCCAAGTTCCACCAATCTATGGGCAAGACTCCTCAATAAACCAGATCAGAACAAGTCTACATACACAAACTTTAATGACCATGAATCTTTCCATGCGGTGTAAGTGATATGTGGCTCCCCACCTCAGAAGTAACAAAGAAACAACCTCCCTCAACCTGGTAACTCTAATGCCTCGGTCTAGCAACTCTTTCCTCGAGAAGCGGGGTATTCCCTTCTAAGTTCAAGTGCAACCGGCTCAAGAAGAGGGGGTAGAAGTATAGAGTTTTGGAAGCTTAGCCAGTGTAGCTAAGTCTCCCGCTGCAAGCTTCATGAGATGTAACATAGATACCATAAGCTTTGCTTTATTTGACTATGTACACTCCGGTGGGGTTATTAAATTTTCAATCCGACCCACCACTTTTTTGGAGTTCTTTTTGCATTTTTGCATTTTTTTTCAAGGACTTCTGTACAACATATCTACATGGTGCAGCATATATACAAGAAATTTTCCTCTTGAGCCAGTAGACTATCCCTCTTTTGAAGCTTTATTGCAACCCACAGCTTCTGTCTTTAGCCTTCATCACCACTAGACCAAGTTGAGACGCACTTCCTTCACTAGAAGAAGAAGAGAGGTTCCGCCTAGAAGTACTACCCTCATATGCTACCCCAAGCCAAAGGAAACTGCCTCCTCACCACCTCATCCGTGGAGAGCCATGTGTAAAGTGCAGGTGCAAGTCAAGCCATTGTCTCTAAGAGTCATGCGTGTGTTGTTAAGTGCTCTACTTAGGCTCATCAAGATGACATATGCTCATATCCTAGTGGACTCAAAGAATTAAGTCCTTATGGACCTGAAAAGCCTTAACCCTAAGTCCTATAAGGTTCCTCTTAAAGTTAAGTGGATTAAGATCTTTTTCAAGCTCCATTTCTCAATTTAATTCCAGGCTTAGTTTAAATGTCAACTCTCATCCAGGAAAAACTATATACATATATGTACACAAGATGCTATTTACAAATATTTTACAATCATGCAAAATTTTTGAAAAATGTTTTGAAATCATGAATGAATGATGCATGAGGTGCAAGTTTTGCAAAAAGATATTCACAAATATTTACACAAGATTTTTGCAAACTTTTTATTTTCAAAACATTTTTGGAAAAATTTTGTACTATATACATAATTTTGATACAAAAATATTTACACAAACTTTACACAAAAGATTTTTGAAATCATTTTTACCAAAAATACTTTGTACACTAGCTATGTATGTGCAAGGATAAAAGAGGTTTATGTACATGAAAATTTTTAAATTTTTGTGATTTTTAGCTATTTTATTTATTAACACACTCACACAAAGTACGAGTTATGGCTAAAGTATATATGAAATATATACACACCCCCCCTATACTTAGCTCGAACTATGTCCTCAGAGTGATCAAGAGCGATGAAGAAGACATAACTCGTGCTTAGTAAAAGGGAAGTGAAAAGGAATGGCTAAGTACAGGAACGAATAAATGAATAGAATGAGAGGAACTCGGTGGTTTCCCCCTATACTTAGGATTAACTAATCCTAAGTATAGCAAGCTGTACATGAAGGGAAAGCCGAGTGAAGAAGATACAGAATCTGCCCCCCCCCCCCTATACTTAGGGTAAAATATCCCTAAGTATAGGCAGCAAAACAGGGGCAGAAAGACACGAAGAAAATCACGAATATATACAAGAAGGAGGGCATCACTCCCCCTATACTTAAGGTGAAGAACCTTAAGTATAGGCAACAAAACAGAAGTGATGAAACAGAGGAATGAACAACCCGGTGTTTCCACCCCCCTATACTTAGGATGAGCAATATCCTAAGTATAGCAAAGATAATCCTACGCGAAACCTGGGGTGAGAACAAGAACGGAAGAAAGAACGATCAAACAAGACGAAACACGAATATATAAAAGAGTACAATGTTGAGGTGCCTCTCAACAAGCGCTAGATTTTACGCCTCTAGCTGGGCGCAAAGGCTAGGACAACGCAGTATCAAGGTTCAGGACGGCATCGGTAAGTCGAATGCCGTACTGTCGTCGCAGTCTCTGTGTGAGAACAACGACGAACTCAACGGTATAAAGTAAGACACCCAGGTATGCAATCAGGCGGGTGTCTGCTACCGGCCAATGATATGAGCATAAGTAATCGGGATTCGGTAGCACAAAAGAAATCAGTGGCTCTGGATCAGACTGGAGTGAGAGTATAGAGCCGAAGAAATCAAACGTGGAGAAAGATGGATCAGTCATGGAATCCTCCACGTCAATCAGTGTCTCAAACAGGTGTGGACAATCAGGATCAGGAGACTCTCTAAGCAGAATGATATTCGATGCATGTAATAGAATCAGATCAGGCAAATCACCGAATATCTCCAAAATGGGCTCATCCTCGCGAGGGTCATCGAGGTGAGAAGACTCAGAATCAGAATGATCTAAAGACTCGGTTTCGTGTTCCGCCAGATTGGAAACACTCTCAGCAGGTGAAACCGAGTACTCATCGAGTGTGGCATCCTCCTGTAGATAACCCTCGGGGAGAGATGCAAGATCAGAAGTGACAAGGAGAGGATCAGGATCTAGATAGTCATCTGCGCTGCTATCAAGTATCCACTCGATGCACCAGGCTGCATCATCATCAGAAGTGTAGCTCTCGGCAATCTGGAAACAGGAGAAGGTACTAGTCAACATCGCGGAAGCTGGCAAAGTGTCTGTGACTGATCCTCGCTCTGCGGCTATGCTGGCTGTCAGCTCCTCAGGAAGTGTATCTGTCTCAACAAAGTGGAGGACAAAAGGCTCGAAGACGGGACTCTCTGTGTCTGTACTCTCAAAGTGGTGTCCCTCATCAAGCTGTGGCTGCTGAACTGAGTCCTGGTGACTGTCTGCATCCAAGAAGTGTCTCTGCAAGAAGGAAACTGATTCCTCCGGGACTGGAATCTGAAGTGTCTGAATCAACGGCTGCAAAAGCTGGGGCTCCTCCGGCGCCTGGAGTATCAGAAGATCTGATATCCAAGACTCGTCAACAGGGAACTCTGGGGCTGACTCGAACTCCAACTGGAATGCCAACGGGAACTCGAGTAGACTCTGGGTCCGAACCTCTGCTATCGCAGTCATCTCCTCTGTCAGTGGTGATGCATCATCCAAATCCTCGGGCTGGTGTGTAGAAGCTGGCTCAACATGTGAAGTGACACACCGCACTAGTACTGCATCGTCCTCATGTGTTGTCCCGACCGAAGCATCTCGTGAAGAAGAAATCTGTGAAAGTAGCCTCGAGATGGTATCCAGGAAGTGAATGTCGGAACTGCGGTGTGAACCGCCACATGTGGTAATCACCAGTGCTATCTGCTCTGCGGTCATCCCCCGCATGGAGATCTCAATCAAATCTGTAAGTGGAAGTCCATGGTCTGGAAATCTCCTCAAGAGCGGCCATGCCTCGTGCAATGGCTCCTGGGGGTCAACTGAAAAGTCCATGATCAAAGACCGCATGAAATCTGCTCTACGTGGGGGAAAGTATCTCTGTAGAAACTCTCGGCGTAGCTCTCCCCACGTCTCAAATGTCCTCCCCAATCGGCGATGCCATCTCATGGCTCTACCGTGAAGCGTGAAAGGGAAGGTCCTGCTCATCAGCTCCTCTGCAGTGACATTTGAATATCTCTGTGCTCTGCAAAACTCCTCGAAAACGGACAGGTGAGGATAAGGCTCCTCGTGCGCCTCTCCTGAAAATGTCGGCAGTCGCTGAATGTAATCCAAATCCAAGACGAATGGGCCTAATGTAGAAGCTGACTGAACTCCATGTGCTATCTGCTCCTCCATCCCTCTGGAATGGGATCTATCTGCTGATCTCCACTGCTCTCTCGGGTCACCAACGGAGTGCGCTCTCAACTCAGCAACAGAATCGTCCGGGTCTCGCATCTGCTCTGTCTGATATCCTCGGACGTCTAGCACAGCATGCCCAGAGTGATGAGATGAAAGGGAGGGAGGGAGCGGGAGGTTGGTCGGAGATCCGACCTCCCTAGAAGGTGGACTGGAGTGATGGTCAGAGGATGGAGAAGAAGCCGTAAGAGTCGGCTCAAAGTGAGAGGAATCCATCATCCAGGGATCAGGGAGAAGAGAAATGAAGGGAGGTGAGGGAGGGAAATAGATGGAGGAGAAAGGTCGCAGGGATCTGGTAACCAAACAAGATGAACAAGCAAACCCCCAATTCACCTACGCACATAGAGCTGAAGACCGAAGGGATCGGTCAATTATCTTGTCAAATTTATTTTAGGTGATCATCCAGTCTATCAGAGCGATTACGTGAGGTCAATAGGTGTCCAGATCTTTCTCAACCGACTGTCCCGTACTAAAAGCCGGTAATCAGTCAAGAAAAGATCGGAGGCTCTTATCCTAATGTGCGGATCACTCTCTCGCTCATCCAAACCAGACAAGGAGGGGGTTACTCTCCCCAAGACAGATTTTTCGTGAAGTGTCTTTTAGGTCAAGTATGATTAGCAGTCCAGATTTTATTGTTTTTGTTTTTAGATATTTTCAATAAAAAGAAACGCCTAACGAATTTTTCGGTTCTCCTGATTATTTAATCCAAAACAAGGGGGAGAAGACGAAAAAGCCGATGCGCGAGAAATCAATGATGCATGCTGAGATAGAAATGCGTACCTTGTCTCCAGCACTCTACATGCAAGTGATCCGCGCAGAATTTAAAGACAGAAATAAAACTACCTAAATGATGCAACGGGAAAAACCGAGTCCTAGATGAGCAATTTCTAGCGCAGAACCGTCTAACTCAGTCACTCGCCCTCGATCCAAAGAGTCCGGTCTAGACCCACCCCTCCTCTTCTCGACAGGTCGAGTTCAGGAGTAGCGCTTGACGGGGCAGGCTCGCGGCGCATAGGCTCTCAGGAAAGCGACTAAGTTATTTTTATTATTTATTATTAGTAGGTCAAATTACGTTCTATGGGAACAGATAGGCAATTAGGTGTGTGGATCCTACTAATTACGTCACAAGCACCAGAAATTCCTAAATCTAGGGGCTCAAGCAAAAACCGCGTAAACACCGGAAAGGCAGTAAAAAAGTAGAAGAAAGCCGCGTCAAAAACCGCGAAAATCTCCTAAGGGTCCCCCGAGCACGCCGGTGCTCGGCGAAACAGACCCGCTAAGTGTCAAGCACAGTCTCTGAGTCCCTGTATTATTACAACAATAATAGAATATCCCTAAACTATCCTCACCCACTCATCTCTCTCTCTCTCGCTCTCTCCTGTTGCTCGATGAAGAAACGAGCCGCCTCCGCTTCGCTCGGGTGCACCTGCGCTCCTAGGAATGCCGCCCTCGCTCCTCGGGCCCTCGCAAGAAACAGAGAGAAAAGTGGTCAGTCCAAGATTATTATCAGAAATATGAGAAGAATATATATATGCAACAAATCTATACAAAAAGCCGCGAAACTGGAAAAGCCGCGGAAAAAGCTAAAAGTGACTACTAAGCCGTGCTCCCCGGCAACGGCGCCATTCTGATGACACAAAAATCCCGAGCTACTAAGGTAGAAGGTGCAGAAATAGGTCATTGCGACCTCAGCCACTCAGAATGTGTCAATCAAGAAAAATGATGAACCACTCGAAAAATACGTAAAATCAAAACAAAGCGGTCCTGCTAGGAGATTAACCAGGTATAGCACCCAGGGTCGAACACAAGGAGCACGGATTGGCTAAAAAGCCTACGAAGTAGTCAAAAAATCAGAGAAAATGGGAAAACATTTTTAGTGGTTTTTAATTGTTTTTAAATTTTTTTGGATTTTTAATATGTAAAGAAAATAAGGAAAACAATTACAAGCAAGCTTTGACAATTTATTTAATGCACTAAAAGGCAAGCAAAAATTCAGAAAAAAAATATTTTTATGTGTTTTATATTTTTCTGTGTTTTTGGTGAATTTTTGAGATTTTTCTGATATATATTTTATTTTCTAAAAATCAAACAGTAGCAAAAATGTAGGGTACTGTCCAGCCAGGCCCAAAGTCCCTAGATAAAATATCTAAGAACCTCAAAAGGGCCTGGAGGTAATTTTCCTGTAAAATAGAGAAAACAAGGAAAATTCGGGTACCAGAATTATTGTTTTTGGGTTTTTAATGTATTTACTGGAATTTTTATGGGTTTTTGAGGGTTTTTAAGTTTTTAAGGTTTTCCAGTGATGAAAAATAGCCAAAATTGGCTAGAAAATCAAGCAACACACAATAAACAGTACCCAATTTTTATGGAATTTTTAGGGGGGGTTTTTATATTTTTTTTGTGATTTTTCAAACTAAACAGTGGCTGAAATACAGATTTTTGAGTTTTTAAAAATAACAAATACAATCAAAAATGTCCTCAAAAATTCTCAAAAATCCTACAACATGGCAGGAGCCATGTGTCAAATTTTCATCGAATTCGGAGGTGATTTGATATTTTATTCAAAAATCAACAGAGGGCACTGTGCACAGGGACCAAAGTGCAAATACCCAAAGTTCTGGGGGTCCAGGTGCAATTAACCCAGCAAGTCACGCGCGTGGCGCGTGCCTGGGGCACTCAGGGACCTTCTGGTAAGAAAAACAAGTCCGAGGACCTTTTGGTAACTCGTACCAAAAAGTCCAGGGGCTGTGTTGCAATTAACCCACTAAAAGACGCACATGTGCAATTAAAACACTCACAGGGGCATATATGCAATTACCAAAAAGTTTTCATTCATTAACAAACAACCAGAACTACAGGACTAATGTTGCAAATACACCAAACATACACGTGACGAAGCACGTGGCTCACACAAATAGGGGCATAAGTGCAAATAAACTAAAGTACGGGGTCCATTGTGCAATTTATCCTAAAACTAAACAACATGCTAGAATATTTACAGGACTGAAGCAAAATACATGAACGAAAGGGGGCCTAAGGATAATTTACCCCTTTTATTACTTCGATGGCCGGATGGGTGACGCGTGGCGGATCGAACGACTGAGAGCATTGGCGCCTTTAACCCCTGGGAAGCCTGGCCTGATCGAACGGTTGAGAGCCCTCCACGTGGAAATCGGACGGTGGCGGTTCGCTGGAGGCTGAACTCTCGATGGATCGACGGTGGAGATCGACCCTCGACGGATCTAGCGGTCGATGCTGCTCCTCGAATGGACGATCGTGATCAAAACTGGAGCGTCGAGGCCGATCTGACGGTGGACGAAGGTCCTGGAAGAACTGGCGGCCGGCGAGCTTCGCCGGCCCACTGAGCGCACGGTGAACCTCGTCTGATACGCCTGAGGGGCTGGGAAGCTTCGCCGTGAAGCTCCGCACCCGATGCGCTGCTCCGATGAAGGCGGGGAACTCCAGAGAGCTCCGGCGACGCGAGAGACCTGGAGCTGCTGTGCCCAGAAGTTCCGACCTCCAGATGAGGTCGATTGGCCCTGAAACCTGCACAGGAAAGAAGCTGGGTCGAGGGCAAAGTGCCTCGACCCGTCAGAGCGGGCGGAAGGTGACTGGTGCGGCGATGCGATGGCTCTCCGGCGAGCGGCGGAGGGAGGAGAGTCGAAACCCTGCTCCGGGGCGAGCCAAGGGGAATGAAGGGGCGGAGAATGTGGAGAGGAGTCAGGCGAAGATGATGGCGGTGTCGGATGGTCAAGGGAGTGGACGGAGACGGCAGGTGAAGGCGGCGGAGCTAAGCTACTGGGAATCGAAAAAGCCTATTCTACGCTAAACTAGAGACTATGGAAGCTACCTGATGGGCGCATTCGACTGGGCTGGAGCCGATGAAGCTCCCGGTCGTTGCCTCAAGGGGCCGTCGAGTTCCCCGAGGCTCAGCGCGCTCGCGGCGGCGCACGGCGGTGAAAACCACCGGATCAGTGACTCCCGGCTGCCCGGGCCTCGCTGCAACTCCAAGGGACCACGGCTGTCACTCAGGGACACTGGAGGAGCTCATAGGCGCCGAGGGGAAGATCAAAGATACCGGAATCGAGCGGCGGAGCTCAGAATATATATGAGTGCAGACCCGACTAGGGCTGATCGGGTAGGGCTGTGAGAAGCGCGGATCCCAATGCGTATGCCCCGGCGGTCATGTCGGATGTACGAGGAAGCGATAGGACCCGGGGTTTGCGGGGAAGGCGATCGGATCGAGCGCGGAAAAAGAGGAGAAGTCGGGTCGGGCGCGAGATCCGCGGGAGAAGACAGTCCGCGGGGGGAGTTGACCGGGGTCAACATTCCCCGTGGACCAATGAGATGCTGCCACGTGGACAAGATTTGAAACTCAAAAATGAGGCAGCAAATGGCCGATTCAGCAAAAACTTTCAACATGAAATATTTTTCTTTATTTTTTTCTATTTTTTGGTGATTTTTAATTAATTTTTGGAAATAAAAATAGGGTATTAACATAGTATAGCTATACATAGGTATTTGTACAATGTTTCTTTTTAATTTTTTTGATTTTTAATTTGTTATTTTTATGCATTTTTATTCCCATTTTATATTTTATTTATTTATAGTATAAAATTAGGAATAAAAGGGTATTTTTATTTTATTTTTATTATGTATATACATGGGTGGAATAAATAGTTATATACACTTATATACATGGTATATATACAATATATTTTTGTATTTTTAATTTTGTTATTTTTATTTGATTTTTGTTTTGATTCTTTTTATTTTATTTATTTACAATATATAACATAGAATATTTACAAAAAGTTTTGAAAATAACATCATTTATTTACAAGGTTAAATAAATGTAGAAGCATGAGCTATGTACATGATGATAAAGGGTATTTTTGATCTTTTTGATTTTTTTTACTTTTTATTTTGTTTTTATCTTTTAGCAATATACACAAGTATTTACAGATGTATTTTTGGTGAGGAAAATATTTTGTTATTTTATTTACATAATTATTTACACATGAGCTCCTATCTCCCTCTACTTTGGCTTTTATGCGGTCAGGCCCATGCTGAGCCCTCCCTTGGGTTAGGTTGCTCAATATTTATTCTAAATATTTCCCTCTTTTTCTTTTTATTCTTTATTCTTTTATTTTTGCACAAAAACATGCTAATTACAGGTTTTTACACAATGCATGCTTTTGGTAATTATTTGTATTTACACATATCTACATGTATTTGCAAAGGTTTTTGTAGCTAAAATAGAAGAATAAAGAGTGATGAATGGGTATTCATCACCACCCAAGGCAAATGGAAGGGTTGTGAGCCTAATATAATCCCGGCTAACATTAGGATTTCTGAGGTTAGCACAGATGAGCTCAAAGTCCCTTAGGAATGCATATGGCTCCTCAGAAGCATTCCTTTCAAAGTATGGCAACAGGTTCAGAAAGTGCGGCTTCAACTCAAAATCAACTGTGGGTTCTGCCGGACTCAAGTAATTCCAAATTCTGTACTGTTTGGAGTTGTACGCTGCATCCATTGGTCGTTTGACCCCAACATTGAGTTGTCCTAACTGAGCTCTCAGTAATATGTGTTGTTGCTCAGATGCAACTAATCTTACTAGTATCATTCTCATCGGGTCCTCAAGGTGTTCTTCTTCCTCTTCTTTCTTCTTTGGAGGCATTTTTCTTGTATCTTCTTTATGTCCTGAATCAGCAATGTTTTCTTGATTAGAAGAGGATTTATGAATCAAGATATTCTCACCGAGGCGAAGGTCTTCCTCGGTGATGTGAGAAGAGAAAAAGGGAATGGTTGGAGAGTAACTATCCCTAGAGTGGGTGATCCTAGGTTCATGAGTCCAGGTTGGTCCAAGCTGCGCCTAGACCTTTGAAGACATACTTCTTGGAGGGTTCAACGAGATATTCGTAAAGTCCGAATAAATATCCCCCCAATCGGTCATCTTCGATGTCAAAAGTACTGATTGGAACACGTTATTCAATGAGGTGCTAGTTCTATGGTGCACGTAAATGTGCGGAGTAAAATTACTCAATACAGATGCAATTCAACTCCTCGATTTCACCAACTCAACACATGATGGTCGTAAGGGTTCAGCCGAGTTATCTGGTCATTTTTAGTTGGTGATAAATACAAACTTGGAAAGATTAACGAGCTGTTAGGTGCATGTACTTTCCTATAGACTGGGATGGTTCTTACGACTAGTTGGACCTACTTTCAGTCAGTATAGGAGTAAGTACGGACCGTATAAATACGACTACCCGTTCCTTGAGGACTAAGGCACCCTCTAAACCTCCAAATCTGCTAAGGAAGTCCAGACCGTATAAATACGGCTACCCGCATTCCTCACTGAAAAGTAGCTAATCGCTTAAAAATAAAGAACAAGTAGTATGTAAGAAATCATGGTTTGGCTCTATCCTAGGGTCGTCTCTCTCTGTCTCTCATTTGCAAGTAAATCAAACAATGAGGGCTTTATGCACCCGTGAACAAGGTTCTTTTTATTCCAATTATGTTTAATCGACCTACTTAATTCAGTCCCAATTTTAGAGTTAGGTTATGACTTGACATTTATCTGAGCACACAAACATGACTACCATTCAGTCTTAATTTCCTTTTTGTTCATAAGTTGTAAATAAGAGGGAAATTGAAATTCAGAATGCAAACGAGAAACTATGATGCATGCTCAGAAGAAGGTATACTTATAGTGAATCCCATCAATCTCCATGCATTTATGCAAAGCTGAATTTGTAAAGTTTACACTAAATGCATGCAGATCAAGAAAACCACACCTAAACAATATACTATTAGCGGAGAGGAATTGATTTGAGTTAAGTAGTACGTGTCTATGTGAGTCTCATTATGAATCTTATCAGATATGTGAATCTTCTAAGATATGTGTGGTCAAATTATGATGGGCACAAACAAGTGTGATGCTAAACTACTGTGTGCCTAATCCTTAAATTCGCCACTCAAGTCGAGCCCCACCCTCACCGGAGAGTGAAACAGGTCTCGACACACCACAAAGTAAAGTTCGAGTCTCTTTACAAGTATGAGATCTCAAATAAGAGCCGCTGTAAAGGAGCAAACTACCTGAATAGTTACAACATGATAACTACAAAAAAATTACAAAAATTCCCTCGAACATAAATTAATTATTCTCGCTCTTCAGCAGTCGGCGCGTGTCACGTTCATCGACCTCCAATGCACTCCAAGTCCACCAGACCCTCGCAAGGAAAATAAAATTTATGTTATAGAGATCAAAAATAAAATATATACAAAAATATGAAGCGAAAAAATTGAGAGTAAAATGGATTAATTACAAGTGGCTCGGGGGTCAGACTACCCGAGTAAGTGAACATCTAAATCTATTTTTTAAATTAATCCCTAAGTTGTTTGTCTCCCCGGTAATGGCACCATCTGATCGATGCTGAGCACGTGATTTAATTTGTGTTCATTGTAATGCGTGTACTTAGCGAATCAGTCAGAATCGAGAAAGATCTCCGCGAAGAGTGTCTCGGCTTTAATTTATATCCCGGACAAGTCCGAGGTCGAACACAAGGAGGTAAAGGAACAACATCGGGTTAATCAAAAACTTAGGTCTAGATTTCCAAATCGTATTTTTTAATTTTTTTATCCAAAAAAACAAATGAAAATGCAAATGCAGATGAATTACGACAATAAAAAACACACTAGTAGGCTAAATTAATTTTAATGTGAAATTAACCAGATTTAGCCTAATTGGATATTTTCTACAATCCTAATCCAGAGATGAGTGCAAAATACATTTTTTGGAATTTTAGGAATTAAAATGCAATAATTAAAAATGCATACTTTTTATAGGTTTTTTAGCAATTTTTCCCACATACCGAATGCAAAAATTATGAAAATTTTACTAGAATTAAAATATCACGCAGTGATGCTACGGTAATTTTTTTGGAATTTTCTGACAAAAAATGATTTTTCTACGGATTTTTTAATGAAAATAGAGTGACAGTTCCTAATAAATCCACAATAGAAATTTATCTAGAGTGTGAATTGTCTCAAAATGGTATTTATACATGTAATCCAGGAGAGTTGAAATTTTACAAAAAAAATATGTATATGGATTTAATTAAAAATTATTTACTAAAATCACTCCATAAATTATATAAGACACAAGACAAGTCCAATTGAGATGAAGTTTGGATAGTAATTAGAATACACTTCAATGATAATTTCTGATTTTTGTGAAATTTTTCGAAAAACTATGAGTGAGATATGAATTTAAGTTCTCAGATTGGGTAAAATATGCAAGTTTTCACTAGAACAATTTTAATTAATTACCCAATGGTTATAAAAATATGACTAAATAATCATATGATAGACAATGAGTTGCTCAAAAACATAAAATTTTTCATTAAACAACAATACGCTAAATTGAAATCCAAATCATCATGCAAGTGTAGGGTTATCCGTGTAAATTCTGTACCCAAAATAAACAAACAACTATATACAGGGGTCTTTTTGTAATTACGAGAACATAATGGGAAATATATGCAATCTTATAATAATAAAAAAAAGAAAAACCTTCTTCTTCAGCTCAACGGGTGGGGCACCCAAAAGGGGACGGTGGTTGTGGCAGACTGGAGGGGGCCGCAGAAGGGCAGGGCGCCATCGAAGTCCGCATAGAGGAGGGCGGAGGTCGGCGAGGCGAGCGATGAGCTCGAGAAGCGCACGGATACGGTTGCGATGTTGGCCAAGAAGCCAACGGATCTCACTGGAGAGAGGGCTATCGTCGCTCGACCGCGGTTGCGTCACTGTCACCGATTCAACTCTGGGAACTAGGCATTCCTCACATGAAGATGGATCAAAGCCAAAAATGAGTAGAATGTGATGTATATAAAGAGAAACATGAGAAGTTATTAAAGTGGTGGATGGGAGGTTACTAAAATAATGGGGTTGAATTAAAAGTTATAAAAAATGGTGGAATGATAGAGTTAAATGGTAGTTATTATAGAAAATGGAAATTAAAATAAAGAAATAAAAGTAGCCTATTTTAAATGAGAGAATAAAATAAAGAACAAAATAAAATGGAATATTTGCAAAAGTAGGTCCATAAAAACACAATGTACATGGATTTTTTTCTCTTCTAATTTGATTTTTTTGTATTTCAATAAAAGATATTTACAAATTAAAAAAATAAAATAAAATAGTAGAAATAAAATGGAACGTAACATAGATTTTTTTGGATTTTTTAGTAATTAAGAAGAGTAAGTAAAAAATGAAGAAAGAAGGAAATGTACAATATATACAAAGTACACATAGGTCCCAAAACCCAAATTTTGCAAACGAGCTCCAATTTTAATGAATCCACTTCCTTTGGATACATAATTTTCTAACTTAAACTTTAAAAGTGAGTTTAGTGTATTTGCATTCATACGGAGCGAGAATTTGGCTGGAAAGTTGGACTTTATGACTTTTTATCTTTAGGAACGATGCAGAAACAATCCACCTCCAAGTCACGTGGGTGCCTCGGCTCTCCGAAGATCGCCGCCCTCGCTCGTCGGGCCCTCGCAAGAAAGATAGAACAGAAATTATGTCAGTCCACAGTTATTTAAAAATGTACAAGATATAGCAAGCAAGAAATCACACAAAAGGAAACTGACTACTAAGTTGTGCTCCCCTGCAACGACACCATTCTGATGAGTCGAAAATCCCGAGCAGCTAAGGGTAAATTGTATCAATGGTCATTGCGACCTTAATCACTTAGGTCGGACTCAACAATAAAAAGAAGATAACCACCAAAATAGAGAAATCAATCAATCAAGCACAAATAGCAGTCTCGCCATTTTATTTTACCTGGTATAGTTAACAGGGTCGAACACAAGGGGCACGATATGTGAAAGCTATGAAATAGTCAAGAATCCCAACAAGATTACAAATTGGTTGATTTTATATTTTTCTATTTTTTGGAATTTTTAATATTGGGAAAAGGCTAAAAGGATTAAAAAACACACAATCAAACAATTATTTGAAGACTCAAAAATACTCAAAAATTCAAACTAAAAATATTTTTGGTTTTTAAATATGCTAATGTTTTTATGCATTTTATAAATTTTTTTCTAATTTTTAATGAATTTTCTAAAAATGAAACAAGGCCAAAAACAACAAACAGTGTACAACTGAGATCTAAAGGCAAGTTAAAATTATTTAAAATACATGTAAAGTCTCAACAACAATTTTATGACAAACTAGAACAAAAACCTAACTACAACAAGTGAAAATACATTTTTTTATTTTTTTATGAATCTTTACTGATTTTTCTAAGATTTTTATTCTTTTTTCAATTTTTATGGTTTTTATAAATGGGAATGCAACCAAAATTGGATTAAAATGAAAATAACACAAAACAAGCAAACAATGATTTTTTAGAATTTTTTAAGTTTTTTTATTATTTTTAGTTGATTTTATAAAACAGAAAAGAGCTATTTTTGTGGTTTTTGAATTTTTAAAAATAATAAATGAAAACAAAATGCAACAAAAAATTCACAGAAATTCATAGGCTATGGCAGGAGCCATGTGTCAAAATCTCATGATTGTTGGACAATGTTTGCTATTTATTAAGTCAACAATCAAATACACAACATACAAGGACTAATATGCAAGGAAAACATGTTTCTAGACCAATACATAACACACATAAAAAGTATAGGGTTATATCTGCAATTTTTCTCACAAATAGCGGCACATGTCCAAATGCAGTACACACAGGGGTGTAATTGCAAATACTCAAACTATAACTTTAAAGCATAACATAGAATAAATTCATGTCAGTACATGCAATTAACCCACAAATACACGTGACGACGCACGTACAGCCACACAGGAAGGGCTAAAAAGCAAATAAAGAAAACTACATGGGGCACAGATGCAAAAAGTCCTTTGTATAACTTTTATTTTACAGACTAAACTAGAAACTGAAATAAACGTAGGGATAGTGGAGCAAATTACCCATGCAACACGTGACGAAGCGCGTGGAGTGGACATGTGGTGCGCTCTGAGTGGGAGGAGGCGGATGGCTCTGGCGCGGATAGCTGATAGGTCTAACGGTCTGAAGAAGATGTGAACGCGGGCAGTACGGGGGTCGTTAGATCTGACATCTAACAACCTGACAATTGCAAGTACTGAATGGCTGGGATGGAATCTGGCAGAGGGACGTGATCCAACGACGACGAAGGGCTCTAGAAGAACTCCACCTGAACGAAGTTCATCAGAGCATTGAGGGTGATAGGCGACTCCGATGAAGGATCGAAAGGTGGCAAAAGACTCGTGTGGCTCCTCCGCGTCAGGTGGACGGGTCGGATGGGCTCGCCGACGACTGGGTCTCTGGTAAGGTGGCTGGAACCTGGGTGAGCTCCGGCGAGGCGGGTCGAAGGCGAATTGTGGGGTCTCCACGCTTGCTACAACCTGTAAGGTAAAGCTCGGACTCGGAGGAGTGCTCCGGTCGGGGTTATTTGGCTGAAAACAAAGAGAAGCGGCGGTGGATGAAGGGAGGTCTCCGGCGTACGTGAAGGTTGAGACCTAGGGCCTAATCGTGGCTACTTGAGACAAGATTCGGATGATCAGGTTACAGAAGAAGATGGACGATGAGTCAGAGTGTCGATCGAAACGGATGGGAGTGGCTAACGGAGGTACGACGGAGTGAAGATGAAAGATCTACTTAGATAAGGGAGCTAGGAACAATAAAGTAAATACCTAAGGTTCCTAAAGTGGTCCTGAGCTCCAGGGGGTGTTTCGAAGGGGGTCTTGTCCTCAACCTAGTTGCGGAAGGCGAAGGAGGCTCGTAGCGGGGGTGCTCCGACCATGAGTCTTGAGTGTCGGCTGCAGTGGTCCTCTCCGATCACCAAGGGCCTCCTCCGATTGCTGTCACCAAGGGGAAGGATTCTAGGGTCTCAAGGGAGTGTGCAACACGAGCTACTGAACCAGGGAGGCGAATGAACAATTTATAGGATGTCCCAGGTAGCAGGAGCAATCGGGCAAGGGCGCGCAATCCGAGGTCAATCCACGACTCCCTAGGGATCTGCCAGGATCACTAATCCATTGGGGAGACGCGGGCGTCGAAACCAGGGCATGAGAGATCAAGATCCATGCACTGGAGGGTTCGGGAGGGACAATTGACTGGGGTCAACCTCCCTACTGGACCAATCAGAAATTAGGAAGTCAAAAAGATTTGTAAAATCAATAAAAAATAGAAAATGATTTTAAATTTAAAAATGTTTATTATTTTTCAAATTATTTTTCTGTGAATTTTATTTATTTTTATGAAAAATAATTTAATCTATATACAATATATTATATTATATACAGTACAAAATACCTATATATTTTGTACATTTATTTTTAATTTCTTATTTTTGTATAAATACTCCAATTTTATATTTATTTATTTATAGCATTTTATTCGGAGTCTAAAATAATTATTGTTTTATTTTTATTAGTTATTTACAAGTAAAAATAAATAAACAATGATACATGTTTACATGTATTATGTATAAGGTGAGAGAGAAAGAATTTGTTTTTATTTTATGTTTCTAATTTTTGTTTTATTTTTAGAAATATGTAAAATGGGATAAAAACATCTTTTTATTTTTATAAAAAATAAATTATATACATAAGTTATAAATATATACAAGGTAGAGTGGCCCTATCTCTCTCTACTTATTTCATTTGGCGATCAGGCCCATGCTGGACCCTCTCTTGGGTTCAGATCACTCAATATTTATTCTAAATATTTCCTTCTTTTTCTTTTATTCTTTATTCTTTTATTTTTGCACAAATACATGCTAATTATTAGATAGTAACAAATGCATGCTTATTGGTAATTTATTGTATTTACAATTATATACATGATGTTTTGCCAAGATATTTAGCTAAAATAAAAGAATAAAGAGTGATGAATGGGGATTCATCAGGGATCTAGGAGCATTCATTTGAGGTCAGAGAAAGAATTAGCCAAAAAGGAGTTGAAATGAAATTATTAAAAATACATGAAGTTTTGGTCTATTTACAGGTGAAAAACTCCTTTAATTTTGTAGTTTTTTATTGTTAATTTATTTTGTATAATCTAATATATAATAATTAGTATATTTTATTTAAAAGAGTTATTTTGTTAATTTATGATTTTATATACATTTATTTGAGCTTTTACTTGAGGATTTTGTTGAGATCAAGATATTGAGATGATACCGCGGATTCATCAAGGACTTTGAGCTGCTCGATGCGAATCGAGCGATGCCTGTATGTTTTTTGCTGATGGAGATGAGATGCGGCGGTGACGGAGGTGGATCGTCGTCGCCCCGATGGCCTACACATGGCCAAGGGACATTGGCGTCGAGTCGACGGTGAGCGAAGCTGCTAGTTGATGAGGCAAAGTAATAGGTGCTACTGGGAGCTTGGATGTCATCAGAAAGAACCTGGAGGAAAGGTCGAGCCAGTGCTGGTGGAGAGCTGCACGGAGAACGGTGTCGTTGCACGATCGTTGAAGGTGGTGCGACGCGAACCAGCGATGAGGAGCGGGTCAGTTGGAGCGGCGTTGTGGAGTGATGGTGTAGTGGTCCTCGTTTGCAGAGCGACTGGTGTCTACTGCGGCTGTGAAAGGATGACGTTGGTGCGGATTTCCACGCTACTGGAGTCGAAGGCAGCATTGGTGGCGAGGGGGACAAAGCTCGAGGCATTGTGCGGCTTAGCAGCAGTCGACTCGAAGCAGATGGGATGGATGGTGGTAGTAATCGGTGAAGCGTGTTACGCAAAGTGAGGCAGAGGTTTGTAGGGAGACAGGCAAGGCAGAGCTGGGGCTTCGCTTACGGTGAAGCTGATCGGTGGTCGATGCTGAAGAAGGAAATGGGCAGAAAGGGAGGAGGGACAATGATCATGCAGGAGAAAAGGAGAAATAGAGGAATATTGCAGAAACAGAGGATCTGGAAGGGGAGAAGGAGAAGAAGAAAACGTACCTGGGGATGTTCATAGTTCATCTGGGATTGAGAAACTCGATAGAGATTCTCTGGTCTTCACTCAACGTGATGGCACGTGGAGCTCGACAGCGGCAATGGTAGGGGTTGTCGACCTCCTGGACCTCGCCTTGAAGATTGGTCGTCGCTTGATGGTTAAGCCCTCACCAATCACCTAAGGGGGGCGAAGCTCGGGCTCTCTTCACTCGATTGTGGTGGGATGACCGGAATAGCAACAGAGGGGTAGATATTTAAAGGTGGATCTTGGGGCCCGGTGATGACAAGCGTGGTTTGAGTGGATAATATGGATGATGAGGAGGGGTACATGGTGGATCACGAAGCCCGCAAGGATGGTAGAGGGTATGGCTATGTTGTGGTGGATCACATCTAGGGTTAAGATGAAGCCACGTGTCTTGAAGATAGGAGGGCGCTGGCAACGATGATGATGAGATCTGGGATCGGATCGAACGGTGGTACTCAAAGCGAGAATGAGCAATAGAGATGGAAGTAATTGGAGACGATCGGACGGTGGAGAATGTGACACGTGGTGATCTACGGTGAAGGCACTAAAGGACGAACTGGATGTGATCATGACTTGATCGAAGGGTTGAGATTAAAGTAGTAGTGTGCGGTGGAGATGCAGCATCAGGAGGGGATCATGTGGCATAGGTGAAGAAAAGTGGCAGCCTGAGAGTGAGGCAGAAGTGAATGGATGTGATGGAGAAGGTGGTTGATCGAATGGTTAGGAAAGGGACGGGAATGAGCAGCGCGGATGGAGAGCTCTAGGAAGCAATCCAACGGAAGCTGGTGATGGACGTGTGGCACGCAATGATACGGGCCACATGGCTTAACCAGAAAGAGCCACGTGGCCCAATCAGGTTATTCAAGAGAAAATCAAGAAAAAGAGAGGAGATGACCGAATTTGGAAAAACTCAAAACATGAAAGTTGTAGATCTCGATGAACTCTACAAGTTTTATGTTGATGAAAAACCCAAGTCTCACATACGATCTCCGATTTTAATGAAATTAGTCTTGTTTTAAAGTTCTTTGAGTGTATATTACTTTAAAAGTGAGTAGACCTAAATCGGACACTATATGAGAGAGATATGTGCATTATAAGGCTCATAGTTTCAAACTTGGATTTGGGTTTTATTGGACAATTTTATAAGTTAGTATTTTTTTGATATTTTTCCTTTATTAGAGTTAGTAATATATACCCTATAGAGTTGATTTTATTAGATTTGGAGTTAGTATAAAATATATACAAATAGATGGGTGTGGCTAACATGCATGTGAATATTTACAAGTAAATTTGGCTCCTTATTTAATGCAAATATGAATGTTAAAATGCAGATATTATTTACACATACATGAATGTTAATTATGCAATATAATTGGAAATATGCAACTAATTACCCGGGAACGAAGCTCTATTTTCAATTTTTAGAGTGACGAATCACAGATTCATCAACCCCATATACTTAAATATTGCTAGTCCCCGAGCAACTAAAATGAAATCCAAGAGTGAAATGATTTTGGGTTCAATACCAAGGTCATGAACAAAATTTGAAAATGGAGCTTGACTCGACCTTTGGATTAGTTGTTTGGGGGAACCTTATTGGGATCTGAATTTAAGATCTAACAGACTTTAAGTTCCACAAGTCTTCTATTCAAGACACCTCAACAGTCAAGTCAGAACAAATCCTCATATGCAAATTCTGATGACTATGAATCTTACTTGTGTTGTGTAAGTGAAATATAACTCTCCACATCAGAAATGGTAAAGAACCAACCTCCTCTAACAAGGTAACTCTAATTTCCTGGTCCAGTAACTCTTTCCTCGAGGAGCAGGGTATTCCCTTCTAAGTTCAAGTGCAACTAGCTCAAGAAGAGGGAGTGGAGAGAAGAATGGACGGTATCCAGTGTAGCTACCTTTCCTAGGATGCTTGATCAGTGTAGCCAAGTCATCCAGCTGCAGGATTTGAAGCTCTTCTCTTTTTTTTCTAAACTTGTATATACACTCCGACATTCATTTTACTTTTCAATTAGGCATGTCCCTTTCGGAGATTCTGCATTTTTTCTTTTTTCTCTCTTTTTTTCTTTTTTACATACATACAAGGTGCATCATGTATATAAGGAGTTTTTCTCCTTGAGCCAGTAGACTATCCCTCTTTTGAAGCTTTATTGCTACCCATAGCATCATGTCCTTAGACGTCAACACCACCAGACTAGGTTGAGATGCACTTCCCTCCCTAGAAGAGGACGGATGTTTCCACCCTTGTGATACTCCAAGTCAAAGGATTCTACCTCCTCACCACCTCATCAATGAAGAGCTACATGCATGGTGATTGTTCAACTTAGGTCACTGTCTAAAAGAATCATGCGTGTGTACGAAATATTCTACTTCGACTAATCAAGATGACATGTGAACATAGACTTGAGGACTCAAAGAATTAAGTCACTCGACCTGAAAAATCTTAACTCTAGTTCCTATAAGGTTCCTTTGAAATTAGGTAGATTAAGATCAAATCAAATCCATCCTCAACATCTATTCATAACTTGGTTCAGAATCCACTAACTTTTCACTTTGCATATGCAGATAATCAGATGAGATGTAGATGACATGCTTTGTAGATAAATGAAGTGAAAGACATTTTTATTCATATTGCAAGGATGATATGCAAGAGTAAATAGGATGCCTTTATTTTTTTCTTTTCTCTTCTCTTTTTTTAACAAGTTTTTTTAATTTTCTGGTATACCCCTATTTACAATAAATTTTAAAAGAGTATTATTTACAAGAATTTTACAACTTTTTATACAAGTATTATACATATTATATAATATACATAATAGTATACATGTTTTTTACAAAAAAATCAATTTTTACCCACCCCGTAATTATTGCATAATATATACAAAAATACACTAAAGTATGAGCTATGGGTAAAGTATATATGTAATATATACACACCCCCATATACTTAGCGTGTGTTATGTCCTCAGAGCATGAAAAGCAAGGAAAAAGACACAGCTCGTGCTAAGCGTAGGAGAGCTAAAATAACAAAAAGTATAGAAGTCGCTCCGCCCCCATACTTAGGCTCCAGCTGCCTAAGTATATAAGAAGATCAAAAACAGGGTGGGCGAGGTCAAGAGAGGAAATGGATGAGTATATACATGGCAGGCATTGGTCCCCCTATACTTAGGTTATGGTCAGCCTAAGTGTAGGACAGAATTGGATGTGAGAACCGATGAGATCTAGAGAGTGTACAGAGAATGATAAAGAGACTCTAGTCACTCTCCCCCCTATACTTAGGATTTGGTCATCCTAAGTATATCTATAAAATGAAATGATATGGAGCTGGAGCGAGTGATTCGAATCACTAGAGAGGGAGGGAAAGAAAATATATACAAGGAGTGAGAATGTAAAAGGATTAAGAACGTTTGTGACGAAGCTTCTTGCGAGATCGAGGAGGTGGGTAATATACATATGTGTCTCTGTCGGAATCGTCCTCAGATGAATAATAGTGAGGTGAAGGGATCGTCCAACGAGGGTCAACACACGGGTGCTTGCTCAGATATGGTTTAAGAACAACCGAACTGAGCTCACTCATATAGATCACCTCATCCTAATCCGATAAGGATTCCTCCAAAAATTCCTTTTCTGATATGTTGAAGGAAACTTTCTTAGTAAGTTTTCTAGAACCTGAAGCATTGAGAGGGAGTGGAGAGCGATGCGCCTTGAGGGGTTCGAGGGAACTCCTCAAGGAATCATTTTTCGACTTCCTCTCACTAGATAACCGGCTAGAGGAGGGAGCAACCATGTTTTTATGTGGGGTCAATTTAGTCTTGGTTGTTTCTTTGAAGGTCCGGGCTGTGGTGCAGTGCTGACCATGGGTTCCTCATCAGATGAGTCACCATATAGATTGTAATATTCCTGAAGGGTCAGCACACATCTTGAGAAGGTGCTAGTGATCTCAGTTGGCTTGACATTAGTGGGATCTTTTGTCGGATCATCAAAATGGTCAAGGCAATCAGCAAAGTCGTATCCGACTCAATGATAGCTTCGGATCGTGAGTCCTCCTTAGAATCTGTCATGGTGGTGGTGCAAGTAGTTGGTGAAGTGGAGGTGTGTGGAGTCTTTAAACCAATGCTCATCCGGACAATCGGTGTCTCAGGTGTAGTAGAGAGATAGGACTCATCTATCTCTCGGTGGTAATGACTATCTGCAGATACGCGGGTCACCTAAGAGTAAAGTGTGTCAAAGAATGGGTGTGGTCTAAGCGATCCCAATGCTGAAAAATCGATCTCCTGAGTCTCGTAATCTATAGTCGCCTTAGCTGAGGCTGAGAACAGCTTCCCGAGAATAATAGGAGACTGGGTAAACTCTCCTCGGTGCTCAATGTCAATGATCATAAAGTCAACATGGAGTAGAGCACCTTGGAAAGTAATGATGATTGAAATGGTTCCTCTCGCCTGTTTTATAGATCAATCAGCCAGCTGAACGATCGTCTGGACTTTCTAAGTGATCCGAGTTTGAGCTTGTCAAACATGGAGGTCAGGAGGATATTTATTGTTGAGTCATCATCGATTATCGCATGGGTAAAAATGGTTTCTTTGATTTCATATTCAACTCTAGGCAACCGCTTCACTCTGCGTCTCTTGATCTTTTTCCCCATCACCAAGGAGGTGATCATAGATACTATGTGTCTCTTAGTCCTTGTTCTCTTATTACCCGACCTTTTGGGCATCAATTTACTCTTATAAATCTCTTAAGGTCAGGGAAATGATCTATGGTCTTTATCAATGGAAGATTAAACATCAGTTCTTCATCGAGTGCTTCCCTTAGGGTAGGATCAAAATTTGTTATGTCATTTCCATTTTCTATTTTTATGAGATTTTTGGGATTTTCGATTTTTTGTTGTTTTCGATATGTGAAGGACGGTAGGGAGAAAATGCAAACTCGAGATGTACAAAATGTATGGGTTCCCTAATACTCGTTCGGTTTTCATCATCAAATCTACTTACTTATGTTCCAGTTTCATACCCAGGCTAGCAAAAATTGAGTGCAATATTTCCATGACATCTCTCAACTTGTTACCAAATGATTCATTTTTCTCAATAAATCTAGAGATGTCATCCTCCACAAAATTCTCATGATAAATTATGGGAGAGTTCTGCTCAATTGGAGGATAGTGCTGAGATATGGGGTCTCATACTCCACATACCTAGACTCTGGCATGTAATGCTGGGTCAAGTATGGACCATCTGAATGGCAGATATTGATCGGAGCCTCATATGATGGAGTCAATAAAGAGGGGGTTCCTAGATTGAATCCATGAGTCCAATCCTATGAATGTATAGGATCTCCGAATGTGTGATATGAAGACTGGTCAATGCAGACTTGATTACTAGGGTCAATCAAGTTAGGAAATTCATTAAGTGCATGCCTCTTTATTCGGTATGTTTTATCAACCAAGCAATTCTGTCCGTCATCTGTCTCAACAGGCTTGCTCTTCGTATGGCTCATTGATTCCAGTAAGCTCTCGAGAATAAGGACAGTCATCCCGACATGGAAGTGGATCTAGAGTGTTAGAATATGGAATAGGTGAGAAATTCAAAGAAGTGGAGAAGTTAGTAAATCTGACTTCATAATCGGGTCGAGGTGGAACTGATCATGGGTAAGGGTCTCACGTAGATGGCGAAGGATACATGGAAGAAGGAGAAGGTAAAGATGAACGATATATGATCAAGGAGGAATGACCAGAGATCTCAGGGTATGGGGACCAATATCCCGACATCTTGAGGAGGAAGGATGAATGTAAGAAGATCAAAGTAGAAAACATGCAATAACACAGGATAACTCACATTGACAGACACAAAGACAAACTCTAGAGCAAACCCTGAGTTTACACTCAACATGGTGAAGGATCCGAAGCTGAGTCTGATTAATTTGATTGCTTTTAAGTGTGATTTTTCAAGCAAATAGCAAGGATTACGTGTCCTATAGGGAAGTCGGCTCAAAACCGGATGCGTCTCCTATGTTTAACCGGTCGCCTAAGATACCAACGTCATTCCTTTCTTTGCTCCTATCCCCAGCTGAGAAGTTCAAGGACCTGCCCCTATTTACCTACCGAAATAGGCGGAGGTGAGAAGGTTTTTAACTTCACCCTGAAGGCTTACTAGCAACTTGTCGCAGTGCACCGCTGCTTTGCCCCTATCTACCTGCTGAAATAGGTGGAGGCTACTGGGCGCTAGTCAGTTGAACCTATAAGAATTCATCCTGTGATATTTGCTAGGATCGGGGTATGTGATGCGGAAGGCAGGGATTTTGGCTCTACCTTAGTGTGTGCACACACACTTTGTACCCTCACTCAGCTTGAAATCAAGGTCGGGGTTACTTTCCCACAAACAAGGGTTAATTTTCGTCATTTTTTGTCCAATTCAATTAGCAATCCCGATTTTAGATATTAGTTGTCACTGTAATTAGTTGACACAAGCAATCGCGTCTACTGTCCAGTCCCAATTCTGTTATCCGAGGTTAGAAACACCGAGAGAGAGAGAGAGAATCAGAAAAAGCTGATGCAATCGAGAAAACGATGATGAATGCTTGAATAAGAAGATTTACAGTGCCTCAAGCTCCTTACAATGCGGGATGCAATACAAAATTGAAATTTTACACTATATGGAATGCAATGTGGAAAAGTCGCTCCTAGACAGGCAGTTCTATTAGCGAATGAAGAATGAATTTAAATTTGGCTAAGTGTTGCGGTCTAAGTGCGTCTTTTGATAGTGAAGTGTGGTCCTAGATATTACGAGCACGAGCAATCCTAAGAAATCTCTAAGAGCCGCGAGTGCAGATCCTATCCTTCGTCAAGCGACCCCAACAACACACAGAGACTCTTTTTATTACTTACTTACACGCACGAGAAACATGAACCACAATAAATGCAAACTTTTTTTACATGTTTTCTCAAAAACCACTCAGTTCAAACTGATGCAGGTCTTTGGCTTGCCTGGCGAATCGCCTTCGATACCCCGTGTTCCTTTCACAAAAATAAATGATGGTCAGAGAGAGGATAACACAAATAAAACAAATGCTGAAAATAAACAGAAGAATATTCGCAAGAAAAACCGGGACTTAGACTACTCGAGGATAGAAAATCTAAAATCTGGATATTTTGAAAATTAATCAAAGTCATGCCTCCCTGGAGACAACGTCATTTGAAAAACCCTAAATTACCCTTCTTAATTCAACTGAATTAATGACTAAATTTAATGATGCCGTTGCAGTCAGGTAAAATCGGACTTATCAAAGCCACTTTAATTAATATATCACTTAATTTCAAGTAGCAATTTTTATTTTACTTGTGTAAGCCCAAGGTCGAACTCAGGGAGGTAGCTTTCTCCTTAGATTAATTTAAAGTAAATCTAAATGTTTGGTTTTTAGGAGAATATTTTTATGGGTTTTTATGCAATTGAAAATGCAAATGCAATTCAGACCAAGTTTTAGGGTTAAAATGTAAATTGTAATCAAATTAAGTCCAAAAATTATGAAACTTGACCAGAATGTTAAATGCAATGAAATTAAGCTACTCTAAAATTTTTTAGATTTTTTCCACTTTATATGAATTAACTATGAATTAAACATGAATGCAAGGTGATTTTCGTAAAACAAAATTTAATAAATACCAAACGTCAATATTTTTCAGAAACTAATTTATCTTAGATAGGTCTATACGAGAGATATCTAGGAAAATTTTTAATTTCTAAAATACTAAGTGTGGAATTAATTAAAAAATAGTTACACCAATTACCAAATACTTTATTGTGACCTAGATATGCAAATTTTTAATAAATAAATATTTTTTGAATATTACAATCTTGTCATTAGAAATTTGTGAATTACATTCACAACCCAAAATAAAATGTGATTTGCATTTTCAATTAATTATCCAATGTGAATCCAATTCACATCAATAATTAATCAACAAATATAAATCACAATACACTCTTTATAATACATTATAAATCATATTTATAATATATTATTAATAATTGAATAGTTCTATCCACATTATTCATATCCATAATAATCAAATCACATTTAATTATATTGGATTATCATTCTCATGTATCCAAATAATATGAATCAAATTCACATTATTCATGATAATTAAATCACATTTATCTATCCATTTTTCAATTCTTAGATGTAATTCAACAATGAATTATTGTTGAACTCTTTCAAGAATAATGCGCTTTCTCCATAGATACTTGGAGATAAGGACAGGACGATTGTACGTTCCACGTATAGTGACTTGGATATTGAGATCTCATCTCAAACGCAGATCTCATGGACCTCTCATAGATGCTTGATTAAATCAAAGCTGTAAACATAATATTCTGATTGCATCCGAATCTCATTCAGATCAATGTCCAACACTTGGACCAAGATCAGATCACTTCTCTACTGAGAGGAGTCACTAAAATCCGGACCTATTTCATCACTCCCTTGGAATGGAAGCGTCATGGTTATACAATCGTTTATGCTCGCATCACCCTCAGGTATTCCTAATACTTGTACATCCTGCATACTGGAAGACCTATGATAAACCTAAAGATATAGATCAATTTCACATTGTCATCTTTAGGGTTTCATCATCAAGTTTCTCAATCTTGGTTATTGGGAATTGTATCAATCATATGCTTTCCCAAGGCATATATTATACCTACAAAATTTTGCCATGCTTCCAAAGCACGATGACCATGCATGGAATTTGATTGGTCCAATACCTCATGAGTGAGCTCATGTCTTCCGCTTCACAAGCTAACCTGTTATGATCCCTTTGAGAGATCGTATTACTAATATACCCTCACATGCACACCAGCTCGCCGATATATAGATCTTGGTTAGGTCATCAACCTATTGGTCTCCCAAATGTATACACTCAGACATATAATAACACATCTGTCTCTGGTCAGAGGATGTGTGCCTATATCGTGACAATATACGACATAGAACTTCGGTTATCTCGATATCATTAAGTCAACCCTTTGACCTAACTAATCTGACACCTCTGAATATCTATTCCCTTGTAGAGGACCTGCATCAAGAGGCCGATCAGATATCATCCTAATGAGAAGGATTGTCATCTCCTACTCAGGCAGGAGACATCTCTTAACAATTATTTGATGGTGCTCGATGAGTCCTCAATCTAACTCCTTAGATATTCATCCCAAGCACCAGCCTCTATGATTCAATTATTGAATAAACAACTGTATGATCATTAAGATGGCCATGGTACATAACTCTAATTGTACAGAGGGCCCTTATAGTGCATTCATTCATTTAATCTCAGATACAGAGTTAATAAATAAGTAACTTTTATTGATAAATTAAATATTACAATAACATTTGTTGTAAGAATGGTTTGCCTCGGGCTCACATGGCTAACAACTTATTTTGTGAATGCGGTCAGTCAATTTATGCAAGCTCCAACTACCGTATGCATGAATGTTGTGAACAAGATAAGATCACGTGGAAAGGGTCTCATGTTCAAGAAAAACAGAATATGGAAGTTGAAAGTTATATTTATATTGATTGGGCATGGTTTGTAGATGATAGATAGAGATTCTACCTCTAGTTATGCAGTGTACTTGTGTGGGAACCTCATTATTTGGAAGAGTAAGAAAGTAAATGTTGTGTCCAGATCTAGTGTTGAAGCTAAGTATCACGCTCTTGCAAATGGTGTGACTGGGATCTTGTGGTTAAAATGTTGTTCGATTAATTTGTATGTCGATGAAGATGTTTTATGATAACAATGCAACAATAAACGTCACCAATAATCTCGTTATGCATGATCGAACAAAGCATGTATAGATTGATCGATATTTTATTTGTGATAAGATTGATGCAGAGGAGTTATGATTTCTGTATATGAATCTACTGATGAAGTTGTAGATCTCTTCACAAAGGAGTTACATACGATGCAATTTTGAGTTGAATGTAGGCGAGCTGGGACTGATATGCACGACCAACTTGAGGTTGAGTGATAAGTGGAGGTGACGTACTTTATTGGGTAAATGGATCTTCGATGACGGACCGTTTACCCATCTCCTTTATAATATACTCATTCCCGCTTCTTTTGAACAACGCACTGAAAAAAGTGAGCCCTAATCTCCATCACAAGGAGATTAACATTGCGATCGCCCTCATGGTTTTTCCCTCTATTGAGGGCTTCCACGTAAATCCTTTTTGTTCATAGTGGTGATTGATCTTTGTGTTTACAAATAGTTTTCATTTCAAGCTACATGTAGACTACTTACATTAGCTATATAAAGTATAAATGATGCTAAAAAATCATGTATATTTATTAACAAAGGGGGAAATAAAGAGAAAAAAATGGCCAATGGGTCGGCCCGACCTGACTTGGCCCAGACATGGGCCGAGCTTGGACCGTGAAGTATAGCCTATGGGCTATTCCGACCCGAGTCCAACCCGTGTTTTGAACGGAGGGTTACCCTTATGCTTGTTAATTCATACCAAGGTGTGCCTAGTCATCTAGTCCCTTCCATGTTGGCCGCACCTAATCTACATCCAAGCTATCTGCTGATCCGTACCCAAAGATGATTAGATATTCTTATCCTCTTTGAAACTGATGAGTTGGATATGACCATAAGGTTTGTGATAGAAATCGGAGGGCGCAGATACAAATTTCCCACAAACTTGAAAATCCGCCAAGCCAAAACAGTTTTGGAGGGGGAAGACCAACTTCTTCCAAAACTACGAGTCAACTCCAAAAACGGCCGACGACCTAAAACTCCACAACATTCTTCCTCTTCGTCCTCGTCCCTCAACTCCACATCCTCCAACTCAACCACTAGAAATGCCCGACTCCACGGTGGGCATCGACGTCGGCAACAGCAAATGCGTCATTGCCGTCTCCCGCGACGGCGTCGTGGACGCCGTCCTCAACGAGGCGTGCAAGCGTGAGACCCCGTCCATCGTCCAGTTCTGCACCGACCACCGCCTCTTCGGTTCTACCTGCACATCCCTCGACCCCAAGTCAACCATCAATCAGCTGAAGCGTCTCTTCATCAACGACAATCGACTTCTGCCATACGAGACCTCCATCGAACCCGATGGCAGGATAGTGGTCAAAGTCGAATACCGCAACGAGAAGCAGGAGTTCACGGCCGCGCAGATGCTCGGGATGCTCCTGTCCCACGTTAGGCGGACGGCCGAGCAAACGCTGGGCAGATCTATTTCCGCCTGCGTGATCGGGATCCCACCGTACCTCGACGACGCGCAACGGAATGCGTATCGGGATGCGGCAGAGATCGCGGGGCTGAAGCAACTGCAATTGCTGCACGATGGGCTTGCCACTGCGAGGGAATATGGAAATTACCACTCGGTCTCGTCCGGGACCAATGTCGTCGTGTTCGTTGATGTTGGCCACTGCGACACACAGGTGACAGTGGTTCGATTCACAGGTCGGGAATTTGAACCACTCGCTGAAATCTCTGATCGGGATCTCGGAGGAAGGGACTTCGACGATGCCATATTCCAATACTTCAAGGCCATGTTTGAGAATCAATACACGATAGACATTATGTCTAATATTAAAGCGACTGCACGGCTGTGGAAAGTGTGTGAGAAGGCGAAGCTAGTGTTGAGTTCAAACAAGGATGCGGAGGTAGACATAGATTACTTGATGGAAGGAGCTGAGTATGTCAATGGCGTAATTACTAGGGATGAGTTTGAGAAGATGTCGGAAAATTTGTTGGATAGGATTGTGGGTAAATGTAGGGAAGCCATGGAGCATGCTGGATTGGAAATAGAAGCTGTGAATTCTGTGGAGCTAGTTGGGTCGGGATCTCGGATACCAGCTATCTCGAATAGGTTGACAGGGTTCTTTGGCAGAGAAATGAGCCGAACACTTAACGGTAGCGAGTGTGTCGCTCGTGGATGTGCCCTTCTATGCGAGGAACTTCTTCTGAATCCCAAGAATCACGAGGTTTGGTGTTTTTTTGATTTTCCACGAGTTTTGTTGCTATTGAGAATATGCATCACATTTTACATGTTTCTATATTGCTTATCTATCTCTATCATTTATTGTTGGTGATTGAACCTAAAAAGAAATTTAGGACAAACACTTTGCAAAGAGATTTGTTGAGAAGGCCAAGTAAGAATAAAAAATTAACCATATTTTATGCATCGGATGCTCAGAGTATTGGAGGAAACAAAAGAAAACTGGATGATTATCTATTAAAAGTAATAGAAGGGGAAAAGGAACTACTAAATCAAGATGAAGCTGTTAAGCGTGCAAAAGATACAAGGAATGCTTTGGAAGCATACATATATGACTACCGTAAGAAGGTAAAGAACTTCAATTTTTCATATTAGGATAGCTCTTTTTCAAGCATTTCTTTCTCTTTTATTATTATATCAGATGTTGACATCGACAAGTTTTCTTCTTGATGAAGCTGGAGAATCTTGGAGTAAAGAGAGGAGACCATAATGATTTGTTGGGCCAACTGAACAACATAGAAGAATGGCTTTCTGAAGAAGGAAGTGATGCCTCCGTAGATGTTTATGATGCCAAAATTCAGCATGTGAAGGATGTAAGTTCAAAGATACTCTTTCTATGTACAACATCAAGCATTGTGTGCCTTTTCATAAAATTCTTATACATATGTTATCTTCTTAACTTTGTAGATGATTAATGCCACCGGACTGCTGAGTACGAAGGAAGTCCAAAATCAAAGATCGGCTATTCATGATGATTATCTATCGGATGAAGAGAAATCAACTGGGTAATGCTGCTTTAATCACAACTAGAAGTCCTAAAGTTCGCATCTTAGTTCTTTCCCACACATTGAGTTTGAAGAGATCTAAGCGTCAATTGAATTGAACACAAGGGTTACTTCATTTTCTCAATCTCCTTTCTTTTACATAGGGAGATCATATTTGGTACTGCAATAGTGCAATATATTGTTTCTCAAATTGCAAATCATGAAGCTCTATAAGGAATGGCTGTGAGATCTAGCTCCGCATTATAAATAAAAGCATTAGATTGATCTCTCCCTTGATATTATACAGTAACACAGGCCTTCTATCATTAAGTTGCTCACTTCTATGCGAAGATAATATATTGATTTTTTGTCAAAGTGATTAGAAATTTATTGCCAAATTGGGATGCGCATCTTCCCCTTGCTACGCATGTGTTCAGCCAAAAATACTAAATTTCAGCAACTGAGGATCTATGTGGACCATGTAGTAATTGACAGACTTTTATGTTAACCAATTGAACTCGAAATATATGAAAAGTTTATAAATTTGACATTGTTTTCTTAAATTAATTTATTGTGCAGAAAGGAGAAAAATGTAAGAATCAGTGTATGTTCTTTATGCATCATTTTTTTACTTGAACTCTGTACAGACAATGGGTGGAGCAAAGTAGCTGCCTGAAATGGATTCGAATGCCATGGCACTTCTTGAGGTGATATTGAATTCATATAACTTTGTATGTCTGTAAGACCTATTCTACAACCAACTACTTTGTTTTGTCGGCCAATTTCAGGCATGTTCTACGTAAAGTGAAGGACACATGCATCAGGTTTACATATTCAATGCGTAAATGTGATGAAGGATATGACCTCGAAAATCAACTGTATGCTTCACAAATAAAATACAACTTTGTTGGTTGCAACTAATTACATTCCATAACATCACCCTTTCTTTGTATCTTAATCACCTCCATGACTGATAGGGACAGTCCAAGAGATCGATCCTCACCTTCTGCCACGGAATCGCTACTGTCGAAGTCCAGGCCAAAGAGCACTGATACAGCGAACGGGAGCAGAAAGAAGGCAAAAACAAAGTAATACTTCTTCTTCTGTCATGTAAATTATTCAAATTGGCATATGAACATCATTTTCGTTGATATATGCTTAGTTTTATAAGTTAGTCAAGTTTTAAATGATGCTACATGTAGATCGATCCTATACTGGATTTTCCCCCTCTGGATACTCGGCTTGTTATGGATAATAAAGATCTTCTGGGGAATGATCGGAAGATGATGGAATTCATCTAAAGCAGTCGTTTTGAGTATTTCACAGATGTGAGGCTTATCCAATTTGTTTAATCAGAAATTCAAGTAATGTAATAACTTTGTAAGGTAATGATCTCATGTGATGTTTCCATCATACCTGGAAGCACTGTATTGTTTAAAGCAATGACTGAGTCTGTGCTTGTTTCAATGATATTCTATGGTGGCACTCTTTCAATTAATGAAACAGAAAAGCTGTTTCTCATTGATCGTAGAGACGAGCATATACAATATGTTGCTGGCTTTGTCATTTAGATGGCCTCCGCAGGGAGGATGGGATGGTTTAAGTGGGACTATATATTGCTTAATTCGTAGACAATGCTGTCGATCTGATTCTTATACTTGACTATCTCATTTACTAACAACAGTTTTCGGGTTGAGGCATGCACAAGTGTAACATATGATTTTAATTCTTTTGGGCTGTGATTGGTTTTAGGATAAGGAAGAAGGAACATTACAATGACCAAACCTTTTTCCAGGTAAAGTCAGTTTATATGGACCCTTGAAAGAATGATGAATAGCATTTGTATTTTTCTCTGATCTTGTTACTATGTTTTGTCCTCTATGACAATTCTATTATCACAGCTGTTATCCTCCCTATAAATTATTAAATTTACATCACATGTGACCTCAAGTATCAGGTCATTTCAGCCTCATTCTATATGGTATCATGGTATCAAGAGCCTGAGCCGTTTTCTAGATCATTCTCAGACACCACGTCCACGATATCTGATGCATCTTCAAACCCTCCCATCCTTCCCTCTAATGCTCGTTACTTGGCTTCCTCTAAACTATCAACAACCAACTATAATCTTCGGCCCTTCTCCATGCCTACAATCTTCACTTTGTTGGGTTATTATCCGGCCCCAATCTTTGAGGGTTGCTGTGCAAATTGCTCAAGGTTCTTTGAGGGGCACGATTCCCTTCCTTATCCCATGCATAGTGGGACTCCTACTTCACATAGGAGTAGGAGAGAGAGGTGGTGGGAGCTGCTATATAAATAGCATAGGTGTACAAGGTAATGCATTGCACGACCAAACACGAGGAGCTCTCTCTTAAATCTCTCCCTATGCAAGGCGAGAAATCGGAAGTGCGAGGAGCAGTCTGCGCAGAAGGCGCAAGGAGCCTCTGTGTTGGAGGCGCGACGAGCGGTCCATGACAAGCAGTCCATGTTGGAGGAGCGAGAATCATGTCTCAAGGGGACGTTCTCCCTCAACCACATGCACGTGGATCAGCAAACTGTGCTAGGAGCGCGTGGGGGGATCAACCACCACATAAGGAAGGCAGCGTGCATCTGCACGAGGAGAGTAGCGTAGGCGGAACCAACCACCGTTGGCCCTAGACCAACATGCGAAGAGGAATCACACGAGGAAGAATTGCGAACGAGGAAGGACAATACGTGACGAGAAGTATCAGTATCGTGTTCTCCAAATACAGGGCATGTTAATAAATTTCCGATTTCCTACAAGTGGTATCAGAGCTTTCGTTATCGAGATGGAGAAGGATGACGAAGGCACAATGATCAAGTTGACGAGCTCAAATTGACAAATCTGGAAGGCCAAGATGGAGGACATCTTGTATTGCAAGGACCTCCATGATCCAGTGGAAGGAGAAACAACCAAGCTCGAGGGCATGTCCGCTGGTGACTGGACGAAGCTAAACAGGAAAGCAGTCGGTACCATCAGGAAGCGGTTGGACTTGTCTGTATTCCACCATGTCGCGGAAGAGACAAATGCAAAGAAATTGTGGGAGAAATTGGAAGAGCTTTAGGAGCAGAAGACTGCCACCAATAAGATATTCTTGATTCAGAAGTTGGTGAATCTGAAGTACAAGGACGGGATGAAGGTTGCTGAGCTCTTGAATGAGTTGCAGAGTCTCATCAATCAATTGAGTACCACGGACATGACGCTAGATGATGAATTGTAGGCGCTTTTTCTTCGAGTTCCCTACCAGACAGTTGGAAAACCTTGGTGATTACTGTGAGTAACTACGCTAGGGACGACAGGTTGACCATCCCTATGGTTAATAGCAGTCTTTTGAATGAAGAAATCAGACAATGACCATCCAGAGAGTCATCTTCTTCACATTTATACGCATTTGAGATAAGAGACATGTCCAACAGTAGGGGAAAATTATGAGAGAGTCAGAAATCCAAGGAGAAGTCCAAGGACAGAGGAAAGTGCCATCATTGCAATAAACATAATCACTGGAAGAGAGATTGTAGAGTCTGAAAAAGAGGGAAAGCAGAAGCCAAAAAGAATATGAAGAAAGATGAAGATGAGAACATTGCTACAATAGTGGTTGATGACAATGATGATTAGTTGGTTCTCACTACTCAGTAGCAGCATCTACATACAGGAGATGACTCTGAGTGGTTCGTTGATACGATCGCCTCCTACCACGTGACTTCGTACATGGAGTTATACAGAGGGAGATTTTGGAAGAGTCAAGATGGGTAACGACATTTATTCCAAGATCGTTGGCACGGGCACCATCTCAGTTCAAAGTAATATTGGATGTGTAATGATTCTGCAGGATGTTAGGCATGTTCCTAACTTGCGGCTTAGCCTCATATCCGATTCTCAACTGGATAGGGAAGGCCACCATCTGAAGTTTGGCAATAATAGGTGCAAGATCGGCAAGGGCTTTCTTATCATGACTAAAGGCAGGCTGGGTTGCACGTTCTACAACACTCAGCTGAAGGTCATGGATGACAACCTACGTGCTAATGAGACTGACATGTCGGGGTCTTTGGTATCGTCGACTCCGACACATGAGCCAAAAGAGCTTACAGCTTCAGAGCATGAAGGAGTTTATTCCATGCTACACTGACATCACGCTGTCTCCTTATGGTTCATATGAGGTTGGAAAGAACATAGTGCACCTTTCAAGGCCAGATCAAATGTGAAGGAAGACCTTATGCAGTTGATTCACTAGATGTGTGTGGTGATTGTGGTCCCCTAGACACAACGTTTTCGGGAGGAAACAAATATTTTTTGACCTTCATTGATGATACATCAAGGAAGATGTGAGTTTATGTACCTAGGACGAATGAACAAGTCGTTGATTACAATAACAACAAATGCCTTTTCCCACAATTAAGTAGGGTTGGCTACATGGATTCTTTGCCTCCATTCATGCCTATCTTGGGTCAATCTCAGGTTATATCCAAAAAACTAAGATCCCTTCATATACTATCTTTCCAATACTTCGCTAGTCGTCCTCTCCCTCTCTTAGCCGGCTCAACATCCCAAAACTCGCATCTCCTAACTGGTGCATCAATTGACCTTCTTTGCAAATGACCAAACCATCTTAAGCGGTTTTCTCGCATCTTATCTTCGACCGGAGCTACACCTATTTTCTTTCTGATTGCATCATTCTGAATCCGATCTTTACGTGTGTGTGTGTGTCCATAAATGCACCTTAGCATTTTCTATTTCTGCTACAACCATTCTCTGCACATGTCTATGTTTTACATGCCGACATTTAAATCCCTAGAGCATAGCAGGTTTCACAGTTATTCTGTAAAACTTTCCTTTAATTTTTAAAGGAATTTGTCTCTGGTCAGAGGATGTGTGCCTATATCGTGATAGTATATGACATATCGTGACAGATGTGTGCCTATATCGTGACAGTAGAGGACCATTCCCTATGCCATGTTGGCAAGGGTTTTCATGTGGTATCATAGGTACACCAGAGCAGTGCACCATTCTCTGAGCCAGATGGAAAAGACCCAGTTCTCCGACGAGGAGATTATTTTCAGACTCCATTCTCCAGCGACCGTGGACTCCAACGAGGATTGCACAGCCACGGCCTTTTCAGTTCGACCCTTTTCAGAGATGGAGCAGTTGTCCACATTATTGTGGCGGGCCAGAGTACTCCGACGAGGAGACTCATTTTCAGTTGCAGTGACTCTGATAGGCGCAATTCAGAGCACATGCTCTCCGACGAGGAGATTCAACAGACTCACACTCCAGCCCGTTCGTCCTCCTCACCTGCACGGCATGAGAAGCAACGTCCTCGACTGCAGCATGTGCACGTTGGGTTGATATTGTTCGTAGTGTCCTATAGCGTTGAGTTGAGTTTCTTTCTGTTTATCCAAGCTGAGCATTGCATGCTCCAGCTTGAGGGGGAGTGTTGGAGTACTTGGTTGTATGCGTCATGAGTTGTAGTAGGGTAAATGGATCCTGGAGAAGATCCATTTACCCCATCTAGTGTTTAGTCCCACATCGTCCAGTGGTGGGACTTGGAGGCTCTGGAGAGGCTATATAAGGAGCCCCAGACCTCCTGTATCCATTAAGAAAAAGGAATGCAATATCCGCCCCTTTGAGGGCTTCTCTCGTGGTTTCATCCCGCTCCTCACAGAGTAGGGTTCCACATTAAATACCGTTGTTCTTCTCGTTCTTTATCTTTTTCCATGTTCGCTTCCGCATGTTTATTTCTTAACAATTTCTCAGTATGTGATGCCCTGATGCTGACTAATCAAGATGAGCCATGTACCTTTGAGGAGGCACAAGAGCATAAGGAGGAGATCATTGGCAAAATGCAATAAATGCAGAGATGCAGTCTTTAAAGAAAAATCATACCTATGATCTTGTTGAGCTTCTTGCAGGCAAGAGAGCACTGAAGAATAAGTGGGTCTATGAGCTGAAGTCGGATGATGGTGGCAAGCAACAGAAGTACAAGGCCATATTGATTGTGAAGGGATTCAGCCAGAAAAAGGCCGTAGACTATGATGAGATCTTCTCACCAGTTGTGAAGATGAACTCTGTGAAAGCGGTGTTGAGGCTTGTTGCAAGCCTAGACATTGAGCTAGAGCAGATGGACGTGAAGACAACTTTTCTTCACGGTGACCTAAAGGAAGAGATATACATGAAGCAAACACATGGATACCAAGAGAATGGGGAAGAGTACATGATTTGCAGGCTGAGGAAGAGTCTATATGGTCTGAAGCAAGTCCTTAGACAGTGGTACTTGAAGTTTGATACCTTCATGATGAACCAGAACTTCATGAGGACTACAAAGAATTCATGTGTATATGTTCAACGTCTTTCCCATGGTAGGTTCATTATCTTGATGATATATGTGGATGACATGGTGATGGTTGGTCATAATCCTGGGTTGATTGCAAACATCAAAGGAACTCTTCAGGGAATTTGGGATTAAGGATTTAGGTATGGCAAGCAACATACTTGGGATGTAGATCACTCACGACAGAAAAACACACAAGTTGTTGTTGTCACAAGAGAAGTATCTTGAATGCATTCTGGAGCGGTTCAACGTGAAGAATGTGAAGCCTGTCAGCATGCCCCTTGCTGCTCATTTTAAGTTGACAAAAGAAACATATCCATCTACTTCTGATGAGAAAGTTGAGATAACCAAGATTCTTTACCAGTCTGCAGTTGGCAACCTTATGTACTCTATGATCTGCACCAGCCCAGCATTGCTCATGTCGTATGCGTACTGAGCAAATTCATGTCGAATCTAGGGAAGGATTACTGGGAAGCGGTGAAGTGGATTCTAAGATACTTGAAAGGGACCTCAAGCATGTGTATGATGTTTGGGAGATCAGATCCCAAACTTTGTGGATACACTAATGCTGACATGACAGGAGAAAATCGATTTTCGAGTATATTTTCACTTTCGCAGGGGGAGCAATTTTGTGGCAGTCCAAGTTGTAGAAGTGTATTGCATTCTCAACGACAGAAGCCGAGTACAATGCAATAGCATAAGCAAGAAAAGAAATGATGTGGTTACATCGATTTCTTGGTGAACTTGGATGCAAAGACAATGAGCTGATTGTCTTTTGTGATAGGTAGAGCGCTATTGATCTGAGGAAGAGCACCATGTACCATGCTAGCACAAAGCATATATAATTATAGATGTGTGATATCATTAGCTGAGAGATGCTATTGCGAAGAAGCATTTCATTATGAAGAATGTCCACCCAGATGAAAATCCATCAGATATGCTGACAAAGGCCGTGACTCGTGACAAGCTACATCTCTATAGAGAGCTGAGCAGTGTCACCTCTCACTGATCATCTTCTCAGTGACACATCCCCTTCGGGATCGGAGTGGGAGGTTGTTGGGTTATTCTCCGGTCCCAATCTTTGGTAGCTACTGTGCAAAATACCCAAAAGATTCTTTAGGAGGGAATGATTCCCTTGCATGTCCCATGCATAGTGGAACTCCTACTTCACGTAGGAGTAGGAGAGAGAGGTGGCGGGAGCTGCTATATAAATAGCAGAGGCGCATAAGGCAATGCATTGCATGACCAAACACGAGCATCTCTCTCTCTCTCTCAATTCTCTCTCCCCGCACAAGGCGAGAAACCGGAAGTACGAGGAGCAGTCTGCACCAAAGGCGCGGGGAACAACGACAAGCTGCGAGGAGCATCTGTGCCAGAGGCGTGATGAGCGGTTCCGCGACGAGCACTGCGGAGGAGCGAGGACCTGCCCGCAGGGGGTCATTCTCTCTCGGCCATGTGTGCAGGGATCAACCAACTGCGTTAGGAGCACGTAGGGGGATCAAACATCACACAAGGAAGGTAGCGTGCATCTGCGTGAGGAGAGTAGCGTGGAACCAGCCATCGTTGGCCCTTGGCCAAAAACGCATGAGGAAGAATCACGCACGAGGAAGGACAACACGTGATGAGGAGAAGCATCGATATCGTGTTTTCCAAGTACAAGGACATGTTAAGGGAACATCGATTTCCCTACACACTCGATTGTCCTGCTCCATCCCGAGTGACGCATCGATGATGATTAGGCCTCTCCAACTTAGACTATCTTCCACGGAATCATTGAGATCAACTCATGCTGGGTTGGTCACTTGCTTTTGTTCATGAAGAAATTGGTGCTGATGAGCACGTCTCTCTTCTGCTCGGGAGGATGGGAATCCATCGATCTGTTTGCCCATCAGAAAAAAGGCTAGAACCGTTCTCTATAAAGTTGAGCTTGCAAGTCTCAAAAATTGCGATATGATGACCCTTTCCTGTACCAACAGAGTGCGATTCCTGGCCACATGTCTCTCTCTTGCCTTAGGTTAACCGATTTATAATGCTGAACTTATTTTGTCTATATCGATGGCTTTCCTCATGATGTCACTGTTATTTCTTCAAAAAGGGAAGTCAGAGATCATTTCCTACAATGAGGTCATCAGATTCTGTTAACACAGGACCGACACATCTTTAAACTGCAACAATCCATCTCATTCACCGTCGACGATGCCTCTTTTGCTCAACAGCAGAAAAGGTAGATGGTCTATCAGAGGCTGATCAAGGACAGGTGGTCTACTTTGCAGAGATCTAAACCACCTTAAATCAGTCTTTCTTATTTTACCTTGTATGGGTGCCAAACCGACTTCTTGTCTGATACCTATCGTCTGTTCCTTCTTCTGGCACTACCCATCTACTTGAGCATTTTCATATCAACTACATTCTCTTCACTTATCTAATGCCGAAAACTCAATCCCATACGAATAATGCTTATATCACTGCAGTTTGAACTTGCTTTTTTGATCTTTGAAAGTATCTTTTTATGTCAAAGAATACGTGAAGTTTCTTGGTATTTCAAGCATTCTACTCGAAGTCTCTGTGATAATTATTCCTTGTTCCAATGCGTTTCATTATTTGTATTTTTGATGGATATATGGAAATTTCTCTGTTGGTCTATTGATTGGTATTGGTTGATTATGCTTCTCTCTTGCGCGTGTGTGTGTGTATGCAAGAGATCCTTAAGAAAAAAATGATAAACTGAAATAGATCTGTCCTTCATAATTTGGAAGTTGCTGCATCAAAGTTCTGTCCTGATTTTGCATTCAGAGATGTGACAAGGGATCACCAGTTCTTAATCCCCTTATTTCTATCTAAAGAGTACCTTTACCTTGTTATATTTTACAATGTTCCTGTGGTGCCTTAGATTGTATATTATTGATACTTCTTCATCTTATGGATCTTCTTGAGCAGGTAAATACATGTAAAAGAGAAAACCGATCTCCAAGATCAAAAATCACAACCATCCTCCTGTATCAGGTTATCCGTTTGGTTGGAGATGGGGTAAGTTGGGGTAACCTCTTGTGAATAGCAGCTGTTTGGATGGTTATGGGGATTGGAGAGGATTGGAATAAGGAACGTGATGTGATGTTCCATTGATTTGTAATGGAATTCCAACCCGTGAATGCAGGAGGTAAACCGGGTTATCCCAAAGTAACCCGGTAACCAAACAGACCCATAGGCTAACAGCATGCAAAATACGTGTATTTATTCTATATACTCCTAGAAACTGAGTAGTGTATTCGAACCTGTAAATAGGGAGCTGGTATCTATCACCCACACATTGATACAAAGGAGATGAAGAGGTCAAGATATGAACAGCATTGTATTTGTTCTTTTTACCAGCGGTATTTTTTCTCTAGTGTTCACAGAGATGGCGAACCGCCATCAAATCAAGTGTCTTTTTATTGCAAGTATCTTTGAGTGCCGTTCATTTCCCAAGCAATATGTCAGTAGAATTGTTACAAGAGAAATCAAGGTATCGTGGGAAACATGTAATCGTTGGCCGAGGACCATGTATACTACATGCGAGCTCATGTGTCACCAAGGATATTAAGGAGAAATGAAGGCAGGAACACTACATCTAACACAATATGTGACACTCCATCATTCTTTTAGTAATGCAATGCTCGAGCATCACATTTTTTCATCTGCTTCTATTCTTCCTTTTGCCTATACTTCACTCTCATTGGCATTAGGATTTGGATCATCTCGAAAGCATCCAAGAGAGTTTGACGCCCTTGTCAAGATGATCAAGAATTGGGAAATGGGTAAGTGTCTACAGAGTTTGACGCCCTTGTCAAGAGGATCGTCTTGTAGTTTATAGAAGCACTATATATAACATCCATATTTATCTACAGAGTTTAGTACAAAAGAATATAAAGTATTTACTGTTTGTTACACAGAATGACTAAAATAAATTTTGAAGGTAAAAATGAGTCTTTATAAACTTTTATATAAGGCTGTGTCAGTGAAATCCCTTGCCGATCCAACCAATTATATGTGTGCCGGTTGAAGTAGTCTAAGGCATATCTATGTGTTGCGAATCACAAAAGCAAACACACAAAAACACGATCAAACAAGCAAGACGCAAACATACAGATTTACAAGGTTCACTCGTAAATGGACTACTTCATTGAGCGGCAGCGATCAGTTTCACTATATGGAGAAAAAGGAAATAAAGAGGGTACTGAAAAGGTCAGGATCAAAATAAGGATTGCAGTATCTGGTGGCTATAAGGCCCCTTTTTATAATGCAGTAGAAGAATACTGTTTGTATTCAACAATCCATCCCAACAACTCTCGACCAATCAGATTTCAGGAGATGGATCAGACATGTCAGCAATCCATCACAATAGCTCTCAACCAATCAGAATTCAGGAGACGGATCAGACATGTCAGCAATCCATCCCAGCAGCTCTTAAACAATCAGAAGGCAGGATGAAGATCAATCACATCAGCAACCCAACAAGTGGTTAGGATTCAAGTCATATCAGCAATCTCCACCTTGAATTGGATCCTCACTAGCGGAATTAATCACTGCTAGACTCCATCGGGGTTGAATTCTCATATAGAAGAATTAACCACTACTGTACTCCATGAGTTGAGTTCTCCACTAGCAGAATTAATCACTAGTATAAAATCTGATAGTAGGATTCAAGTCATATTAACAATCTCCACATTGAATTGAATCCTTAGAGAAGCTTTGCCAAGCTTCATCGTGCCGCGGCCAACTCCTCCTTAAGGCTACTGGCAACTGTTGACATTGAGCAAGTCCAAACAACATTTGAACTTACTCCCAAGTATTGTAGACCTTGCAAGACATATAACGTCTTCTACTTATTGCCTTTGATGACAACAACCCCAGCTTTGTCAACTTGCATGACTCCACCTTCAGTGTTGTATATGTATCCTTTAGAGTCCAAGACTCTAAGGGATATCAGGTTCTTCCTTAGATCAGGAACATGTCGTATCTTCTATCACAGTCCTCACAACTCCATCAGGCATCTTTGTCTTCACAAAGCCAATTTCTACAATCTTGCAAGCTGTATTACTCCATGTGACGACATTTCCACCATCTACCTTCTCATAGGTGCAGAATCAATCTTCATTGGGAGTCGTATGATAAGAACAATCTGAATCAATGTGCTATATGTCATCTTCTGATCAGTGATGGTGAGAACGAAATCATCTTCAGAATCTCTGTTACCTTGAGCCACTACAACAATTGTGGCCTTCTTTGGGCCGTCTTTCTTTCAATGTCCAGGTTTCTTGCAGTAATTGCAGATGTCCCTCGCATTGTAATTCTTTACCTTGGACTTCTGCTTTCCATTTTTTGTGTAGTCAGAATCGACATGACTCTTCTCATGAGTAATAACCAAACCTACAACATCAGAGTCTTGCATCCCAATAGCCATATATTGAAGTTTCTCGAGTATGAAGACTCGCAAGAACTTCCACTAGGGTTATTGATTCTCTTTGCACAATGAATGATTGAACAAAATTTTCAAATGATAATGAAAGAGAAACCAATAAAATCAAGGTAGCATCCTCATCTTCAATCTTAACATCGACGTTTCTTAAATCCATCAATAATGTATATAAGCGATATAGATGTTCTTTAAGAGTTGTACCTTCCCGCATGCGGAGAGAGAACATGCGTTGCTTCAAGAGAAACTTGTTGGCCAAAGACTTAGTCATGTACAGACTTTCGAGTCTCAACCACAGACCGGCCGCAGAATCCTTATTGGCAATCTCCACAATAATCTCATCCGTTAAACATAGCATGATCGTCGAGTGCGCCTTCTCTTCCTGCACCATCAACTCGGATGACTTGAGTCCCTTCGCACGCTCCCGATCTAACGGTGCCTAGTTGCCTAGCTGCTTTAGAAGGGTGCGTATCTTGATCTTCCATAAACTGAATTCATTCTTCCCCGTGAACTTCTTGATCTTCAGATTGTGCGATGTCATCTTACTGGATGATCCTGATGGAACCTAAAACTTTGATACCAGTTTGTGCGAATCACGGAAGCAAACACACAAGAACACAATCAAACAAGCAAGACATAAACACACAAATTTACAAGGTTCACCTCTAAATGGGATACGTCCTTGAGCGATGGTGATCGGTTTCACTATATGGAGAAAAAGGTAATACAAAGGGTACTGAGAAGGTACATATATGGAATGAGAATTAGGATCAGAATAAGGATTGCAGTATCTGGTGGCTTTAAGGCCAATTTTATACTGCAGCAGAAGAATACCATTTATATTCAGCAATCCATCCCAATAGCTCTCAGCCAATTAGATTTAAGGAGGTGGGTCAGACATGTCAGCGATCCATCTCAAACATCTCTCAGTCAATCAGAAGGCAGGATGAAGATCAACCACATCAGCAACCCAACAAATGGTTAGGATTCAAGTCATATCAACAATCTCCGCTTTGAATTAAATCTTTCACTAGCAGAATTAATCACTGCTAGACTTCACCGAGGTTGAATTCTCATATAGCAGAACCACTACTATACTCCCCCATGAGTTGAATTCTCTACTAGCAGAATTAACCACTGCTATATAGTAGGGATTCAAGTCATATTAACATATGAATTAACAGAAAAGTAGATTTTGTGATATATTAGTAGTAGATTTTAATGAACCCATGACAAGTCTCCATAAAAGGAGCCAGAGATGGTTGTATTAGCATATGTAAATTTTGCAGGGAGTCCCTGGAGAACTGAAGGCTTTCAGAGGATATTTATCTATTTTAAAGATCTATTTTGAGCATTGATGAACACCAATACCAATGCAGTGATGTATTCTTCCCAAGTCCTAAATCATGAATCCTTTGAAAGTTTGAGAAGTATCCATTAACATACTGAATCACTGTTTCCACAGATGGCAATTTATATGAATTATGAAGACTTGTGTTAGAGAATTGCCAAACTGATGAGACAAATAAAGGGAGTTTATGTAGATACTTTGGAACCAGTGAGTGCAAATTTGAGCTCTTTTGTAATCGAACACGGGGGACATCTTTAAGTGCATTATGAGTTTTTTTTAAGGCGACAACTAAAATTAGGGAAAGCAGTATAAATGAACCTTGGAGCTTGTTCATTGTAAATATTTTCTTTAATATTTTCAATTAAGAAAGCATTTTTTTTCATCAAGTTACTGTATAGATTAGTTGCATGAACAAGCAAGATATATAATATACACACCAAAACATTTATACACTGGAACAATTTATTCATTATTTAAAGATTGTTCAGAAACCAAAACAGACAATTTTCATTAATTATAAAAAGTGATATCAGATACTATATGATCTTGCTATAGCAAATCCATGATGTTGCAATCCATATACACATCGATGATCGTCATGACAGCTCCCAAGGTATTCAGATTAATCGTCAACATTCACTACAAGGAAAAAAGTTGACCACAGAACTATGGCCATGGATAAAAGGTTTGTGGCCACAGAATTGGATTCTGGTCACGACACGTCGTGGCCAGTAGCCGTAGGTACAAGTCTCGTTGCGAGAGTTCTCTAGCCACGAATATGCCGTGGCCACTACAAGTGGCCACAGAATTTATCGTGGCCACAACTCTTACATGAAGACGTTGGCCACGGATTGTGGCTACGAAAAGCTAGTGGCCACGGAATTATCGTGGCCACAAGTTTCCGTAGCCACATTCCGTAGCCACAACTCATTTTCTTGCAGTGATTCTTGCGCGCAATCTCATCAGCCCTCCTCAGCCTTCTCCTTCCACTTCATACACTTTAACTTCAACGCTCTTCCCAGCTCTCCCCTCATGATCTCCCTTACCAAAGTCTCAGCCTCCCCATCCCACACCTCCATGGCAACCCCCTCTCCCTCGCAAGCGTTCGATGATAGGCTGGAGAATCCACAGAAATGGCACCTCGCTGCGCGCAATCCCCCTGCGAACTCGGCAAGCTGCCATGCCTCCATGGTGCTGATGCTGTCGAAGCTGACGTACAAAACAGGCGCACTCTGTTTCTTCCTTCCATAGGTTCAGATGCAAGTCGTGAATGCTTGGTGCACCTGTGCTATCGTATGGGACCACCGATATGGGTTCCAATAGTATAGAGCCGCTTGAACCTGGGCCTCATTGCTTCGAGGGTGGCGTGTTCGAGCTCATCGAAGGTGTTGAGGACGACGACGGATGCACGGGAGGCCCAGACACTGGCTTCCATGTTGAATTGGGGGTTGATGTCGTTAGGGTCAGTGGTGTTGACGAAGGACAGTTGCTCAGGTGGAGAGGGCTGAGGCCTGGAAACCAGTCGATGATGGTATCCAAGTAACCAACCATTTGTGAAGAAGCTTTCATCTCCATGCATGCAATGGAGAAAAGAAATCATATATAATCAAACCCCTTCGTAATATTTGTTTTACCATAATTAAGAAATGTAAATTTCTATCTACAGAAATACTTCCTGTACTTCAATTTATCCCAAAAATATTAAGCATGATTTTTCAAACAAAATCAGCATATAATTATAGATTTCCCGTTCCTCCCCCCTATATTTCAATCGAATATATTTTCTAAGTGTAAAATTACTTTGCAACTTTTTAAAACAGTTGCAAAGTTTCATCAATCAAGCATCTTTTTTAAACACGATTAATTGTTACATCATAGCATCGAAATAGGAGACAAGCATGCAATAAGCTGCGCGGTTAGTTCTTTTTAAATTGCAAAATCAATCTTTCTAAACGCTACATCCACAACCGTAGGAACCATAACATTACTGCTCAAGACTTTTTGGACCATCTTCATAAAGTGCTCAACAACTTCTAATGCTAAGAATTCAAAAGTATCAAAACCAAAAGGGATGAAGACGTGTTGATTTTCAATGCACGATTTTTCGTGCTTCACCACTTTTTCTGAAATAGCTTTATGTGCAGCATACCCTGCTGTGAAGGTCCCACTCTTCAAGCCCACCATCGGAGAAACTCTCGTCAAATCTACACAAGCATGTTTCCTCCGATCCATCCAAAAATCAAAATATCAACAGGTCTAAGTGTGGATCTTCCCTCTTGTGGATCAGTTAAAAAGTTCATAGACGCCTCGTTCTTAGCAGCAACACCCGCATGTTTGAGTACATCAAATAAAACATCGCTAACAATATCGTGTATATACTTAAAACTCGAAAGCTTCATGCAATGAAATGCATGATCCCCAAAAGTGTCTAAGCATGCCTTACAACAAATTGAACATATCTCATCAGCTGATAATAAAGGAATCATGAGACGATGTCTGAGGATACTGCGATACTTCACTGGTGACATGTGCAGACTAAGTCCGTCAACAAGAATAGTAAGGAGAAAATCCTGAGCATGATCAGCTTAAAGACACTGAAAAATTACTTTTGTCTAACGATCATATAAAATTCACCTTCATTTCCTCAATTATTTTGCTAGAAAACACTCGCCAAAATATTTTGGGCCTTTGGAGGGACAATGTCCTTTCTAGAGAAGAAACTGAGCGTGGAGTTCATATTGTAAATCTCACTGTCTCACAAGATATGATCCTGAAGCTCTCAAGACTGTGCTCTGGAAGCCATAAAGGCATATGAAGAAGCCTCAACTGCTAAAAGTAGCACTAGACCGCTAAGAAGAATGGACAATGAAGCCACCCTCCATTGGAGGTCTCCAAAAAAGAGGCCTCCACAAACAACAATGTCTGCAATAGGACTCTTGTAAGCCTCTGTCGAATAATATTGATGCCTCATCCATGTACATAGGTTGACAAGTACTCAAGCCAAATAAAAGTTTTGTTATACCCATACGAACGGAGTAAAAGAAGCTCACTCTGGGGATCAACCAACTGAGGAAGAAGATGCATCAACTTCACAGCTTTAGCAACCTGTCCAAAGTCAAACCTTCAATAAATTTTTATTCCCTACTAACTGCTCCTCTAAGAAACTTCGTGCCTATTAAAGGTTTTCCAGTACATGTTGGGAAAACCCTTTTGCGAAGCTTCCTATCGTCTCATGGTCGGCCAAAAGATCTCAGTTTTATGAATATTAAAACTAGAACCCAAGTCTAGCCCACACTGCTATATGATACCCAGAATCTTAACCACCTTATCTGTGTCCCCAATAATTGTACCATCATCAAGATACCATCATAAAGAAGTAGCTTGCAATTACCCACGATATAATGGATAAATGGTGTAGTATGGGGGAGAAAAGGAGTGGTCCTAGAAGATCACCTTGTTGCACTCCAACGAATGACCAGATATGTCTGTCTCCAAGCTATAACCTTGTTTTCTGTCCATATAAGAACTCCACCTACAAAGAGATAGATGGTCATCTTGCTCTCACTTGGCATAATAAGACAAACCTATCAACCATATTAAAGGCATTAGAAAAATCCACCGTGAGCATGGAAAAAGAACCATTGCTATGACGAGCGTTCAGCATTCTGTTGACACTGTGTATAATAGCTTTAGCTCCATCAGAAACACCCACTGCAAACTAAAAATCATTCAGATATTTGAGCATATCTTTACTTACTCCCACCAAAGCAACTTTAGACACTAGTCGCCTTCAAATAGTACCAACTGCAACGTGATGAATGCTGTTGTCTGGCTTAAGCAATGTAAGTGGTGCATATGCTATAAATTCTAACAAACACGGGGACATCTCCCACCCAACCATAGATTAACGATAAGGGTGATGTCATGTAAAGGTCCATGTCCATGATAAACATCTCTCCACACATAGCATCAAGAAGGTGTTGGGCCATCAAATCGTCAATACCATAGGAAGTCCCTTTAGGGAAAAACATGATACACCTAAGAACGGTATCAACTTCTGCAACAAGAGGAGTTTCAGAAGGGGATAACCTGGAAGGGATGAAGATGGATTGCAATGGTGTTCCGCCTCTAAATCCCTAATGGTATCTCCATTTAAAGGTGCCACACCAGATGAAGACAACTTTTACCGTTGTTGTAAAATGACCATCTGCAATCTTGCGAAGGCATTGCCTGATGTTGAGATTTAATTTTTTTATCTCTCTCCTTAGAGCAACCACCGTTATGGTCCATAGACTCAAGCATAGGAGCATTCAACACATGATCCACTAGCTTAGCAATATCGTCAACTTCTCCCCAAGTAGAGAGTGAGCTAAGGATAAGACATTGTATAGACTTTCTGCTGCCAGATCTACAATCAAGTTCGTTTTGAGGATGGAACACCTGCATAGTACATCATGGAAGAAGCAACAACATCACTCATGAAGATACGGATCCTGGCTCAACGATCACTATATAAAGAGATGTCTTTAAAATTTGAGAGAAGGCAAGTCAACAACTAAGAGGGATGCTCTTTACTGTCAAGATAGGTTCTCTAAAGACCCGATCAAGAAGCCAACCATCACAGACTTGTCCCTCCATAGCAGTAGATATCTCAATACTCTTTTAGAGGTGCTTAATGATGCCAACAAGGCAACTTTCAATCTCTCCGATCTCCTTAGTGACCCGAATAATACCATCATCGAGGTGGCATGCGTGACTCGTTGCATATATCTGATAACTAAGATTTGAAGAGGATTGTGCAGTTTCACAAGGTGAAACCGCAGTTGATGTGTTAACCGCTCAATTAATCAACAATTAACCCACAATATGAACAAAGCAATGAATAACAAAGTTGTGAGTTAAAATTTATTATAACTCTACAATAAATGTGTTTAAGTGTAAGCATGCGTAGAGGTCGAACACAGGGAGCAAACGCTAGTTTGTGCGAATTTATGTACAAAAATTATTCTTTTTCCTCTTGTCTTTTTATTGCTTTTGTGGGTTTTTTATTATATATATATGTATTATTTTTTTATATTTTGTTTTTAATTTTATATTTTATATTTTCTTTTTATATATTTATATTTTTATACTTCTTTTTCTTTTTACTAAAGATATATAATACATATAAGGCTATATATGCCATATAAGATAATTATAATTTTAATACTAATAAAAATAAATAAAATATAGAAAATACATTGTTTTTAGGTTTTATATATTTTATAATGTCTTTTTTAATTTTTCTGGGATTTTTGCTAATTTTTATGGATTTTAAAATCAAAACATCGCAACTCAAGGATTAAATAATAAGTCGAAATTGAATTAGATATTAAAAATAGCAAATTAAGTCCAAAATTATCCAAATCATTTTAATAGGTAGATAATTATATAAAGAAAAGTATAGAGTAGAAAAACAAAATTTTGTTATTTCTAGGAATTTTATAAATTCTAATCAATATTTTTGGGGTTTTTTCAATTTTTAGGCTTTTCCTTTGTTCCATTTTAGTGATTTTTGGTCTTTAGTTAAAATAGCATAAAATAAACTACATAGAATTTTTTGTAATTTTTCATGATGTTTTTATATTTTTTAGTATTTTATACTATAGACAAAAGAAAAATGAGCTCCTTTTGATTTTTAATAAATGGCTAAAATACCCAAAAAAGCAAAATATAAATGTGACATGAAAGTACATGCTACCATGCATCTAACCCTACTTTTGCATAATTTTAGAATCTAAGGAGCTATTTTTAATAAATAAAAGTCAAGCACTAAAATTCAAACACTAGTAGGGGCAAATATGTAAATAATTTAAAGTCTAAGGGCCACTCTACAAATTTCATAAAAATATACAACATATTTGAAAATTAATGGACTACAAATAAATACAAAAAGGCATAAAGGCTTCCCTGTATTTTGCCATGCTCACGTGGGACGACACGTGAGCTGAGCTGGATTGGAGGCCAGGGAGCAGAGGTGGCCGGTGACGGCTGCCCTGGGTGCACCCCTCCTCCGTGGGCTCTCCAGACCTCAAAGGACTCCCCCTATCACGAGGATACACACTAGGCCAAGGTCGAAGGGCTCTAAGACTTGGAAATCGACCAAATTTGAAGAAGGAAGTAGTGTTTATTTATAAACAAGTCTGGGTACCCTTATTCAAGGACGATTTGGTGAGAATCGTGCGTATGAACAAGGAATCCAAAGGGTTGGCGTGAATCCGGGGATATTCATGATGATTTCTTCTGAAGGGGTCGAGGTTGTTTGATTGATGGATTGAGTGGGAATATATGATGAAAATGGGGGAAAAGACGGATGTTAGGAATCAGGTGCCTTGGAAGGGGAGTTGACCAGAGGTCAACGGACCTCGGCCTGTGGTTGGGCCACGTAAGCCCACTACAGGACAAAAATGTAAGTTTTATTCGAAATTAATTATTTAAAAATAATAAATGATTTTATTATTTTTTATTATAAAATAAATTTTTTTATTATTTTATGTGGTACCTTATTATGATTTTTATTTATTTTTGGTGTTATTTATTATAGTTAATTTTTAGGGGTATATCTATAGTTATATTCATCTATGTTTTAGCTATTTTTTATATATTTTATTTATTATTTTATTCTCTTATTTTATATATTTATAACTTATTTTTTAGATACACAAATATAATTTTATCATGATGTTATTTGTATCTTTAAATAAATAGGGGTATAGATTATATGGGTATAATTATAGGTATTTTATCTATGTATTATATATACATTTTATTTTTGATGTGCTTCTTGGTTTTTATTTCAGCTTTATATTTTTACTAGAATATAAGTACTATTTACAAGAGTCTAAAAATATAAAAGAATCAAAGAATAGATTTTCCTTTTATTTATTTACAAGTATTAGCATATGTATTTTTATCTATATTTCTATAGGATTATTTTATTTTAATGTTTTATTGGTTCTTTTATTTTAGTCTTAATATATACATATGTTATACATAATATTATGCAAAATTATAAAAATATAAAATTGTAGAAATAATAAAGAATGAATAAATTGAATATTTTATTCAGGTATACTTTGCAATGAGGGTCCAAAACCTAACTTTCACATTTTAACTCCAAAAATATAAAACCACCTTCATTAAATAGCACATGAAAAGTTTTATACAATTAGAGGTGATTTTGATACATTTTGAGTTTTTATTTGAAAGATATGGCTCTGTGAAATTGGTATTCTAGCTTTTTATTTTGTGTATAAAAAGTACTCTGTGTATTATTTTTGAAAAATTCAATTTTATATTATTATTTACATTATTATATATAAATTTCATTATAAAGTTTTTTTATTCGATGTATAAATAATAAAAAATAAAATGGGTGTCAAAAATAGATTATTGAATGAATAAATAAATGTGATTTTATTGTATTATGACCCTTATCTCCCCCGACTTTATTCCTTGTCGACCAACTCAATTCTTGACTTGGTCTCAAGGTTTAGGGTCATAAAATACCTTTGATATTTTATTCTTTTTCTTTTCTTCTCTTTATTTTATAATTTTGGTAATAAAAATAATATTATTTTCACAATATATGCAATACATAATGAAATACTATTTTTTACAAATTAATGTTATTTACTCGCATTATCTTGGATTTTTAAGTCCAAAATGATAGAATAAAGGTGATGAAATGGAGATTCATCACTATCTGCATACACTTCCTGCATAATCAATAATAAAGGACACTCAAGGTCTCATCCAAAACAAGAATAAGTCAGTTTTGTAATAGCTCCATGCAACAAGGTACAACGCTCTTCACTAGAGAGATGCACTCCTTTGAGATAAGAAATCAAACGTGTAAAGACTTTGCTACCATCTCTACTATCCGGGCAATAATGAAAATCCTGAATGGACACAGTAAGATCCCTCTAAACAAATTTTTAGGAGGGCACAAAGAAGGTAGTGGGTTGGATGTACGAAGCACGTGTTTATGAATTTCTCCTTCTTCTAGATCAGACATAATGTTGCTCTCCAAGTATAAAAGTGGGTGGGACAAAACTCTGAACACCCGGTAAGTACTCTAAATTGAACCCTAACATGAGCAGAAGGGGAAATAAATAAAATAAAATAGCTACGTACACGTTACATAGGTATAATGTGTACACAAGTATATTTATTTAATCCATTAAATAAAATTCATAAAAATAAAATAAAAATATATCTAATATCCTCTAATTATTTTGTAAATAAATAAATATTAATGTGAATATTTGTAAAAATAAATAACTAAAATTGTGTATATTGTATATATAGGTATTCTATACCCACAAATAAGGGTATTTATTTATTTTAACATATATATCAACTTATTTAATTTATTAAAAATACTTAAAAATTAGTTTATTCATTTATAAACATTTTTATGTTGAAAATTTTTAAATTTAGAATCATTTTCTATTTGTTTTTATTTATTTCATGAGTTTTTGTCTTCTAGTTGTTATCCCCATTCAAACCTCGTTCTGATTGGTCAGACCCGGGTCCGTTGACCCGAGTCAACCGCTCCAGCTCTTTTCAAAACACGAATAACAATCATACTTGTCTTCTTCACCGATTTCTTTCACCTTATTGATTATCCTAAAAATCATGGTTCCTTCACCCGAATAAACTTCATACATCCTTTATACACGCCCGAATAAAATTTCATCTTGTGGTGCCTCAGTTCGCGTACTTTCTTATTTCGAATTTCGATCGACAACATCCTCTATAAATAAGAGCTCTGGCCCCTTGATTTGTTTTGATCCGTCTTTCAGCCTTTCTTCACCCAGAGATTGAGTCTAAGAGATAATTGATTGTGACAGGACTTATTCTCCATGATCAAGAGTATGTGAAGAATACTAGACGTGCGATCTACACTTGCCGACATTGAGGTCTTCGAAGCTCTACGACGCTTGGAAACTGCAACTTTACTGCCACTACATCAATGCGAGAATCACCCCCATCTTCATCCCAGGTAAATGTAGGTAAGATTTAGTTTTAATTTCTTTAAATTTTCATTGGTTTTGTTTCAATTACAGTTGTGTAGACGTAGGATCTTAATCAACCTCTGATCATCTTAGATAGGAGGTTAATTCCTTGGATTTCAACCCAATCTGCATCTAGACTCGCCTCATCACGATGATCCGCTTCTTTACGATATTCTCTCATGATCTGATCAACTTAGATCTGAAAATAATATGAAATTTTGGGTTGTTTCCTCTACTTGCATAGAACCCAATCCATTCACTATCCACCTTCTATTCCATTGCTTTGAATAACAATCTAGCCGAGGTGTTGGTGCTTCGAGCCTTAATAGTCGTTGTATTCATAACAAGCTTCATCGGGATCCGGCGTTCTGATGAATCTCCCTATTTCATCACCTTTATTCTTTCATCTTGGCCTTTAAAGCCTAGCTTAATGCATGCATATCATATTATTTTTTATGAATTAATATTCATTATTTATTGTATAAATTACATTATTTAAAGCCAAATGAAAAGAATAAGGAAAAGAAAAGAAAAAGAAATAAAATGTCAAATGTATTTTATGACCCAAGACCCCGAGACCTACGCATCATGATAACTGGACAACAAGGAATAAAGTATGGGGAGAAAAGGGTCAATAACACAACAAAAACCCTCATATTTATTCTTCACTAATGAATTTTTTGAGACATGTTTTATTCTTTATTATTTTTACTTCAAATCAATAAACTTTTTACATGAAAGTTGTAGATAAAAATACATAGAAAAATAAAAATTGATTTCACACAAAAATAATACATATTGTACATCCTACACTCAAAATAAAAAGCCAAAATCCAAACTTCCCAGACCCATATCTTCTTCATATAAACTTAAAATACACCAAAATCACCTTTAATTGTATATAACTTTTTATTACATATTTAATTAAGGTAGTTCAATTTGGAGTTAAGATGCAAAAGTTAGGTTTTTGAACCCTTATTGTACAATATACCTAAATAAAATATCCATTTTTATTTAGTCTTTATATTTTTCATAATTTTATATCTTTATAAATTTGTAAATATTCTTTATAGTGTATGTACATATTTAGAACATAATAAAACCATAAAAAATATATTAAAATAAAATAATATACAAAAATATATAGATGAATTACCTATACTTATACTTATGTAATAAATACCCTTATTTATTTAAGTGTACATATTATATCATAAAAATTTAAAAAAAATATATTTGTGCATATAAAATAATTTATAAATTTATAAATTATGTATATGATGAATACCCATTCATCACTCTTTATTCTTATATTTTAGCTACAAAAACCTTTGCCAATGCATGTATATTCATGTAAATACAAATAATTACCAAAAGCATGCATTGTATAAAGTTTAATAATTAGCATGTTTTTGTGTAAAATTAAAAGAATAAAGAGACAAAAGAAAAAGAGGGAAATATTTAGAATAAATATTGAGAAACCTAACCCCAAGGGAGGGCTCAGAATGGGCCTGACCGCATAAAAGCCAAAGTAGAAAGAGATATGGTGCTCATGTGTGTAAATATTCCTGTAAATAAAATAAAAATATTTTCCTCCCAAAAATAGAATAAAAGTGGTTTGTAAATGTTGTATATATTTATAATTATAAAAATTAAAACAAGAATAAAAAAATTAAAAAGAAAATAAAAAGAGACACTTGTGTACATATCCACTATGTACATACAACCACTCCTATATTTATTTCACCCTATAAATATATAAATTAAAATTCCAAAACGTTTGTAAATATTCTATTTATTATGGTGTAAATAAATAAAGGGATATTTACACCCATAACCCTGAGTAATATGGTAATTACCCCAGGAACCCTCGATAAACATGAATTACATCCAGAACCCTGAGTAATGCTTAACCTTTACATGGCATAACCCTGCGTCAAATTCCGTCTTAATTCTCCGTTATGTCTGACGGAAAAAGTTTTAAATTGACAATTTTACCCCTCAGGACACATCATATTTATAATAGGATGCCATTCAATCAAACACTAGCATGCCATTGTCTTCTCTCCGACGAAGCCCCCCGTCATCCCGCCGCCGAGGTTCTCCGCTCCTGCTCAGTCCCCCAAGCCGAGTTGCTCCACCCCTGCACCGTCCTCGAAGCCCCCCACCCGCACGCGCCTGCTGCTCGAATCTCCCCGCCCGCGTTTGCTCCTCCACCGTACCTGAAACCCCCACTGCGCCGAGCTGCTCCACCCCCCTTCTCGCCGAGCCCCGGCTGCTCGAAGTCCCACGGCCGCGTCGACCTCCTCATCGAAACCCTGAATAACCACTCCCGCATTCCCCTGTCCCGGAGCCCGCGTACCCACCGCCCAGAGAAGGCCCCCCTCCCCTGTCCCTGAATAACCACTCCCAGCAGCCCCGCCCCCAACCCCATACCGAACTTCCCCCTCGCCGGCGCGGCCGGTGCACCGTAACCGTATCCCTGCGGCGTTGCGTACGCGTACCCCCGGGTGCTGGCTGCGGCGGTGCACCATCGTAGCCGTATCCTCCTGGATATCCCGCGTATCCGGCAGGCGGATACGCCGGGTACGCCGTGATGGGCTCCGCCTGACGCGGGACCGACACGGGTTCTCCGAACTTGTAGGAGCAGTTGAGCACGCCCTTGCCCTTCCCGGACGGCCTGACGACCTGGTAGCTGACGAACCTCGGCTGGGTGGCGTCGGGTTCGAGATCGCGGATGGGGAAGCGGACGGAGCTGACGTGACAGTCGCCGAGGAAGGGGCGGTGGGTGCGGAGGGCGATGTCGAGAGAGAGGTGGTCGGACGGCGCGGAGACGGGGATGGAGAAACGGAGGGTGCAGGACTTAATTCTTTGAGTCCACTAGGCTATGAGCATATGTCATCTTGATGAGCCTAAGTAGAGCACTTAACAACACACGCATGACTCTTAGAGACAATGGCTTGACTTGCACCAGCACTTTACACATACCTCAGATCCGGCGAGCTAGCGCCGCCGTGCTCCGCCCAGAGCAGGAGCACGAGCCTCGGGCCACGACGACCCGCGAGGCGACGACCCAGAGCAAGCCCTGCTCGCCCACAGTCGACTCGTCCACCCAGGTAGCCTAGTTTCCTTCCCGTTTTCGTTAATTTCTAGTTTCCCCCAAATTGCGTCGTCGCCGACCATCCTCGATTCCGGCCATCTCCGCCTCCCACTCGATCATCGGACCCTTCCATCACATTCGCCTCCTTCCCGCGTACGTTCTACGCCCCTCCATTCGACCCATCTCGCACAGGAGCTGGGGATTCGAGCTCCACCGTCTACCCCCTCGCCGGAGCTCGACCGCCCCGCCTCACCAGTCACCTTCACCCCCTCTCACAGGGTCGAGGCACTTTGCCCTCGACCCGCGAGCGTTTTGCTGTGACTTGCAGGTCTAGTCGAGACCATCTGAGGGTCCGACCATCCAGGAGCAGGCGCTCGACCTCCGCCGACCTCGTCGGAGCTCTCCAGCGCTCCGTCGAGTCATCGGAGGCCACCAGTCGACGCGGAGGGCCAATAGCCATCTTCTTCGATCTTCAGAGCCCCGCGAGGAGGACGGGAGTGCACGCAGCGGGCCGACGAAGTTTGCTAGCCATCAGTTCTTCCTCGATCCTTCTCTGCCGTCCAATGCTCCTGCTCCAGTTTTGATCGCCACCGTCCGCTTGCGGAGCCACCAGCAGCGTCAGATCCATCTGAGGAGCGATCTGGATCGTTCGATGCCCGAGGTTTCGCCACAGTGACCCTCCTTCGTTTGATCTACCACGTGGCGGAGTCTCAGCCATCGATTAGAGCCGAGGGGGTCTTGCGTTGGGCGCCACCAGTCCCACACCGTTCGATTCACCACGTGGCAGCCATCCATCCCTCGGATATAATAATGGGGTAATTGTTCTTAGGCCCCCCCTGTTTATCTTATTTCATATTTAGTCCTGTAAATACTATAGTCAGTTGTTTTATCTTTGGTACTTTTGCACTTTAGACCTTATCCTTTCTATATTTGCATGTATACCCCTGCTTGTAGTGTGTCACGTGCATCGACACGTGTGTTTTTGGGATATTTGCATATTTAGCCATGTAGGTCCTGGTTGTTAATGAATGAATGAATATTTTTGGACAATTGCATTTTTACCCCTGTGAGTGCGGAATTGGCGCATGTGCATTTTATGTTTGGGTATTTTACAACAAGCCCCCTGGACTTTTAATACCTGTTATTATTTAGTCCAGGAACCTTGTTTTTATTGCAATTAGGACCCTGAGTGCCCCAGAAACGCGCCTCGCGCATGACTTCTTGGGAATTTTGCACCGAACCCCCTGGAACTTCTGATATTTACGTTTAGGTCCCTGTACACTGTACCTTGGTTTTGATTTTTAATAAGATATCAAACTAACTCCAAATTCAATGAAAATTGTATACATGGCTTCTGCCATGGTGTAAAATTTTCTAGAATTTTTGGGGACATTTTTAATTTCATTTATTATTTTTAAAAATTCAGAAACACGCATTTTCTTCACTGTCTGACTTTAAAAATCATAAAAAATATTAAAATACCTCTAAAAATTATAAAAAAATTGTTTATTGTGTGTTTTGTCTTGTTTGATTTTCTGACCAAATTTGGTCATTTTTCATCACACAAAACTCATAAAAATTACAAAACACTAAAAATCTCATAAAAATTCTAGTAATTATTGTAAAAATCCAAAAACAATAATTCCAGTGGCCAAATTTTCTTTGTAGTTTTTACTACACAGGAAAATTACCCCCAGGCCTTTTAGGGACTTAAATAAAAATCCCCCAAGCTTGGCTGGATATTGTTGATGTTTCCTTGCATTGTTTGATTTTTAGAAACTTAAATAAAAATCAGAAAACATTAAAAATCATAAAATACATAAAAACATTTTTATTTGAATTTTTGATTGATTTTTGATGCATTAAATAATTGTTTGAAGTTGGTTGTTTCTTTGCTTTCCTTATTTTCTTAATTAATTAAAAATCCAAAAAATTATAAAAACTAAAAACCCTTAAAAAATAGTTTCTTTTTATTTTTATTCTCTTTTTGACTACTTCGTAGGCCGCAAGGCCATCACGTGCTCCCTGAGTCCGACCCTGGACGCTATACCAGGCTAATTTAATAGCCAGGACCGCTATTTGTATTTATTCGATTTTATCTGATTTTGGTGGTCTGAACCTCAATTTTCTTGTTGACCGACTGATCTCTTGAGCGACCGAGGTCGCAACGACCTGTGTTATTTCTTCATCCTTAGTTGCTTGGGGTTTTTCGGCCTTCAGAATGGCGCCGTTGCCGGGGAGCACGGCTTAGTAGTCTGTTTTCGATTTTTTCCCGCGGTTTTCTTTTCCGCGGCTTTTTGTGCATATTTTGTATATATCATTTATTTGCATAATTGTTTAAATAATCTGGTCTGACGTTCTATTTGTTTTCTTGCGAGGGCCAGAGGACCGAGACGGCTTTCTTCGGAAGCCGAGCAACTGCGGGAACCGGAGGCGGCTCTTTTCTTTACAGAGCCGTAGGAGGACGCGAGGAGCAAGCACGAGCACGGGAACCGCGGAATAGCCGCGGAGTAGCATAGTTTAGATTAGGCTTGCTTTCGGCAAATATTTGAACAATTGTTGTAATAATACAGGGACAGGACACTCAGACAGACATTTGGACTCTTGGGGTCTGTTTCGTTGAGCACTGGTGTGCTCCGGAGACCTGCTCGGTTTTTACGCGGTTTTCACGATTTTATTTCTTTCTTGCATTTTCCGGTTTCACGCGGATTTTCGAGCCCCTAGCCGTAGGATGTTCTGCTTGATTGTGACGTAAAAAAATTAGGATCCAAATATCCTAATATATCTGCCTGCACCTATAAATCGGTAATTGGACCAAAAATAAAAAAAAATAAAATAGCCGTTCCATCACCTCCGAGCCTACGCGCTGCGAGCCTGCCCCGTTAAGCGCTACTCCTGAACTCGACCTGTCGAGAAGAAGAGGGGTGGGTCTAGACCGGACTCTTTGGATTGGAGGCTGGTGTTCGGCTAGCCGTTCTTTCAAGTAGCACTGCTGTTTAGGGACTCGGTTTTCCGCATGCACCATTTAGGTAGTTTTATTTCTGTCTTTCAATTCTGCGTGGATCATCCTGCATGTAGACTGCTGGAGTCAGGTACGCATCTCTTACTCTGCATGTATCATTGATTTATCGCGCATCGGCTTTTTCGTCTTCTCCCCCCTGTTTTGGACTTAATAACCAGGAGAACCGAAAAATTCGTTAGGTGTTTTTGCTTGCATGAAAAATATCTAAAAAATAAAAAAAACAATAAAATTGGGACTGTTTAAGCTATTGACCTTAAAAGACGCTTAGCCTAAAAATCTGTCTTGGGGAGAGCAACCCCCTCATTGTTTGGTTTGATTGTGCGAGAGAGTGACCCGTACACTAGGCAGAGCCCCTTGGTACTCCTCCCGACTGATTACCGACTCTTCTGTGCGGGACAGTCGATTGGGAGAGTATCGGGTATCCCAACAGGTCACGTAATCGCTCTGATATTTTGATTGTTCACCAAAATAAAAATTGACAAGATAAATTGACCGAACCATTACGGTCTTCAGCTCGCGTTGCGTTGGTGAACTGGGGGTTTTCTTGTACTCATAGTTTTTCCAGATCTCATCCACACTACTCGCCAGATCACGATGATGGGCAGGAGGTCTCTTAGGCAGCCTTTGGCTGCACCGCTTTTTAGCACTCCGGCCCATTCATCTAGGTCGGTTCGTGGGAGCTCAGACCTGCTCTCCGAAGCCGAGTATGACTCCGCCCTGTTCCCCCTTGACCACCCTTCTTCTGATACCGAGATACCAGTACCAAAGGAGAGACAGACAGATGATTTATCAGCACCTGAGTTCGGTTGTTTTGATTTTTCAGAGCCTATGGCCGGCAGTTCAGATGACCACCCTGGAGGTCCACGAGGAGATCAGCATTTCGTTCTGGACCAGGGTTCGATCAACTCCACCCTGATCGCCTCCCTCGAGTCAGTACAGCAGCAGCTGAGGGATCAGGGGGCATTCATGATAGAGATGAGGAGAGAGCTTGAACAGTTGAGAGCCAACCGCGAGAACCGCGGAGGAGGACCCGACGATACAGCAGCTGCCGCGGCAGCCGCAGCCGCGGCAGCAGCCGCAGCAGCAGCAGCCACAGCAGGAGGAGCAGGACCACCGAGACCGATGCGGGATAACCACAATCCCGGATCGACTTTGACACACCGTTGGGTGGTGCTACCGGCCATCGTAGGGGACTTCAAGTTCCCCCCGAACACTTTGCAGCTCCTTCCCCGGTTTCACGGTTTGGCTACTGAGGAGCCTCATCTCCACCTTCAGGAGTTTGAGATGATTTGCAGTACTGTCCACGATCGCCAGGTGGACCAGGACACCATACAGATGATTGCCTTCCCCTTTTCCTTAGCAGACAGAGCATCCACCTGGCTGAAGCACTTGGGAAAGTTTGTCTACACTTGGGAGCAGCTCCGCGCTGAGTACTTGCACAATTACTATCCACTCGGGCGGACGAACGCCGCTAGAGCCCTGATCAGCAACTTCTCCATGCTCCCCAACGAGAAGTTCCACGAGGCATGGGAGAGGTTTCGAGAGCTGACCGACAGATGCCCGCACCACGACATTTCCAAGCCGAACCTTGTTCAGAGCTTCTTCAGCGGGCTGACACCAAAGCTTCAGGGCTTGGTGAACGCTTCTTGTGGCGGGTCTTATTTCGCCAAGGATCACGACCAGGTCTGGACCATCTACGAGGAGATGGTCGAGAACTACATGGTGATGTCCCAGACCAGGTTGTACACTCAGGGCAGACCCCAGCAGCCAGGACCCGTGCAGTACCAGAGGATAGCACGGGTCGACGCCGGTCCTTCCAGTTCGTCCGCAGTAGCAGCAGCACAGGCAGAGTCTTCAGCTGCGGACATGGGCATCATCAGCGAGAAGTTGGATCGGATGAAGCTGATAAAGAAGAAGCAATGCCAGGGCATCACTCAGATGGAGCAGATGGCACAGACTCTGAGCGACATGAAGACCCAGATCATGTGTCTCCAGGAGGCACAGACGGCTTCCCAGCCCCGTCTTCAGTCACGAGGCGACTCCGGTAGCAGCAGCAACTCGTCCCAGCGCTCCAGCTCACACCAGCAGCCTAGACAGGTTCACCTTGTACAGGCGGAGCCATACCAGCAGCCGCAGCCTACCTACCAGTCACCACCGTCTCCAGACATGCAGATGGTGGTATACCAGCCGGATCAGCCTCTGGCAGTACTCCCACCAGCCCAGTACGATGTAGAGTCGTTGATGGATGTCAACGGGATTTGGTATGACCGCCCTCAGCCTGGAATCCGACGAGACCATCCCGGATTCAGGTGGGGGAATGGAGGTACCCAGCCCCAGTAGCAGCCATCTGGTCAGGGAGGCCAGTACAGCCAGCAGAGAGAGCACCAGCAGCAGCAGCAGCCCCCAGTGTACCCATCACCACAGCAGCAGCAGTCGTCCTATGGTCCTCGTTCCTATCAGCATGGACAGTCTTGGAGGCGAGATCAGCCTCCTCAGCAGCAGCAGCATCACCCATACCCCTCTCAGCACCAGCAGCAGATCCAACAGCCTCACTACCAGAGAGGCTACCCGTCGGGTTCCCATGAGAACCCTGTCTTGGATGACATAGCCCGCCTCCTCACGGATCAGCAGGCTACCTTCAGACGGGAGATGGACGAGTTCCGCCAGGAGATGCGAGACATAGTGAGAGGGAAGGCCGCCATCCCTGCCCAGATAGAGCCGAACCCCAACAGTCTGAAGCGGAAATCTGAGCAGGTAGCTTGTACTAAGTATACCACTCCTAGTGATGCATTTGGTGATATGACTGGATATCTGTTTGATACTGATTTTGTCACACTTAGGAGCGGTAGGATGCCAGCAGGCGGCGCCTCATCTGAGCTACATCATGAGGATCCACCTAGAGCGCCCAACGAGGAGGATGACGACGGTGTACTGATGCCACCAAGGATGCTGATTCCACCGGCGGTGCTAAGGCCGCCATTTCACCAGTTCAAGGAGGTGGTACTGAGGCCACCCACGATGCCGAGCCAGAGTGCGGTACTGAGGCCTCAAGTCCTACAGCCGATCCAACCGATGGTGGTACTGAGGCCACCCGTACTTCTGAGAGACATGTAGTTTTTCCTTCTTCTGCACCCGTATCTCGGAACATTTCTGTGAATAAAGGAAATGGTTTATTTTCTTCTGGTCCCACTGTGGTGCATGATGTATGTGTGGATCCGGTCGTCGAACCACCTAGACCCTTTCCTAGTCCTTCATCTGAGAAGGACCCAGTGATCCCCTTCCCTAGAGCCCTTCAGATGGGGAAGGGGAAGAAAACAGAAAATCCCAAAAAGAGAGAGCAGGAAGAGTTCAGCCAGCAGATGATAGATCATTTTCACATACAGCTGACTCTTCAGGAGGCTTTGCAGCACATCCCCCTTCTTCAGCGTTCATTGAGAGACAGGACCACAGTCAGGAGCAAGAGGAGGAACCACCACTCTGAGATCCATGTGCTGACGAAAGCCACGTGTTTCGCGATCCAGAACCGTCTGCCGGCCAAGAGGCCAGATTCAGGAGCCCCTTATGTCAGATGCCATATCAGTGAGTAGAGGTTCGACCGTACTCTATTAGATAGCGGATCGTCGATCAACCTCCTTCCGGCAGCCCTCCTCGATCATTTCGAGTTGGGCACTCTTAGACAGAGCAGGACTGTCCTTCAGTTTGTTGATAGATCTGTCAAGAGGCCGAAGGGGTTGTTGCGAGACGTTGTCGTCACTATTCAGGGCCTGCAATTCCCCGTGGACTTCGTAGTGTTGGACATGGAGATCCCTGATTCAGTGACCGATACCCCCATCATTCTCGATCGTCCGTTCTTGGCCACAGCCAAGGCGGTGACTGATCATGATAGCGGGAAGGTATACTTTCGCGTCGAGGGCGAAAGTGTACAAATAGAGACGGTCGAGGACAGCAGAGCCAGAGAGAGATCATGCTCAGAGACCACTTCAGATACAGAGCAGCTAACAGATGCAGGGGTAGACATCCACCAGGACTGTGACTTTGTGATCACAGACGATGAGGCAGTTTGGGCAGACCCAGCAGCATAAGCCATCCTCTCATTTTCAGACACCGCTGATGCAGAGATGACAGCAGAGGAGAGCTTGGAGAGCACATTCCTGGTTCAGGATACTTTAGAGGCAACAGAGCAGGTTCTTGACCGCGACACGGATTTTTGTGATGATGGTGGTACTGATGCCACCTTGTGTGATGCAGATCCCTCAGAGTCAGAGTCTGAGTGGGAAGATTGTGATGATTACATGCCAGACCTGATTTCCACTGATCCTACAGCTGAGGAGGAGGTAGATGCCGAGCATATCAGAGACAGTTCAGTTGAGCAGCCTTCTTCAGATCCAGTTTGCGAGAGTACGCTCTCATTCTCCCAGGCAGATTTGGCAGCATACACGCGACTTCTTTCGAAGCCAGATTTGCCAGCACCCAGTTGTCCAGAGCTGAAGCCACTTCCTTCGTCGTTGAAGTATAGATTCCTTGCGGGTGAGCATGAGATGTACCCAGTCATTATCTCAACTGATTTGACTGGAGAGCAGGAATCCCGTCTGATGGGGGTTCTTGAAAAGAACCGCAAGGCGATAGGATGGAGCGTAGCAGATCTCCAGGGGATTAGTCCGGTCCTGTGCTTCCACCATATCTATCTCGAGGATGAGGCGAAGCCGTCGCGTGAGTTCCAGCGGCGGCTGAACCCAAATCTGAGAGAGGTTGTCATGAAGGAAATTTCGAAATGGTGGAGCACCGATTTTATCTATCCCATCTCCGACTCCAAGTGGGTCAGCCCTTTGCATGTGGGGCCCAAGAAGACGGGCATCACTACAGTGATTAGCGAGTCTGGAGAGGAGATTTCTACACGAGTACCCACTTCTTGGCGGGTTTGTGTTGACTACAGGAGACTCAACCAGGCCACCAAGAAGGATCATTTTCCCTGCCCTTGATCAGATCATTGAGAGACTGGCAGGGAAGAGCCATTACTATTTTCTGGATGGGTAATCGGGCTACAACCAGGTGGCCATCGCTCCTGAGGATCAGGAGAAGACCACCTTTACCTGTCCCTTTGGCACATACGCCTTCCGACGCATGCCATTTGGGCTATGCAATGCCCCTGTGACTTTTCAGAGATGCATGCTGTCGATCTTTTCGGACATGGTAGGGGGGTGCTTAGAGGTCTTCATGGATGATTTCTCGGTTTACGGTGACGGATTCGACTCCTGTCTTGACTGCCTAGACCGGGTACTTCAACGATGTATTGAGGTCCGCTTGGTTCTTTCTTGGGAGAAGAGTCATTTTATGGTAACTCATGGGACGGTGCTTGGCCACATCATCTCCAACAGGGGCATGGAGGTTGATCCGGCCAAGGTTAATGTCATTAGAAAACTCACACCACCGTCCAATTTGCGGCAGTTACGGTCTTTCCTGGGGCACGTCGGTTTCTATCGGCGATTCATTCGTGATTTTAGTAGGGTTGCTCGACCGTTGACTGACTTGCTGACGAAAGACACCGAGTTCCTTGTCGATGACAAGTGTCTTTCATCGTTTGAGACTCTCAAGCATTGTATTGTTGAGGCTCCTGTCCTCCAGCCACTAGATTGGTCTCTCCCATTCGAGATCATGACGGATGCCTCCGATTTTGCCGTGGGGGCTGTGCTGGGACAGAGGAGGGATGGAGTCCCCTTTGCTATCCACTATGCTAGCCGCACCTTGGATTCCGCCCAGCGAAATTATACAGTCACAGAGAAGGAGATGCTAGCAGTAGTTTTCGCCCTAGATAAGTTCAGATCTTACATCATTGGATCTAGAGTGACTTTGTATACTGATCATACCGCCATCCGATACCTCATGGCAAAGAAGGATGCCAAGGCCAGACTGACTAGATGGATCCTTCTACTCCAGGAGTTCGACATTGAGATCAAGGATAAGCCTAGAGTCAAGAATGTGGTGGCGGATCATCTCTCCCGTTTAGAGCAGCCTGAGGAGTCTGAGCAGATTGATCCCATTTGTGAGACCTTCCCAGATGAGGCGATCCTTGCTATCGCCTCACTCCCATGGTATGTCGATATTGTGAACTTTCTCGTTGCTGGGAAAGTCCCACAAGATTGGCCCAGACAGAGGCTTGAGACCTTCCTCGTGAAGGCCAAGTCCTACCACTGGAAGGATCCCATCCTTTACCACGAAGGAGGGGATAGCGTCTGGCGTCGGTGCATTCCTCAGGAGGAGCACCATAGCGTCCTCACTTACTGCCACAAGCTTGAGGCAGGAGGACATCATTCTGGGAGGAGAACGGCACAGAAAGTGCTCCAATCCGGCTTGTAGTGTCCTACCCTCTTCAAGGACTCTGATGAGTTCGTGAAGAGGTGTACTGACTGTCAGAGGATGGGCACTTGTGGACAACGTGATATGATGCCGATGCATCCCATACACTTCTGTGAGGTTTTTGACGCATGGGGCATCGATTTCATGGGTCCATTCCCTAAGAGTCAGGGATTTGAGTACATTCTGTTGGCCGTTGACTATGTTAGTCGTTGGGTTGAGGCCATCCCCGCCCGAGCCGCTGATGCGAGGACAGTTTGCAGATTTTTGAGGAAGCACATCATCACGCAGTTCGAGGTACCTCGAGTATTGATTTCAGATGGGGGGTCTCATTTCATCAACGACCAGGTGAAGGCACTTGCTAGTGAGTTCGGCATAGACCATCGAGTTGCCACTCCATACCATCCACAGACGAATGGTCTAGCCGAGGTCTCGAACAGGGAGATCAAGACTATTTTGCAGAAAGTCGTCCGCCCTGACCGAAAGGATTGGTCACAGCTTTTGGACTCGGTATTGTGGGCATACAGGACGTCTTTCAAGACACCATTGGGCACATCTCCCTTTCGCCTAGTTTATGGCAAGCCGTGCCATTTACCTGTTGAGTTGAGGCACAAGTCACTTTGGGCAGTCACAGATATACTTTTGGATCCGGATAGTGTAGGAGACCAGAGGAGGGCAGAGTTAGCAGCCCTGGAGGAGCTTCGTGATACCGCCTGTCACCATTCTGAAGGCCGAAAAACCCCGAGCAACTAAGGATGAAGAGATAACACAGGTCGTTGCGACCTCAGTCCCTCAAGAGATCAGTCGGTCAACAAGAAAATTGAGGTTCAGACCACCAAAATCAGATAAAATCGAATAAATACAAATTTTTTAGCGGTCCTGGCTATTAAATTAGCCTGGTATAGCGACCAGGGTCGGACTCAGGGAGCACGTGATGGCCTTGCGGTCTACGAAGTAGTCAAAAAGAGAATAAAAATAAAAAGAAACTATTTTTAGTGGGTTTTTAGTTTTTATAATTTTTTTGGATTTTTAATTAATTAAGAAAATAAGGAAAGCAAAGAAACAACCAACTTCAAACAATTATTTAATGCATCAAAAATCAATCAAAAATTCAAATAAAAATTTTTTATGTATTTTATGATTTTTAATGTTTTAGGTTAATTTTTGGTATTTTTCTGATTTTTATTTAAGTTTCTAAAAATCAAACAATGCAAGGAAACAACAATAATGTCCATCCAAGCTTGGGGGGATTTAGATAAAATATCTAAAAGTCCCTAAAAGGCCTAGGGTAATTTTCCTGTGTAGTAAAAACTACTGAGAAAATTTGGCCATGGAATTATTATTTTGGATTTTTAAAATAATTATTAGAATTTTTATGAGATTTTTAGTGTTTTGTAATTTTTATGAGTTTTATGTGATGAAAAATGACCAAATTTGGTCAGAAAATCAAACAAGACAAAACACACAATAGCCAATTTTTTATAATTTTTAAAAGGTATTTTAATATTTTTGTGATTTTTCAAGTCAAACAGTGAAGAAAATGCGTGTTTCTGAATTTTTAAAAATAATAAATGAAATTAAAAATGTCCCCAAAAATTCTAGAAATTTTACACCATGGTAGGAGCCATGTATCCAATTTTCATTGAATTTGGAGTTAGTTTGATATCTTATTAAAATCAAAACCAAGGTATAGTGCACAGGGACCTAAACGTAAATATCAGAAGTTCCAAGGGGTCCGGTACAAAATTCCCAAGAAGTCACGCGCGAGGCGCGTGTCTGGGGCACTCAGGGACCTAATTGCAATAAAAACAAGGTTCCTGGACTAAATAATAACAGGTATTAAAAGTCCAGGGGGCTTGTTGTAAAATACCCAAACATAAAACGCACATGCGCCAATTCTGCACTCACAGGGGTAAAAATGCAATTATCCAAAAATATTCATTCATTCATTAACAACCAGGAACTACAGGGCTAAATATGCAAATATCCCAAAAACACACGTGTCGATGCACGTGACACACTACAGGCAGGGGTATACATGCAAATATAGAAAGGATAAGGTCTAAAGTGCAAAAGTACCAAAGATAAAACAACTGACTATAGTATTTACAGGACTAAATATGAAATAAGATAAACAGGGGGGCCTAAGAACAATTACCCCATTATTATATCCGAGGGGATGGATGGCTGCCACGTGGTGAATCGAACGATGCGGGACTGGTGGCACCCAACGCAGGACCCCCTCGGCTCTAATCGACGACCTATACTCCGCCATGTGGTAGATCAAACGAAGGAGGGTCACTGTGGCGAAACCTCGGGCATCGAACGGTCCAGATCGCTCCTCAGATGGATCTGACGCTGCTGGTGGCTCCAGAAGCGGACGGTGGCGATCAAAACTGGAGCAGGAGGAGCATCGGACGATAGAGAAGGATCGAGGAAGAACTGATGGCTAGCGAACTTTTCCAGCCCGCTGCGTGCACTCCCGTCCTTCTCGCGGGGCTCTGAAGATCGAAGAAGATGGCTACTGGCCCTCCGCGTCGACTGGTGGTCTCCGCTGACTCGACGGAGTGCTGGAGAGCTCCGACGAGGTCGGCGGAGGTTGAGCGCCTACTCCTGGATGGTCGGACCCTCAGATGGGATCGACTAGACCTGCAAGTCACAGCAAAACGCTCGCAGGTCGAGGGCAAAGTGCCTCGACCCTGTGAGAGGGGGTGAAGGTGACTGGTGAGGCGGGGCAGTCGACTCCGGCGAGGGGGTAGACGGTGGAGCTCGAATCCCCAGCTCCTGTGCGAGCTGGGTCGAATGGAGGGGCGTAGAACGTGTGCGGGAAGGTGGCGAATGTGATGGAAGGGTCCGATGATCGAGTGGGAGGCGGAGATGGCTGGAATCGAGGATGGTCGGCGACGGCGCAATTTGGGGGAAACTAGAAATTAACGAAAACGGGAAGGAAACTAGGCTACCTGGGTGGTCGAGTCGACTGTGGGCGAGCAGGGCTTGCTCTGGGTCGTCGCCTCGTGGGTCGTCGTGGCCCGAGGCTCGAGCTCCTGCTCTGGGCGGAGCACGGCGGCGCTAGCTCGCCGGATCTGAGGTATGTGTAAAGTGCTGGTGCAAGTCAAGCCATTGTCTCTAAGAGTCATGCGTGTGTTGTTAAGTGCTCTACTTAGGCTCATCAAGATGACATATGCTCATAGCCTAGTGGACTCAAAGAATTAAGTCCTTATGGACCTGGAAAGCCTTAACCCTAAGCCCTATAAGGTTCCTCTTAGAATTAGGTGGATTAAGATCTTAATCAAGCTCCATTTCCCAATTTAATTCCAGGCTAGTTTAAATGTCAACTATCATCCAGAAAAAACAATATACATATATATATATACAAGATGTTATTTACACATATTTACAATCGTGCAAAATTTTTGAAAAATGTTTTGAAATCATGAATGGATGAATGCATGAAATGCAAGTTTTGCAAAAGTATTGACACTCATTTACACAAGATTTTTGCAAACTTTTGATTTTCAAAACATTTTGGGAAAATTTGTACTATATACATAATTTTGATAAGAAAATATTCACACAAGCTTTACACAAAAGATTTTTGAAAACATTTTTAAAAAATAATTTTGTACACTAGCTATGTAGGTGAAATAAAAGAATGATTATTTACAGGAAAAATTTTTAATTTTTGTGATTTTTAAGGTTTTTAGCCATTTTATTTATTAACACACTCACACAAAGTACGAGTCATGGCTAAAGTATATATGAAATATATACACACCCCCTATACTTAGCTCGAACGATGTCCTCAGAGTCAAGAGCGATGAAGAAGAGATAACTCGTGCTTAGTATAGGGAAGTGAAAAGGAATGGCTATATAAAGAGATGAATCAAAGAATAGAATGAGGAGAACTCGGTGGTTTCCCCCTATACTTAGGATCCAATAATCCTAAGTATAGCAAGCTATTCATGAAGGGAAATCCGAGTGAAGGATGTACAGAGTCGGCCCCCCTATACTTAGGGTAAAATATCCCTAAGTATAGGCAACAAAACAGGGGTAGAAAGAATAAAAAGAATACCCGAAGGTCCTACATCCCCCCTATACTTAGGGAAAGGTACACCCTAAATATAGCATAATCATAAGAGGAGAAAAGGGATGTGGGACTAAAGAATAGAGTGATATGGACAACTGGATCTATACAGGTCGGAAAAACAGTGATAATCAGGCGTGAGATGCAATAGATGTGAGTCAAGAGACCACATCTCACGCAAAATGAATAGGGGCAACATCAACGACCCGCGGCTCGTGATCTAGAAATGGCCTGAGTCGCTGGCCGTTCACTCAAAAATATATAGATGAATTACCTATACTTATACTTATGTAATAAATACCCTTATTTATTTAAGTGTACATATTATATCATAAAAATTTAAAAAAATATATTTGTGCATATAAAATAATTTATAAATTTATAAATTATGTATATAAAATAATAAAATCAAAAAAATAAAAAATAAAATACCAATATATAGGTATATATATCTATAAATGAACCTCTAAAAAGTAACCTATAATAAATTTACTTGTAAAAATAAATAAAAATCATAATGAAATATTAAATAAAATAATAAATATTTTCCATGTTTTAAAAAAATCAATAAAATCATTTATTATTTTATTTTGAATTAATAAATCTTTTATTTACTGTTTTGTCGTCTAGTGTACAGACATGTCCCAATCAGGGCTCAATAATAGTTGACGATGGATCAACTCTCTGACCCCCTTGGTTCGACCACCTGTCAGAATTTTGACCCAAATTCCTCGAATTATCGCGCCCAATCCTTTCATCCATTCAGATCGATCCCTGATCCTCGACCCTCGAACTTTCAGGCCAAAATGGTTTCTTGGTCGAGGTGCCACTGCATCAAGCACCACTCCCCAAGGAAGACGCCATGTGCATAACATCTCTTCCACCATTCCTTGATCTTTGATCCCTCTTCCACCATTCAAACACTAGTCCTCGAGTCCCTCGAGTATCCTGGTGACAACAGGAGTCTTGAAGAAGATTTAGCGACACATTTGGTGTAGAATTGAGGTCGATCAGAGGCGCAACCACCTCCTCTGCCACATGCTCTGCTATGCGCTGGTGCAAGTCAGGTAAGCCCTCTTTTTCCCTATCTTTTTGTTCCTTTGTTTAGCAGTAGCATAGAGTATCCTTTACTTTCCTTTGATTCGATCTCGTTTATCCTAAAATCACAAATATTATCTTGCTGGAGCTCCAGCTCCATAGTCAGTTTTCGATCACTCCGACAAACCTCTACCTCCGCTATCACCTCCATCTCCTTTCCCTTCATATTCTCTTCGCCCCACGCATGTTCACCCCTCCTGATCTTGCTCAGATCAGGAAAGTTGATCTCTGTCTCCTACGTAACACCAGAGAGCTCCACCCGCATTCACCTACTCTCACCTCGACCTAGCAAGACCCCTAAATTGATCCTTTTTGTGTGATTGAGCTTCACACATGATATGGATGGCCAAAGGACTCCTCACGAGTCTATTTTGACTAGGAAGGAGGAACCTGGAAATCCCTTGCTTCCCTGACCATGCCAGACTTCGTCGAAGCTCGGGGGACCTTCTGAGACCGCCACCCGACGTGGAGGAGCATGAGCGCCGCTTCGTACCTGCACCGAGACTCCTAGGTGGCCGAAGGAGCGAGGAAGGCCTGATCGAAGCTTGGCCCAACTGAGTTCTTGATATGTTCTTCCACCTTCCCACTAGTTCATTCGATTATGCGCCCATATACAGGTTAGCAACAACCGTGGGATCGACAGAAGCTTCACTGTAGGATCTGCTCGGGAGATATAGTCTCTCCCGTTGAAGCTGAAGCAGTACCCGCTGTCCAGATCGCGCCACGTGTTAAGTGAAGATCCTCGACCATTGGATCGCGTCCATAGGGATAATTTTGCCCGATACCCCTGCAACTTTTGTATTTTATTTTCAATCCATAAATATTTGTCTGTAGCGTAAATATTTTTGTGAAATTTATAGTTCAACCATTATACTTTCCTTATTTGCAATTAGGTCCAATCCACATCACCTCACATGTCTGTGCACGTAAGGAGAGTGCGTATTTTGTACCTAAACCCCTAGGATTTTTGTATTTTAATTTAGTCCTTATTTTCGCATTAATAGTGTAATATTTTTTTGGACAATTTCTTCAGACCTCCTGGACTTGTTATAAATTGCAGGAATACCCCTTAAAGTATTGTTTATTAGATATTTTTGGGAAAAATTATATTTTTGTCCCTCAATGTCTTAGAGATGTTCGACTAGGGTCCTCGAACTTTAAATATTTGCATAAATACCCCCTTCAAGGGTTTATTTTCTTTTAGTAGATTTTATTTTGTTAAAAATAGCTACAGGCCTCTAAAAATTCATGGAATATTATTATAAATACATAACATATAAATATATCACATATATTTTTGGTTAGGTATTTTGTATATATTTTCTATTTATTAAAAATAAAAAATCAAGCTATTTGTTCCTGATTGTATTCAAAAATACAAAAAAATTATAAAACTATTTTGAAACTTACAAAAAATATATTTTGTGTATTACTGTATTTTGAGTCTACAGATCAAAAACACTAAAAATAGAAAAAAGAAAAATACCAAAATTAAAAAGCTACACAACCCTAATAAAAGTTATAAAAAATTTAAAAGAAATCCTAAAATATTTTTTTATTTATGAATTTTGTTTACCATTTTTATTATATATTAAAGTAGTTTACGAAAATTTTGAAGTTTTTAGCTATTTTAGATTTCCAAAAATATTTAGCTTATTTATTATACTCAGTGTTTTTGGCTTATTTATTCGTTTAAGAATATAAAAAAATTAGTAAATCTTATAAGAAAAATATCAAAATTACAGAAACATGTAAAAAAGCTAAAAAATTTTATTTTGTGATTTTCGAGTATTTATAGTTATATTTATAAATATAAAAGCTATCTCTACATTATAGTTATATATAACTTTATTACTATTATTAATTATTATAAAATTTAAAAATTTCAGAAAATTAAAAAAGAAAATAAAAAACATAGATTTTAAATATATATATATATATATTCAAAAAATAGAAACCCCACAAAAATACTCGAAAAAACCCAAAATGATTTATTGTCTTTTTCACCAATTTTGGTTGTCTATTCTCCGTTGTTCCCTGAGTTCGGCCTCTACTATACTTGTTCACTATACATTGTATTGTAGGGTATAATAAATTCTGACCCCTTGGTTGATTCCTCCATTTCTTGTGTGGGTTAGGTTGATTGACCACGTGGTCTTGTAAGCGGTCACCTCGGTGACACTTTGTCTCCTCTTTTCAGCAAGGATAATTTTTAGACCCTCAAAACCTGTGTCAACAAGTTCTGATAGAGGCCTTCAACTAAATCGCAAAAGCAGATCATCTAGATCTCTGAATCAACGAGACCCAGACTTAGATCTGGTCGTTGGTGGATGCAAAATACGATGAGGAGATGATCAAACCCCTTA